>JARQOC010000001.1:589311331-589374250 GCA_033576535.1 Allobates femoralis | reverse complement strand
CAGCCCGCGTGTGCAGTGCTGCTGTCCGCGGTGCTGAACGTTCAGCCCGTGTGAGCAGTGGAGCTCTCCATGGTGCTGAACGTTCAGCCGTGGCTCAGAAATGCTGCTGCTGTCCATGGTTCTGAATGAGCGCGGCAGCATTTCAGAGCCAGCACTGTACTGTAAATGGTGTCTGTTAAATTATCCGATTTTATGCCAGATCCGGGGCGATCCGGGGCCATAGACTCCCATGTTATCCGGTTTTGGATAACACAAAAAATTATGCTGACTCCGATTTTGTGTCCGATGCAAAAATCAAACAAAACCGGATCAGGGAGAAAAACACAAAACCGGATGGCTAAATAGGACCAATCCGGCACCATGGGGATACATGGTGGCAAAACCGGATCAGGTTCTGTCTGGTTCAAACTGGACAGAACCTGATAACACAAAACCACGGTTTTTGTTTGTCACGGGTGGATCCTGTTTTTTGCAGGATCACCCTGACAGGACCGGACAAATCCTGATGGGTTGAACCAGATGGCAAATAAGCAATAAGCACCTGATCCTGTTTTTTTGCAGGATTTATTTCTTTCATTTCTCCATTGAAAAGCATAGTGAATTACTTCTCCATAGGCTATAATGGGTGGAGCCGCTGTCCATGGTGCTGAAGGAGCATTCTGAGAATGCTCAGTGCTAAAAACTGAATCAGGGAAACGAATCAGGTTTTTTTTAACCAGATCCAGAACCAAAGACTCCCACTATATGGAAACCAGATTGCGCTAGATCTGATTCTGTCTGGTTTTGTCCGATTTTTGCACCGGAGACAAAAATGCTGCAGGCTCCGATTTTGGGGACGGTGAAAAATCTGACAAAACCGGATCAGGCACAGAATACACAAAACCTGATGGCCAAATAGGACCAATCCGGCACCATAGTGATACATGGGAGGCAAACCCGGATCAGGTTCTGTTTGGTTCAAATCGGACAGAACCTGATGCACAAAACCTTGGTGTGAAGCCAGCCTTAGGTCAGTGTCACGCTGGGAGCGGGAGAGGCACCCAGCGTAGGACCACGACGGGGGGGGGAATAAGGAGTCCCTAAAGCTATGGGCACAAGAGGGAGAGGGTGACCCCTAGTCTTACTAGGGCTGACCCTGTCTGCCCTAACGTCCCTATACAGTTTCCTCAACTGTCGCCGACCACGAACCTCGTCCCTCTCTGATCCTAGAACTACCTTATCTAAGGATCAGATGGAGAGGTTCACTAGACCCCTCCACTAACAACTAAAGACAACACAAGGAAAAAACAGACAATGGGGAAAGAAAACACTTATCTTGCAGCAGAGCACAGCAACCTCCACAACCTCAGCTTCTGCTGGAGCAAGGATAATGAGTCCTCAAGGAAATATCACCTGCACCGAGGGAGGGCAATGAAACTCCTTATAAAGGAGGGAAGAACCTGCTGGGTCCTAGAGACCCAGAATACTGGTGTAGAAACCAGACCGAGCACAAGACCTTCCCAGCCGTCTCCCCATGATAGGGAGATCTTATCATACCTTCTCTTTATCTACACAGAAGGTAAATGCCCCTGAAAGACGGACCGTCCTCAAACATTATGGCTGATTGGCCAAACGCTGGGACCGTCTGCGCGTGGCCTCTACCCTATCATCCGTGCCACCCGTGACAGTCAGCTTCACACCACGTTTATTTGTTGTCAGGTTCTGTCCGCTGTTTTGCAGGAAGCACCAGACAGAACCTGACAGCCCTGGAGAAAATAGAACCTCCGATCCTGTTTTCAGCTGGAATCCTCCCTGTGCGTGGCTGCTGCTGTCCAAGTGCTGAAATATCAGCACAGTGGATAGAGCTTTTCAAGTGCTGAAATTCAACGGCAGCTGCTTTTAGCAGCCGCCGCTCTTTCAGGACCCGGTGTCCGGGAACCAATCTGGTTCTCTGTTGGATACGGCGCAATCCGGCACCCATAGACTCCAATATTATGGGGCGCTGGATCCGGGAGGATCCGATTTTGTCCGATTTTTGCCCCGGACACAAAAAATCCTGCAAGCTGCGATTTTGTGTCTGGGGCAAAAACCAAAACCAGCCAGATCCTCCCAGACAGACACCAAACCGAATGGCAAATAGCTGCCATCCGTCCCCATAGGCATACAATAGGGGCCAAATCGGATCCGGGGCTGTCCGGTTCACACTGGACTGCCCTGGATGCATAAAATGTTGGTGTGAAGCTGGCCTTAGGCCGGCTTCACACCATGATTTTGTGGTGTCAGGTTCTGTCCAGTTTGAACCGGACAGAACTTGATCCGGTTTTGGCCCCCTGCGTCCCTATGGTGCCGGATTGGCCTTATTTGGTCTCCGGTTTTGTGCTTTTCCGGGAGGATCCGGTTGTGTTCATTTTTTGCAGTGGACACAAAGTCGGAGTCTGTGTAATTTTTTGTGTCCCGCGCAAAAATATGAACAAAACCGGATCCTCCCGGATCCGGGGTGATCCAGCACCCATAATATGAGAATCTATGGGTGCCAGATCGCCCCAGATCCGGCAAACAAACCAGATCGTTTCCCAGATGCCTTTTACTGAAGCGCGGCGGATCTGAAATGCAGCGGCGCTCATTTAGCACCATGGACAGCAGCAGCATTTCAGAGCTGGCGCTGAAGTTCAGCATCATGAAGAGCTCCACGGCTGAAATTTTAGCACTGCAGGCAGTTCTCCTGCACACGCTGAAATTTCAGCACTGGACAGCAGTAGAGACGCGCACAAATGAATCCTGTACAAAACAGGATCGGGGAGCATATTTGCCGTCGGTTTGTGCTAGTCCGGTGATGTCAGGTTCTGTCCGGTGCATCCTGCAAAACAACGGACAGAACTTGACAGCTCCAAACCGCCGTGTGAAGCCGGTTTTGTGTTTTTCTCTCTGTTCCAGTTTTGTTTGTTTTTTTTGCACCGGACACAAAGTCAGCATCATTTTTTGTGTCCTTTGCAAAAAACAAACAAAACTTGAACCTCCCGGCCGGGGTGATCCAGCACCCATAACATGGGAGTCTATGGGGGCCGGATCGCCCTGGATCCGGCAAAAATCGGATCGTTTCCCGGACGCCATTTACAGAACAGCGCTGGCTCTGAAATGCTGCCACGCTCATTCAGTACCATGGACAGCATTAGCGATTCAGAGCCACCGCTGGACGTTCAGCACCATGGAGAGCTCCACTGCACAGAACACTGAAATTTAAGCACCGCAGGCAGCTCCCCTGCACACCCAGGCTGAAATTTCAGCTCTGCGGACAGCAGCAGCAACGAGCAGAAACGAATCCTGCAAAAAAACAGGATCGGAGGGCATATTTGTCCTCAGATTTTGCTCGTCTGATGCTGTCAGGGTCTGTCCGATGCATCCTGTAAAACACCGGACAGAACGTGACAGCAGAAAACTGTGGTGTGAAGCGGCCTTACTTCTCTATAGGCTATAATGGGTGGAGCCGCTGTCCATGGTACTGAAGGAGCATTCTGAGAATGCGCAGTTCTAAAAACCGGATCAGGGAAACAAATCAGGTTTTTTACCGGATCCGGCACCATAGAATCCCATTATATAGAAACCGGATTGCGCCGGATCCGGTTCTGTCCAGTTTTGTCTGATTTTTGCACCAGAGACAAAAAATGCTGCAGGCTCCGATTTTGGGGACGGTGAAAAACCTGACAAAACCGGAACAGGCACAAAATACACAAAACCTGATGGCCAAATAGGACCAATCTGGCACCATAGGGATACATGGGAGGCAAAACCAGATCAGAACCTGATGCAGAAAACCATGTTGTGAAACTGGCCTAATTCACTATGCTTTTCAATGGAGAAATGAAAGAAACAAATCCTGCAAAAAACAGGATCCGGTTCAACCCATCAAGTTCTGTCCGGTCCTGTCAGAGTGATCCTGCAAAAAACAGGATCCACCCTTACAGACAAAAACCGTGGTGTGAAGCCAGCCTAAAGGCTCTGTTACACAGCACGAGATCGTGAACGATATCACTGAAACGTCACGGATTTGGAGACATTGAAACAACATCGTTAGGACGTCGTTGCGTGTGACACTGAGCTATGACTACGATAAATCGTTGGATCGTTGAATCCAGATTTGAGAACATGTTCACAAATCAGACGATCCTCGATCAGCCAACCTGCTGCATCGTTGTGTGTGACACTGCGCTATGTCTATGTCTGAGCAATGAAGAAGTATCATTCGCTGGGTTGTGTGAACAATAGCTGCTAGCCACATTGTTGATGCATCGTGCACGATATCTACACGTGTGACATCTCACCAACGGTCTCTAAACGATGTCCTAACGACCGCCCCGCCCATGAGATCATTGGCGACATTGTTATAACATTGCAACGTGTAACGGTACCTTTAGCTTCCCTGTAAACAAAAGAATTGGGTGTGCCTTGTACAGATGATTCCTCAGTTTAAGGGTGGAAACACATGATGCGAGATTCATGCGAGATACTTGCATGAATCTCTCATGACTCACTGACTCGCTCAGAACAGTCCCTGCCTATCTGATCAGGAGTGCGTCAGCTCCATAGAAACACAAGTAGCTGACATGCTCCCGTTCAGAGAGCCGGCGGCCTTTCTGGGTGAGTCATGCAAGGGTCATGCGAGTATCTCACATGTGTCTCGCATCATGTGTTTCCACCCTAATGGTACCTTTACACGCCGCTACAGAACGTTGGAAACAACCGGGTGTCTCACGTGCACGAGCACGCACCAACGGTTGCTAACGGTACCCGATACCGTCTTTACACACCGCTACAAGGTGCTCTACAGAAGGTTTAATCTATCCCTGGAGGCACCGACGGGTGCCACAAGTTACCTTCTGCAGAGCACCGTCCCTCATTTACACGCCGCTACCTCGGGTTGAAATCAACCTGTTTTAGAGCTCTGCTCAAAAACAGGTGTCGACAGTGACGGCTGGCAACAACCTGATTTACACGCAGCTACATCGCGGTGTTTTGACGGTGCAAGATACATTTGTCTCCGTAACCCGGTTGTTTCCAACCTTCTGTAGCGGCGTGTATAGGTACCATACCATTGAGATGAGTATATCATACGTACATGTGCTATCAGAGCTAACAATGGATATCACACGCACTGCACACGATCCAATGTTACTCAATGTTCATGTGACCCAAACAACTGCAGTTTACAATAGTCTCCTCCCTATTTAAAATGAGACTCTTCTTTTCAAGTCTATAGACATACACAAAAAACCTGATAACATGGAATGTATTGCATGTTGCAGTCTATTTTTAAGGATCCACTGTCATTATTAGCATATAAAGTTGTTAGGTATTTTTTATTTATTGCTGATGTCTCTGTGTCTCCTATGTAGGTATACAACATTCTCAGTGTCTCCTTTGTAATGTGTACACAGCAGTCTCATGGTCTTCTATGTGATATGTGATGTATGTACAGCAGTTTCAACGTTGTATGTGATGTATATACAGCAGTCTTCGTGTCTCCTATGTGATGTCTTCTATGTGATGTATATACAGAAGTCTCAGTGTCTCCTATGTGATCCATATAGCAGTTTCATCGTCTTCTTTTGATCTATAGTCTCAGCATCTACTATGTGATCTATATAGCAGTCTCACCTTCTCCTATGTGATCTATATAGCAGTCTCAGTGTCTCCTATGTGATGTATATATGGCAGTCTCAATGTCTCCTATGTGATGTATATAGCAGTCTCAGTGTCTCCTATCTGTGTACATACATCAATCACAGTATATCCTATGTGATGTATGTACAGCATTCTCAGTGTCTCCTATGTGATGTATACACAGCAGTCTCAGTATATCCTATGTAATGTATGTACAGCAGTCTCAGTGTGTCCTATGTGATGTATATACAGCAGTCTCAGTGTCTTCTATGTATTTTAATAAGAGCAGTCATAGTGTCTCCTATAAGATGTATATACAGAAGTTTCATTATCTCCTGTGTGATGTATATACAGCAGTCTCAGTGTCTGTGATGTATATACAGCAATCTCAGTCTCATGTGATGTATGTACAGCATTCTGTGTCTCCTATGTGATGTATATACAGCAATTTCAGTGTCTCCTATGTGATTTATGTACAGCAGTCCCAGTGTCTCCTTTGTGATGTTTACTGCAGACCTCTCACTGCTGAATTCCATAATATAATGTGAGTAGTAATGATTTTCCCAAAGTGAGAAGACTTGTAGTGTAATATTCATCTGTGTTCAGAACTCACGGCTCAGAGTTCTTATCAAAATTCATTGCAAAGAGTCGACTTCTGTCCAGACCGACACAAATCTGGAAAAGCAACTGCGAGTAGAATCATACATATTACCTAACATCACACGTCACATCCAAGAGAACCAGTTCCAGCCATCACATTAGGGGGAAGTTAATTGAATGTTTGACCAAATACAGCAAGATAATCCTCAAGTTGATAATTTTGTACGGTCCCCTGAATAAAGGTAGAAAAATCAAAATAGTCCGTGGCAGAAAAAGGTTTACCCACTCCTGGACTAAGGGATCCCCTTAGGATATCTGTAGCATTGCCATGGTTGTGTGACTGACACATTTTGCTAACAATTATTAGTCCAAACAAATTTTATATTTAACCGTGTTATTCTGTGAACAGATCTTTGGTTGCTGACAATGCCAGGTAATTACACAATATAACACCTTACTAGTATAAGAAGCAGTGTCATTGTCTCGTATGTGATGTATACAGCATTTTTAGTGCCTCCTATGTGATATATACAGAAGTTTCAATGTCTATGTGATGTATATACAGCATTTTTAGTGTCTCCTATGTGATGTGTATGCAGCATTCTGTGTCTCCTATGTGATGTATATTCAGCATTCTCAGTGTCTCCTATGGAATCTATATACACCAGTTCTATGTGGTGTATATACAGTATTTTTAGTGTCTCCTATGTGATACATACAGCAGTCTCAATGTCTTCTATGTGATTTATATACAGCATTCTCAGTGTTGCCTATGTAATGTGTATCCAGCATTCTAAGTGTCTCCTATGTGATGTGTATGTGGCACCCTTGCGGGTCCAGTCGCTAAAGAGGTACAGCACCCTAGCCAGAGGTGTAGTATCCCACTCTTAGGTAAGGAGGGGACACTGACTGTTATCCAGACACCCAGACTTACACTACACCACTCCAGGTCAGGGTTAGGGCGAGATTTCTCCTAAGAGAGAGCATGAGCATAGTCCCTGACCCTGGCTGGAAAGGAGGAACCAGGGTAGGGGGAAGGGTGGAGAGCAGAGTTTAGCGGAGCACCCAGGAGGGAGTGAAGTCAGGAAGGACACACGATAGTGAAGTGGGACACGAGACAGGCAGTATAAAAGGACAGTAGAAACATCTAGAAGACAGTTGGTGGGTGGCTGGCAAAAGATGGAGGAATCTGTGAGTGCCAGATTGGCTGTCAGAGTGTGGCAACATCTAGAATGAGATGTCCAGAGAACTGGAGCCAGTGGGAGCTCATCCTAAGACCTGAGAGATACAGGAGCAGATAGAAAGAGGGTGCTCCAGTACACGGAAGGGGTCCCAGGGGACCGGGTAGTGAGCAATCCACCCGGGGACGGCCGCATCCACATCGACTGAGACCGTGTGGAGGGACCAGGCCGCAGAGTAGGGGTACTGGGCCCAAGACTGGTGGAGAACAACCAAGCTAAGCTAGCAACCCGGAGGCTGCGGTATCTCCAAGTGCCGCAACTGAAACCGCACTCATCCACTGAAAGGGTGGGGATGTAGGGTCAAGGGACTGGCACTGAAAAAACCCTACAAAGGTCCGCGGCCACTGGCTCGGGGCACTGTGTGTGAGGCGCAGGGCAGGAGGGCGAAGCAAGCGCAGTAGAAGAGACGACCATGGAAGGACAGTAAAAGGGGGTACCGGTTAAGTGCCACCACGTTACCCAGGAGTTAGCTGGATCCCCTTCTCCATTTCCAAGGACTCAGCGCTCCGAGGGTTGTTGCTTTTGATTGACCGCCCCGGGGCCACAGACTGGGTCACGCCACCGTCACATCCCCCAGCAACGGCTTTGTCTGGACCCGGCTCTGAGTACCCCACGGCCCCCAAGGGGCGAGTCATATATATACAGCATTCTTAGTGTCTCCTATTATGTATACAGCAGTCTCAATGTCTTCCATGTGATGAATATACAGCACTCAGTGTCTCCAATTTGATGCGTATACAACATTCTAAGTGTCTCCTATGTGATGTATATACAGTAGTCTTAGTGCCTCCAATGTGATATACACAGAAGTCTCAATGTCTTCTATGTGATATATATACAGCATGCTTTTTGTATCCTATGTGATGTATATACAGAAGTCTCAATGTCTTGTATGTGATTATATACAGCATTCTTACTGTCTCCTATGTGATGTGTATACAGCAGTCTCGGTATCTCATGTGATGTATACCGCAGTCTCGGTGTCTATTATGTAATGCATACAGCAGTCTCGGTGTCTACTTTGTGATGTATATATACAGCAGTCTCTGTCTAATATCTGATGTATACAGCAATCTTGGTGTATACTATCTGATATATATAGGGTTGGCCATTTATATGGAGGCACCTAAATAAAATGGGAATGGTTGGTGATATCAAATTCCTGTTTGTGGCACATTAGTATATGGGAGGGGGAAAAAATTTTTCCAGATGGGTGGTGACCATGGCGGCCATTTTGAAGTTGGCCATTTTGCATCCAATCGTCAGATGTGGTATCATTATTCTCGGCAGCACTTTCCTCCTGATATAAGCTGACTAACAAAGGTGTCTTCAATGTCCATTCATCTGATTGGCAGACATGTTTTTGTGTGCCAGCCATCATCTGCCCCTGTATAGGGCCCTAATATTACAATAATATCCAGCCTGGACAATCATCTATATACACTACATATAACTACACTGACACATTGTATGTTCCCACAGTTTGTTATGGTGTAATTTTTATACATTCTAAAAAAAAATCTTAAAAAATGGCACAAATGTGGTGCACATATATCCACCATACCCTTTCGGAGAGGCATCTATATGAGCCCTATGGGGGTTATCCTCGTACATCTCTGCCGCCCCCTTCATTATACCGTGATCAGCAGCCGTGACCCCGAGGTGTTAAATCTGACGATGAGATGGGAGTATTGTTACATCAAGCCGGTAAAATGGAAAAATAAAGAAGGTGGAAGGAGCTGAAAGGGGGTAAGTGGAAAAGTGTGTAGGTGTGGGAGAGAATGGAACAGTGAGTGGGACGGCGCGGCGGGAGGCTGACAGGCAGCAAACACAATGCAGCAGGTGATATTGAAAATACACAGAGCTATTGACAAGAAGATAATCCAGGCGGCTCTTCAGAGTGACACAATCCCTCCGGATCTCCTGCCGTGTCATTCTACGTAGGGAGACGTCTCAGTGCACGGATTATCCAGATGCTATTTATATTATGGCTGTGGTGTAGTGTGGGGCTTCTTAGCCACAACTGGTTTTCTGGGAAAGCTGGATGATATCTTCTCACCAGTACAGTAATCTCCGGTCCTCTCAAGACCTCCTCCTCTCCTCCACACTTATAAACGCCTCAATAAATCACCTCAAAGATTTGTCCCATATATCCCCCGTCCTCTGGAATTCTTTGCCCCAACACGTCCAATTACCCGCCCCGTTCAATCCTCCAGACAGAACCTGAAACTCATCACTTCAAAAAAGCTACAGCCTGAAATGACCACGCTGCTGCCTCACCACCACCAAAGCTACCACCTCATCACCACCAAATTTACCGCCTCATCACCACCAGAGCTGCCATCTCACCACCAGCAAGGCTACTGCCTCATCACCACCAGAGCTACCGCCTCACCATCACCAAAGTTACCGCCTCATCACCACCAGAGCTGCCATCTCACCACCACCAAGGCTACCGCCTCATCATCACCAAAGTTACTGCCTCATCACCACCAGAGCTGCCGCCTCACCACCACCAAGGCTACCGCCTCACCACCAAAGTTACCGCCTCATCACCACCAGAGCTACCGCCTCATCACCACCAGAGCTGCCGCCTCACCACCAACAAAGCTACCGCCTCACCACCACCAACGCTACCGCCTCATCACCACCAGAGCTGCCGCCTCACCACCAACAAAGCTACCGCCTCACCACCAACGCTACCGCCTCATCACCACCAACGCTACCGCCTCATCACCACCAGAGCTGCCGCCTCACCACCAACAAAGCTACCGCCTCACCACCACCAACGCTACAGCCTCATCACCACCAGAGCTGCCACCTCACCACCACCAAGGCTACCGCCTCATCACCACCAAAGCTACCGCCTCATCACCACCTGAGCTGCCGCCTATTCACCACCATTGCTGCCGTCTCACCACCAGCAAAGCTACCGCCTCACCACCACCAAAGCTACCGCCTCATCACTACCAAAGCTACTGCCTCACCACACCAAAGCTACCGCCTCACCACCACCAGAGCTGCTGCCTCATCATCATCAGAGCTGCCGTCTTATTACCACCAAAACTGCCGCCTCACCACCACTAGAGCTACTGCCTCATCACCACCAGAGCTGCAAACTCACTACAATCATAGCTACCGTCTCATCACCAACAGAGCTGCCACCTCTCCCACAAGCGGAGCTTCAAACTCAGCACCACCAGAGCTGCCGCCTTACCACCACCAAAGCTGCCGCCTCAACGCTGCCAGACCAGCTGCCTCACCATAACTGGACCCGCAGCCTCACCACCCCAGAGCTGCAACAGCACAACCAGCGCAGCTGACTCATCACCCCAGTAGCTGCCACCTCACCATCGCCGGAGCAGTAGCCTCATCACCATGGGAGCTGCCGCCCCCCCCACCATCGTAGCTGCCACCTCACCACAGCCAGAGCTGCGGCCTCACCCCAGCCAGAGCTGCCACCTCAACACAGCCAGAGCTGCGGCCTCACCCCAGCCAGAGCTGCCACCTCAACACAGCCAGAGCTGCCACCTCACCATCGCTGGACCTGCCGCCTCACCACCACTGGAGCTGCCGCAACCCTACTGTCTCACCTCTGACCTTACTGTAAACTGTAATTTCGTGAGGGAGAGGACCCACTCCCCCTGTACCAGTCTGTCATTATCAGTTTGTTCATTAAAATGTATCAATTTAATTAGACTGTAAAGCTCTTTTCATATGTACACAACCATGGAATCAATGCTGCTTTAAAAAGAAATACAGTAATCAATATTGTCATTAAAGCCATCACATAAGTAGTCACCGAGCTTTCCCAAAGCTCTAACAAGCAAGTCATGCAATAAGTCAGAAGTAGGAGATGTAGCCATCCATAACTGACTTTTGGTCATCATTACATAGTGGAGGAGAGTATATAGTGATTAGTCGGACATTTTATGACACAGTATTTAGTGCAAAACATAACTGGTAAACAGCTACAGGCTTATTTAGTTGAGGAACCATGTTGGGCAGGCAGCAGATGGCGCTCTATAAAAGAATTTAGAGAGTAACTAAACTTTTGCAGTGTTATTTTCAACACTGGGAGTCCTTGTCCTGAGACTGATCAGTCGTTCAAGCACCACTCCAGTGTTGTTTTTCCTTCAGGGCTGGAGTAGAACTTTATGGACAATGTCACACTTGCAAGAGATTTGCACGAGTCTCGCCGTCTGGTCTCCGGACAGGAGAATGCAGTTTCATGCTGCTGTCCAGGGAGCCGGCATCCGTGTCGGGGAATACGATGCGAAACACGCGCAAGTATGATACCGGCCAAAATCTAAGCCCCCTGCCCCGGTCATGTACTCACTTTCTGTCAGCTTTACCTTGTACTGATGCCATTCATGTCCCGCAGAGCCATTTTGTGCCCGTAACCTCTGACTGCACAGAAATAAGAAATTATGTCACAAGTGCTTAATGCAAGTCTATGAAAACCAGAATGAGTCCAGGAAGAGGAGTTCATAGACTTACTTTGAGTTGTAACTTCCAGTGTTCTCCATGAAACACTGGAGCTGGCAGGTCACAAACCCCAGTAGACAGACAGTGACACTGCTGGGAAAAGGTTGCTAGAAGGTGAGTATAAGAAGGGTCAGTGGACTTAGATTTAAAGCCCCACTCCAGCGGTGCAATAAAAATAATACTGCAGTGGAGTTTAAGAGTCTCAGGATCTAAACTGGACCAATATGCAGGCAATAAATAGTACCTGCAAAATACCAAAGAACATAATTTTATTACTCTATAAGGCTACACTCCCACGATGAGCATTTGGAGAGTTTTTGCCGCAATGTGGGATTTATAGCAATCTCCTGTGCACTGTGCTTCTTTACACTGCGTATACTGCGTATACTCACCAGCTCTACATCATCAGCCATAGTACAAGCTGTATGACTCTCTGGCACCATCTAGTGGTAATTTAGCATTATGTCACTTCTCGGTGTTCTAAAGCTACAAACATATATTTTACTACTCTAAACTATAATTTAGCATTCCCAGTTCAGGTTTACTAAAATGTTATGTAATTAGCACAGACCAACTGAAAGATTAACACTGAATGTGGGTAGGGTCACACTGAAAACATAAATTGCATTCACCGCATCCGGATCCGGATGCGGTGAACGCAATGCCGGTCGCACACAGTTTTTTTCAAAACTGTGTGCAGAATACCGCACTGCGGTCACCGGATGGCTCAGGATGTGTAATCCCTGAGCCATCCGGTAACTGCATAGGTTGCGGATCCCGGCTATTGCCGGGATCAGCAAACCTAGTAAAGAGTTAAATTGATTGCTAAATGACTGTTTGAGGTCTGTAGGGGGCTTAGACCCCCCTACAGACCGGCCGCCCACTTCGGTGGCCTCCTACTACAATATCCCCGATGGCACGGGCTCATCCGAGCCCGTGCAAGTCCCCACACCCCAGCCCTCCGAATTACTATACCGGGGTGCCTGCACCCCTCTGGTATAGTTATTCCTGTATGTGTGGTAAATGATATATTAAAGTATTGGAGTTCATAATTACGGGTCTTCTCCTGCAGTGTTTTGCTAAATCCATGGGCGGGGCTGTTTGCGGCAGCCTCCGCCCCCTCATTTCTCATGGCCGCCCCCTCTTTGCCTCATCCATTGATGTGAGGCCGGACGCGTCATGAAAGGGGCGGGGCGCACTGTGTGACGCGGTTCGCCCCGCCCCTTTCATGACGCGTCCGGCCTCACATCAATGGATGAGGCAAAGAGGGGGCGGCCATGAGAAATGAGGGGGCGGAGGCTGCCGCAAACAGCCCCGCCCATGGATTTAGCAAAACACTGCAGGAGAAGACCCGTAATTATGAACTCCAATACTTTAATATATCATTTACCACACATACAGGAATAACTATACCAGAGGGGTGCAGGCACCCCGGTATAGTAATTCGGAGGGCTGGGGGTGTGGGGACTTGCACGGGCTCGGATGAGCCCGTGCCATCGGGGATATTGTAGTAGGAGGCCACCGAAGTGGGCGGCCGGTCTGTAGGGGGGTCTAAGCCCCCTACAGACCTCAAACAGTCATTTAGCAATCAATTTAACTCTTTACTAGGTTTGCTGATCCCGGCAATAGCCGGGATCCGCAACCTATGCAGTTACCGGATGGCTCAGGGATTACACATCCTGAGCCATCCGGTGACCGCAGTGCGGTCCCGGCAAACGCTGCGAAAACTGCTGCCTGCATGATTTTTAACGCAGGCAGCAGTGCCGGATCCGGCCACCGGATGGCTTGTGAAGCCATCCGGTGTTTTGCATAGGCTCCTATGAGGAGCGTTTCCTGGTCCGGTTTTGAGCTTTTTAAAAGCTCAAAACCGGATCAGGATTTTGCAACAAAAACGGAAATGTGACCCTAGCCTGTGTCACTTTCTGGGCTTTGCAAACATTATTGGTTGGCATTTTAGGCCCATTTTTCTCTTTTTTGGCCTCGGCTGTGATTTTCTGTGTGGATTTGAAAGCTCACTAATAGTATGAAGGTCATACAAAATATTGTTGAAAATGTGAAAGTAGACACCAGTGATCAGAGCAGTTTTTTTAACAGGGCCCCGCACCTGGCATGGGATAACTATCATGCAGTTATTAATTTATGAGGTCTTTGGACCAGATGTCACTGTTAACTTTGCACCAATATTGTCAGTTTAGACAGAAATCCTTTGCACATACATTAAAAAAATTATCCTTTTGAGAAAAACAACTTTGGACTACAGAAAATGTGGCATGTACCTGCTATTTCAGAATAAGCCTTGTGTGTTTATGAGGATTAACAATATTTTGAGCCATTATATGACTTCTTCCTCCATTTTTCACCTCTTCACGATACCATTCATTTTTAGTGGTCTCTGAGCTGGTGGGGGGAGACTGGCTGCTATGATGAAGCAGAGGGAACATCTTGGCATATCCAGGACTGGATGTGCCAAGATTTTCCTTCTACTTCTTCATGTCTTCCTGTGCTACACCAGGATCAATGGCAGTCATCCGGGAAACGTCCTCCTTCACCTATCAGCATGGCTGCTATGAAGTCTCCCATACACAGAAAAAATAAATGGATATATATATATGTGGATAATCCACAGGGATCTATGGATCAATTGGTGGCTGTGTTCAATGCGTTTCAGAGCATCAACCTCACTCCTTCCTCCGGAAACCAACCAAATTTGGTTGATTCTAATGAAGAGCTATTTATATTTTTAAAATAATTTTTGGATAAATGAAGTTGATATTTCTAGTATTTTTAATTATCTCACACTGAGATATTAAGAAGCGTAGTTGACGCTCTGAAACGCGTTAAATAAAGCTACCAGTTGATCCATATATCCCTATGGTCTCACCCATCACACGGCAGCGCGGATTACCCACATATATATTCACTGTTTTTGCCTGGGACCACATAATACACATGGATCGGTGGATTCTGCAGCAGCCGTTACATACGATATGTACTGGTTGCCGGTCCCACAACCTGAACAGGTGAGCAACAATAGCTAAATTTGTATAATAACTTAACGTGGATAAGACCCTATTTGTGCTTAGTATCTTTTACAGTTATCTCTGTCTCCAAACATAGCACACACAGACATGAGTGTTCCTGCTCCCATGTCTCTATGGAGCACATGTGTAAAAGCAGTACTGAGCAGTGTACCTGTGAATCCAGCTCTGTGGTGACATAACACTTACTGGAAAGCAGTAGCTCCTTCTATCTGCTTTGACCACGTTGAGTATTTGGTGAGATTTTTACCTCAGTATCTGTAAGACCACGTGCACATGGTGAGTATTTGGTGAGATTTTTACCTCAGTATCTGTAAGACCACGTGCACATGGTGAGTATTTGGTGAGTTTTTTACCTCAGTATTTATAGCCAAAACCAGGAGTGGGTGATAAATATAGAAGTGGTGACGTGTTTCTATTATACTTTTCCTCAGATTGTTTCACTCCTAGTTTTGGCTACAAATACTGAGGTAAAAAACTAACCGAATACTCAACATGTGCACGAGGCCTTACAGATACTGAGGTAAAAAACTCACCAAATACTCAACGTGTGCACGAGGCCTTACAGATACTGAGGTAAAAAACTCACCAAATACTCAACGTGTGCACGTAGCCTTACAGATACTGAGGTAAAAAAACTCACCAAATACTCAGCGTGTGCACGAGACCTTACAGATACTGAGGTAAAAACTCACCAAATACTCAGCGTGTGCACGAGACCGTGACCGTGCGCCATTCACTCCTATATGTGATCTGTGCGCACAAATCACACAGTCTCGTCCGCACCAGGGACGCGACATGTTGCATTCCTGGTGCAGACGAGAGTGTGTGATCTGTGCACATATGGGAGTGAATGGGTGCGCACGGTCCTGCGCTGTCAAGCGCAGCACCGTGCGCTCCCATTATAAAGATAGGAGCTGGCAGCCGCTGCGGTCACATTGCGGATCCCCTCCGTAGAACACTCCGGAGGGGTCCGCAATTGTGAACCCAGCCTCACAAATACTGAGGTAAAAATGTCACCAAATACTCAACGTGGGCACGTGGCCTTACAGATACTGAGGTAAAAAAAATCACCAAATACTCAACGTGTGCACGTGGCCTTACAAATACTGAGGTAAAAAAAAATCACCAAATACTCAATGTGTGCACGTGGCCTTACAGATACTGAGGTAAAAAAAATCACCAAATACTCAATGTGTGCACGTGGCCTTACAGATACTGAGGTAAAAAAACTCACCAAATACTCAACGTGTGCACGTGACCTTACAGATACTGAGGTAAAAACTCACCAAATACTCAACGTGGGCAAGTGGCCTTACAGATACTGAGGTAAAAACTCACCAAATACTCAACGTGGGCACGTGGCCTTACAGATACTGAGGTAAAAAAAATCACCAAATACTCAACGTGTGCACGTGACCTTACAGATACTGAGGTAAAAAACTCCCTAAATACTCAACATGTGCACGTGGCTTAACTCTTAGGTCAATTGTGTCTCAACTCTGGCAGACCAAGTTACTTGTAATCCAAGGTTCCCCTGTATATATAAAGGAAGTAGACGAGATAGAAGACGCACACAGGGCTTGTGCTGACGTTTCTTTGATGATTTTTTTTATGCGAATTTGAGAGTCTATCCTGAAGGCAGCAACATCTACGAAAGTTCAGAAATGCTGTGCCAATAGTGTTTTTTAACTTGGATTTTGGTGAAGATTTGGGGGCAGAAAAAAGAAGTAGTAAGTTCATTCTTTTTCCTGCACCAAAAACGGAAGAAAAAGAAAAGCACCGTAGGCACAGCACTTCTGAATTGTCCGACTTTGCTGGCCTGAGTGTAGACATGCAGATTCCCAAAAGCTGCAACAAAAAACGCACCGTCGGCACAGTGCCCTAATGTCTCACAGTGTCCGCAGGTGAACAGCATCATCTGCTGGTCAGAGATGGCAGAAAATACACCAGCAGGAAGCTTTTCTCCACTTAAAAGGGAATCTGTCACCAGGTTTTTACCATCCCATCTGACAGCAGCATAATGTAGAGACGGAGACCCTGATTCCAGCAATATGTCACTTACTGAGCTGCTTGTTGTCATTGTGATAACATCACTGTTTTCTCTGCAGCAGATTTAGCAGTTCATGAATATGGTGGACTACCTGGCAGCAGGACAGGTAGTCCTCTAATGATATCCTCCAGCTGATTAAACAGTGAAATTATTAAAACTGCACTGAGCAGGCTAGCAAGTGACACATCACTGGATTCATGATCTCTGGCCCTGCATTATGCTACACTCAGATTAGGTGGCAAAAATCGTGTGACAGGGTCCTTTAAATGAAAAAATCTTTACTACTTACCGTAGGTGCCGTTGTAATCATATTGATTTGGAGAACCATGATTCAGAGTCATGTCTACCACAATATATTCGCCATAAAAACAAAACCCCAAAAGAAACTTTTCACCCAATTTCACTGCACTTCTAAATCTTTTCACATTTTTCAGTGCACTGACTAATGAAATGATGCATGGAGTCATCTATTACTACAAGCCACGAGGAACCGGCCCTCCTATGGGGATGGAACAATAAAAACGTTATGGGAGAAGAAACAATACCCCTGCAGTGACATTATTCACATGTCCAGTGATCGTCCATTAGATCAGTGTAAGGCCGTGTTCACACGTCCAGTGATCGTCCAGTAGATCTGATCCTGTAATGTTTTTGTAACTGATCACTATTTAGGCTCCATTTTTCTATCATTGGTAAAGGATCTGTTCTTTTGTTACTGGATCAGATTCCAATAGAAGTTAATAGCGACACTGCGGAGTTGCTACTTGAGCAGTTGCCTGCACACCGCACAGCTGGGGAAGCGCAGAGTCACGTGACTGCAGAACGCCTTAATGTAGCAAAGCATGCTGGGAGATGTGGTCCTTCTCCAGACTGACACTGACTGAGCTAATACTGGATACACAACCCGACCCCTGACCTTTGAGCCCTGACCGCGGTACCTGCAGCCGCTCCGACTCCAGACATTCATAGATTAGTCATCAACACATTGCTACTAATATTCCAGGAGGAGGCGGAAAGACCTTCCGTGACGTCACGGTCATGTGACCTGTCACGTGGAAATGGGCGGGGCTACTTGTACAATTGCTTTTATTGATGCAGGCAAAGCTGTGTATATATGGCACATGGAGGCAGCAGAGCTGTGTATATATAGGACATGCAGGCAGCAGAGCTGTGTATATATAGGACATGCAGGCAGCAGAGCTGTGTATATATAGGACATGCAGGCAGCAGAGCTGTGTATATATAGGACATGCAGGCAGCAGAGATGTGTATATATAGGACATGCAGGTAGCAAAGCTGTGTATATATAGGACATGCAAGCAGCAGAGCTGTGTATATATAGGACATGCAGGCAGCAGAGCTGTGTATATATAGGACATGCAGGCAGCAGAGCTGTGTATATATAGGACATGCAGGCAGCAGAGATGTGTATATATAGGACATGCAGGCAGCAGAGCTGTGTATATATAGGACATGCAGGCAGCAGAGCTGTGTATATATAGGACATGCAGGCAGCAGAGCTGTGTATATATAGGACATGCAGGTAGCAAAGCTGTGTATATATAGGACATGCAGGTAGCAAAGCTGTGTATATATAGGACATGCAGGTAGCAAAGCTGTGTATATATAGGACATGCAGGCAGCAGAGCTGTGTATATATAGGACATGCAAGCAGCAGAGCTGTGTATATATAGGACATGCAGGCAGCAGAGCTGTGTATATATAGGACATGCAGGCAGCAGAGCTGTGTAATATAGGACATGCAGGCAGCAGAGCTGTGTATTATATAGGACATGCAGGCAGTAGAGCTGTGTGTATAGGACATGCAGGCAGCAGAGCTGTGTATTAATATAGGACATGCAGGCAGCAGAGCTGTGTATATATAGGACATGCAGGCAGCAGAGCTGTGTATATATAGGACATGCAGGTAGCAAAGCTGTGTATATATAGGACATGCAGGTAGCAAAGCTGTGTATATATAGGACATGCAAGCAGCAAAGCTGTGTATATATAGGACATGCAGGCAGTGAGAGCTGTGTATATATAGGACATGCAGGTAGCAGAGCTGTGTATATATAGGACATGCAGGCAGCAGAGCTATGTATATATTGGACATGCAGGCAGCAGAGCTGTGTATATATAGGACATGCAGGCAGCAGAGCTGTGTATATATAGGACATGCAGGCAGCAGAGCTGTGTATATATGGGACATGGAGGCAGCAGAGCTGTGTATATATAGGACATGCAGACAGCAGAGCTGTGTATATATAGGACATGCAGGTAGCAAAGCTGTGTATATATAGGACATGCAGGTAGCAAAGCTGTGTATATATAGGACATGCTGGCAGCAGAGCTGTGTATATATAGGACATGGGGCAGCAGAGCTGTGTATATATAGGACATGCAAGCAGCAGAGCTGTGTATATATAGGACATGCAGGCAGCAGAGCTGTGTATATATAGGACATGCAGGCAGCAGAGCTGTGTATATATAGGACATGCAGGCAGTAGAGCTGTGTGTATAGGACATGCAGGCAGCAGAGCTGTGTATATATAGGACATGCAGGTAGCAAAGCTGTGTATATATAGGACATGCAGGTAGCAAAGCTGTGTATATATAGGACATGCAAGCAGCAAAGATGTGTATATATAGGACATGCAGGCAGCAGAGCTGTGTATATATAGGACATGCAGGCAGCAGAGCTGTGTATATATAGGACATGCAGGCAGCAGAGCTATGTATATATTGGACATGCAGGCAGCAGAGCTGTGTATATATAGGACATGCAGGCAGCAGAGCTGTGTATATATAGGACATGCAGGCAGCAGAGATGTGTATATATAGGACATGCAGGCAGCAGAGCTGTGTATATATAGGATATGCAGGCAGCAGAGCTGTGTATATATAGGACATGCAGGCAGCAGAGCTGTGTATATATAGGACATGCAGGCAGCAGAGCTGTGTATATATAGGACATGCAGGCAGCAGAGCTGTGTATATATAGGACATGCAGGCAGCAGAGCTGTGTATGTATAGAACATGGGGCAGCAGAGCTGTGTATGTATAGAACATGCAGGCAGCAGAGCTGTGTATATATAGGACATGCAGGCAGCAGAGCTGTGTATATGGACTTGCAGGCAGCAGAGCTGTGTATATGGGACTTGCAGGCAGCAGAGCTGTGTATAGTATAGGACATGCAGGCAGCAGAGCTGTGTATATATAGGACATGCAGGCAGCAGAGCTGTGTATATGGGACTTGCAGGCAGCAGAGCTGTGTATATATAGGACATGCAGGCAGCAGAGCTGTGTATATATAGGACATGCAGGCAGCAGAGCAGTGTATATATGGGACTTGCAGGCAGCAGAGCTGTGTATATATAGGACATGCAGGCAGCAGAGCTGTGTATGTATAGAACATGGGGGCAGCAGAGCTGTGTATGAATAGAACATGCAGGCAGCAGAGCTGTGTATATATAGGACATGCAGACAGCAGAGCTGTGTATATATAGGACATGCAGACAGCAGAGCTGTGTTATACGGGACTTGCAGGCAGCAGAGCTGTGTATATATAGGACATGGAGGCAGCAGAGCTGTGTATATGGGACATGAAGGCAGCAGAGCTGTGTATAATGGGACATGAAGGCAGTAGAGCTAGTGTGTATATGGGTCAAGCAGGCAGTAGGAGCGTTTGTTATATGGTGGCATGAAGGCAGCAGAGCTGTGTTTATATAGGACTTGCAGGCAGTAGAGCTGTGTATATGGAGCATGAAGGCAGCAGAGCTGTGTATATATAGGACATGCAGGCAGCAAAGCTGTGTATATATATAGGTCATGCAGGCAGCAGAGCTGTGTATATATAGGACATGCAGGCAGCAGAGCTGTGTATATATAGGACATGCAGGCAGCAGAGCTGTGTATATATAGGACATGCAGGCAGCAGAGCTGTGTATGTAGCATAGAACATAAGGGGCAGCAGAGCTGTGTATGTATAGAACATGCAGGCAGCAGAGCTGTGTATATATAGGACATGCAGGCAGCAGAGCTGTGTATATGGGACTTGCAGGCAGCAGAGCTGTGTATATGGGACTTGCAGGCAGCAGAGCTGTGTATGTATAGGACATGCAGGCAGCAGAGCTGTGTATATATAGGACATGCAGGCAGCAGAGCTGTGTATATGGGACTTGCAGGCAGCAGAGCTGTGTATATATAGGACATGCAGGCAGCAGAGCTGTGTATATATAGGACATGCAGGCAGCAGAGCTGTGTATATGGGACTTGCAGGCAGCAGAGCTGTGTATATATAGGACATGCAGGCAGCAGAGCTGTGTATGTATACAACATGGGGGCAGCAGAGCTGTGTATGTATAGAACATGCAGGCAGCAGAGCTGTGTATATATAGGACATGCAGACAGCAGAGCTGTGTATATATAGGACATGCAGACAGCAGAGCTGTGTATATGGGACTTGCAGGCAGCAGAGCTGTGTATATATAGGACATGGAGGCAGCAGAGCTGTGTATATGGGACATGAAGGCAGCAGAGCTGTGTATATGGGACATGAAGGCAGTAGAGCTGTGTGTATATGGGTCAAGCAGGCAGTAGAGCTTTGTATATGGGGCATGAAGGCAGCAGAGCTGTGTTTATATAGGACTTGCAGGCAGTAGAGCTGTGTATATGGAGCATGAAGGCAGCAGAGCTGTGTATATATAGGACATGCAGGCAGCAGAGCTGTGTATATGGGACTTGCAGGCAGCAGAGCTGTGTATATATAGGACATGCAGGTGACTCACCGCGGCCGGCTGACTCCGGTTGATACAGGCGATTCTTCTCCTTCCTTGTCACGGGTGGACCGCGCCTGCCGGTAGTGGGGCCCGGTGTAGTGCAGATCAAAATTGAAGACGTCATAGTGGGAACAGATTAAAGGGGATTTAATTTGTTTTCTTCGTGACGCCACCTATGAGTAGTTCGGTAAGGGTTACTGACGCTGCGGAACCTCCGGGGTGATGGACAGCAGCAAGATGTTACGCTCCCCACAGGCTGAGCGGTGAGCCCCGGAGGCTGGAGCTGCTCAAGATGTTGTGCGGCAGCTGCGGTTACCTTTAGTTAATGACGGACAGTTCATAAGGAAACACGGACACAGATAGTCTCTGCAACGGGTCTTTACTGTAACCAGCAGGCAGTACATGGCTTACAGTGGTTGAGTAGAAGACCGGGTGGACTCAGCAGTGATAGTGCTCCTCAGAGATCCGCAGTGTACCTCCTGTCTACCTCCTTAGTTTGTTTTGCCAGCGTCGCCCAGGAATACCAGGTCGGGTACGGGGAGGCTGCTTCAATGCCCTATCCATGATGTACGTTGTGGATGCTTTGGGGAGCCTTGGATCCCTCAGTGGGTACACCGCTGGTTAGACGACTGGAAACTGGCTGGTGGTGGGGTGCTCCTATAAAGCTGATCCTCCACGGGGCTGGTTCGCGTGACAGAGGTGAACTGCTGCCAGCTTCGGTACCAGTGAACCGGCTGTGAGTGTGGGCACGGGAGTCTTTTGGGAACCCGTGTAGAAATGCCCAATCCCGGTAGTTAAGGCCTCAGGTGCGGACACCCGACCGGTGACGGCCCAGGGGCCCGCACGAGGTGCGGAGCCCCCGCTCCTCTCCAAGTTCTGTGTTCTAGGGTCTAGATCCTTGACTTGACTCCTCTAGACTATTGTGTGTTCTACTTCACTACCCTAACACTCCACCCACCAGGACCTAGGATTGGTCCCCTGTTCTAGGTGTTGTATGTTGGGTTGGATCTCAGAGTTAACTATTGCACTGCTTTGTCAGAGAATATTGCGGCTGCAATACTCCCTTGTGACGCACTCGTTGCGGGGCGCCACACTCCCCCTTGGTTAAATCAGCTTGTCCCCAAGCGTCAAACTACTCACATTACAGAGGTTTTTTTTGCATTTTTATACATATATATGACACACTTTTATTAAAATAGAAAAACAGGGAAAGGTATGCTTTGGTGATATAAGCAAAGAAACAGGTAATCACTTTGTGCGGACCCGGCGGGCGGTCGGCTGTCCTTAGAATAAAAGTTCAGGCTGTAGTCGCGAGATCACACAGTCAATGATTAACGGGAACAGAGTCATTGATGAAGTTCAAGTTTTAAAGTCACTGGCTCTGGGAACGATGGCGCACCCGGATAGCAAACCACCCATCTGCACAAGCATAGCGCTCGTAGGTGATAATATCGCCCCGGTATAGGTCGCGATCGGGATGTCCTCTTGGCAAGTTTGACTCAACGTCCCGGCGCCCCACAAACACCTCCTCATTCAAACCCACCTCCCAAGCGAACCCCCACCCGGTATTTAAATTAAAGGTGGAAATTCTACCTTCACGGCGGAGTTCATCAGGCAGCGGCGGCTGGCGGCGAGCCTCGGCACGGGCCTGCATGTTGGCGCGTTCTCGGGCTTGCCACTCCTCTCGTCGTCTCTGGCGTACATCTCCGTCGTTACGGCTCGGGGTGTAAAGATGAGTAATGGAGCTGGTGGTTTGGCGGGAAGCTTGAACTTGGCGGGCTGTCTGTATCGGAACCCGGTGGAACGGCACAGGGGAAGGTGTCGGCGTTGCACCCGACCAGTGTACCCGAGCTGTGTGCCCGGAAGGAAGTTCCTTGTTGTCTCCCCAAGCGAACCCGGTGTCGAAATCCTCAGCGGTGCTGTGGGTCTCGTCGTCATCCTCTCCGACCTCTTCCTCGATGACCACATCAGGCTGCTCGATGATGAGAGATATTGAAGCTTGTTCCGTTGTACAACAGGGCGGTGGTGCTGCGGATCCTTCCGTAGGGACGTCCTGCAGGGCTTCCAGGCTGCCTGCCTCTTCATCTGTTTCCGCAGGTAAAGGTGTTTCAATCCCGGTTACCCGGTAGGCCTCGGCAATGGCAAGGGAAGCCTCCGGTACGGGGATAAAACAGGCGACTGTCTCTGTAGTGGTGAAACATGTCGCGGGTTCCTCAGTGGGAACCTGGTAAAGATCGAGTTCTTCAATGGAGCGTGTTATGAGCTCCGGCTCAAGAACGGGATCGGTTGCGATGTTGGTCGCTGGAACGGGTCGAGTTGCGGCCTCCACCGGAATGACACAGTCTATTGGCTCAGGTGACGGAGCAGGACAGGTGGTAGGCGACGGTGAGGCGGTCGAGAAGCTGGTGACGTCGTCTGGGCTTGGAGAAGCTGTACCCGGTCGGCTCTGCTGCATCGCATGGTGTAGTCGTCTGCCTAGGGTCGCGCTCCAGCTACGGATCGTCCATTCCACTGTCTCTAGTAACCGCACCCGGAGGTCTTGTAGAGCTTCTAGCCAGAAGTCGGGGCTGCCGTCTATAGTAAGGGCAGGATCCGGACCTGGTTGGCTGATGGCTGCTCTGGCCTCTGCCTCGACCTCCCGCATCAGGTCTTGGAGTCTCATGCTGGCCATTCTTCTTGGAGGGAAACCACACCCGTAGAACCGGTAAGCGTTCTGGTAGAGCTGGTGAAGAAGTCTTCTCTTTCTGTCGGTGTGTCTATGACACTCCCATTTCCTCTGGGCTTTTGTAGTCCAATCGTGGGAAAAGTCTTTGGGGTCCGCCCCCATGGTTGATTCGAGCAATCAGGGCGGACAAAGAGTTTGGCGCCTTTTGTCTTTAGCCCTCCCACGATGAGGGGGGGGTTGACTCACTCCTGGGCTTCACGTGGCGGCTTCTTGTGGCGGGAACGCCATCTTGGGCGCCATCTTGACCCAATGGTGTAAAGGCGGGAAAGTTCTTTTAGGGACGAACAAAGTCCAATTGTAGACAATAAAGTCCATTTTAAGCACAATATACCCGTTGGGTAACGGGCCTGCTCGTATCCTGTTCGTGACGCCATTTTCTGACTCACCGTGGCCGGCTGACTCCGGTTGATACAGGCGATTCTTCTCCTTCCTTGTCACAGGTGGACCGCGCCTGCCGGTAGTGGGGCCCGGTGTAGTGCAGATCAAAATTGAAGACGTCATAGTGGGAACAGATTAAAGGGGATTTAATTTGTTTTCTTCGTGACGCCACCTATGAGTAGTTCGGTAAGGGTTACCGACGCTGCGGAACCTCCGGGGTGATGGACAGCAGCAAGATGTTACGCTCCCCACAGGCTGAGCGGTGAGCCCCGGAGGCTGGAGCTGCTCAAGATGTTGTGCGGCAGCTGCGGTTACCTTTAGTTAATGACGGACAGTTCATAAGGAAACACGGACACAGATAGTCTCTGCAACGGGTCTTTACTGTAACCAGCAGGCAGTACATGGCTTACAGTGGTTGAGTAGAAGACCGGGTGGACTCAGCAGTGATAGTGCTCCTCAGAGATCCGCAGTGTACCTCCTTTCTACCTCCTTAGTTTGTTTTGCCAGCGTCGCCCAGGAATACCAGGTCGGGTACGGGGAGGCTGCTTCAATGCCCTATCCATGATGTACGTTGTGGATGCTTTGGGGAGCCTTGGATCCCTCAGTGGGTACACCGCTGGTTAGACGACTGGAAACTGGCTGGTGGTGGGGTGCTCCTATAAAGCTGATCCTCCACGGGGCTGGTTCGCGTGACAGAGGTGAACTGCTGCCAGCTTCGGTACCAGTGAACCGGCTGTGAGTGTGGGCACGGGAGTCTTTTGGGAACCCGTGTAGAAATGCCCAATCCCGGTAGTTAAGGCCTCAGGTGCGGACACCCGACCGGTGACGGCCCAGGGGCCCGCACGAGGTGCGGAGCCCCCGCTCCTCTCCAAGTTCTGTGTTCTAGGGTCTAGATCCTTGACTTGACTCCTCTAGACTATTGTGTGTTCTACTTCACTACCCTAACACTCCACCCACCAGGACCTAGGATTGGTCCCCTGTTCTAGGTGTTGTATGTTGGGTTGGATCTCAGAGTTAACTATTGCACTGCTTTGTCAGAGAATATTGCGGCTGCAATACTCCCTTGTGACGCACTCGTTGCGGGGCGCCACACAGGCAGCAGAGCTGTGTATATATAGGACATGCAGGCAGCAGAGCTGTGTATATATAGGAGATGCAGGCAGCAGAGCTGTGTATGTATAGAACATAGGGGCAGCAGAGCTGTGTATGTATAGAACATGCAGGCAGCAGAGCTGTGTATATATAGGACATGCAGGCAGCAGAGCTGTGTATATGGGACTTGCAGGCAGCAGAGCTGTGTATATATAGGACATGCAGGCAGCAGAGCTGTGTATATATAGGACATGCAGGCAGCAGAGCTGTGTATGTATAGGACTTGCAGGCAGCAGAGCTGTGTATATATAGGACATGCAGGCAGCAGAGCTGTGTATGTATAGAACATGGGGGCAGCAGAGCTGTGTATGTATAGAACATGCAGGCAGCAGAGCTGTGTATATATAGGACATGCAGACAGCAGAGCTGTGTATATATAGGACATGCAGACAGCAGAGCTGTGTATATGGGACTTGCAGGCAGCAGAGCTGTGTATATATAGGACATGGAGGCAGCAGAGCTGTGTATATGGGACATGAAGGCAGCAGAGCTGTGTATATGGGACATGAAGGCAGTAGAGCTGTGTGTATATGGGTCAAGCAGGCAGTAGAGCTTTGTATATGGGGCATGAAGTTAGCAGAGCTGTGTTTATATAGGACTTGCAGGCAGTAGAGCTGTGTATATGGGGCATGAAGGCAGCAGAGCTGTGTTTATATAGGACTTGCAGGCAGTAGAGCTTTGTATATGGGGCATGAAGGCAGCAGAGCTGTGTTTATATAGGACTTGCAGGCAGTAGAGCTGTGTGTATATGGGGCATGTAGGTAGCAGAGCTGTGTACATATGGGCAGGGGTGGAATGGGCCAGGTGGCAGGGGGGCAAGTGCCCCCCAGGCTGGTGGTTTTGCCCTAATTTAGGGCTGCCCCCTTAATGATATGGGCTGGCAGCTCCTCACCCGGCCGTCTGATCCGATAGCACCACTTCCCCCCTCCCGCGTTCCTCATGGCTGAAGGCTCTGGCTGCCACCCGGGGCAAGCTCCCCCAGCCAGCCCCTGCATATGGGTCATGAAGGCAGCAGTGCTGTGTATATATGGGACATGCATTCAGCAGAGATGTGTATATGGGACATGCAGGCAGCAGAGCTGTGTGTATAAGGGACATGCAGGCAGCAGAGCTATGGATGTATTGGACATGGAGGCAGCAGAGCTGTGCATATATGGGACATACAGGCAGCAGTGCTGTGTATATATGGGACATTCAGGCAGCAGTGCTGTGTATATATGGGACATGCAGGCTACAGAGCTGTGTGAATATGGAACATGAAGGCGGTAGAGTTGTGTGTGTATGGGACATGCAGGCAGCAGAGCTGCGAACATAGTACATGCAGGCAGCAGAGCTGTGTATATATGGACCATACTACCATGGACTGGTTGTGGTAAAAAACTCTTTTGTATATATTCATCAGCCCGGAGGCAATAGACTAAACCCCTGGAAGGACTGCTTTTTGAACTTTTGGACTCTTTTTGAATTTCAGTGATTTTTGTACTTTTATTTTAAGGCTTTGTAAATATTAATTGTTATGCTAATTGTTTGTTTGTTTTTCCACAGTCCCGGAGTACTGTCTTTAACTAAGGGGGAATGTGGCACTCCAGTAGTTAATGTGCCATAGGAACATCAACAAGGGTTCACTCCCCACACAACACCTAACACTGCACTAGCACCTCTGGGCCAGAATTGGGAGCTAAAGCAGCTCCCTTATATATTCTGGGTCAAGAGGAAGAAGTTCAGTTCCTGGGAGAACTGAGGAAGAGAGACTGTAGTGTAAAGAGGCTACTTCAGGCTTCTCTACAGTCTGCTCCTCGATTCCAGGCCTAGCCAGGGTCTGAGGGACGGAGCACAAAAAACAGAGGAACACGTCAGGGAGACTGAGTGACTTCACAACTTGCCCCGGAGGAGCGCACAGGCGGGATACCGGATCCGAAACTGTGACTGACACACGCAGCACAGTAAACACCGGGATAGTAGAGGTTGTAGATCTACACTATACCTCAGCAAAGCAACACGGCGGGGTCAGAAGCACACAGAAAGACTCAAGTTGCTTAGCAAAGGGGGTACCTGTGAGGAGAGAGAGCTAAAGCAGCAGCAGGGCAACACACACACAGCGCAGCAGTGGGAAGCCGGGGACCCGGACAGGGTGGGAGCAACCCGACCCCGGTATAGACTCTGTGGACAATACTCTGCTACCAACATCTGCAGTAAATTCTTGGAAACTTTAAAACCGTGAGTTTGTGTGATCCTTGTATTCCGACTTTCCCTCACAAGCAGCCACCGTCTCCACTATCATCCCTATCCTGCAACATCTATAGCATCCATCATAGACTTTAACAATCAGTGCCCCGGGGAACCAAGCTCTACCTGCGGAGAGCCGTTCCATCTCCAGCTGCCAAACATCATCCCCGGAGGTTCTGCAGCAGCAGTGGTCACCCTGACCACAACCCGTGGGTGGCGTCATGACAAACTTCCCTGTAAATATTCCCCCCATTTACTTGCGGAACACGGGACACGGACCGGACCAGGACTTCCGTGACATCCCCAGCTATACCCCAGTCTGGTACCGAGTACCCCGTCCCAGTGGGCTCCACAACTTGGCGGTCACGAACAGGATCTACCGTGCCCGATAAAACGGGCATTGTGTGCCGTGGTTTATGTGAAAAACTGTTTCAAAGCTGCTCCATAAGAACTGTAATTTTGAAAATCCGCCATTGCAAAGCACGTAACGCGCGGGAAGAAAGGGGGCGGTACCCTGCAGATGCGCAAATCCAGCCTCCTCCCTGGTGCTGACAACATCTGGTGGGGAAGAGAATCCATGGTGCACCGCGGAACTCTCAAGAGACATCCGAATGGAAGCGGAAGACAGGAGGGTCAACCTTAACTAAGGGGGGCGCAGGATGTCGCAACCGGAAGAGGCAGCGGTGCCAAGCAGCAGCGGAGCTGCAGCGCCGAATAACAGAGAAGCACCCGGCGGTGCAGCGTCGCAAGGAGCAGCACCTATCATGCCGTTCCTGATGCCGTATACTCCGGGGGCAATGTGGCTGCCCCAATACTCCATACTGCCTAGCACTCTTAATGAAAGCTTACTATGTGATGTACCCCCTGACTGAACCCCAGCGTGTTGGAATGATTATTTGACAGTTAACTGGCAATGCACAGCGGGAGGTTGCCTCCTGGCTAGACACAGATAAGGACACGGTAGAGCATCTTGTATCTGGACTAAAAGCAGCATTTGAATCTAGTGCTGATATGCTAAAATGAGGTTCTTTGGATGTCAACAAAAGCCTAAGGAGAGTGCCAGAGACTATGCCTTCAACTTGCAGGAAGCACTCAAAGCACTTAAACTAGCAGAACCTGCCTTAGCCCCGGGAGCTGACAAAATGCTAATTGACCAGTTTATAGAGGGCCTCTTATCCCTTTCTCACAGAGGACAGCTGAGTATGATGATTATTCAGAATCCTGAAATTACTTTTGCTGAGTTAAAAGACAGAGCTATCCATCTGCAGCAGATAGAGGAGCCCCGGGATCTGAACTTCACCCAAGGTCCCACAGCAGTACCTCAGCAGCCGACAACATCAGCGACATCTGCCATGTCAGCGACTGCTGCTGACAATTGGGAACCTATCTCTAATGAGGCCCTCAATCAAAAGCAAGATGCCCAGACAGATACTGTTATTTCCATGGCTAAAGTCATCAAGGAGCTGCAAGGATCCAAGCCTGCACCCAAGATCGAGTTGGTGACCAGCAAGGAGGATGTCCCGTGGATGAGGCCCAGGAGGTACCAAGCGAAGAGAGGACGACCCAGTGACCGCTATCAACCGGATGGACAGCCCATTTGCTGCCGTTGTCAGAAACCAGGCCACTTTGCCTGGGAATGTGCTTTAACACTAGAAGTCCCAGAGAGGGGTCATTTAATATTTCTACCTTTGGAACCCAGAGACGGGTCGAATGACCTGAAGGATTTTAGGCCACATTTACAAATGAAAGGATGCTAATTGGAGCCATCAGAGTTGTCAGTTTGGACTAAGGGTCATTTGACCCTCTTTCGGGACTTCAAGGGGGACCTCGAAATTTCTGGGACTTCTAGTGTTAAACGAGGATTCCCTGGGCAGGCGGGCCTCTTCTCAGGAGTAAACTATCAAGGTCCTTCAGCCTGGTATGACAGATTCGTGGGAGGACGTCTGGTCATCCCTATCGTGTTGGACGGCATTCCATTTAATGCCTTGTTGGATACCGGGTCCCAGATAACCTTGATTACACATGTTCTTTACAAAAGGTACTGGGCTGATTCAGACATTAGTAGTGGTCCAACTGACATTGTAGTGAACTTATGGGCTAGTAATGGTCAACTAATACCGCAAGTTGGGTTCAGAGAAATGACAATTCACATTGGGAAGGTAGAATTGCAGAACCAGGGTATTATAATTGTAGATGTTGACCGGCAAGATCGTGAACCAGTAATGTTACTAGGAATGAATGTAAATGAAAGGTGTGTTTCCGAGGTAATTACTGTCATACAGCAGATCACTGAGACTGCCAGAAGCGGACAGCAGAGGCTTCTGCACAAAGAAATAAAAGCCCTGATGTTGAAACAACAGGTAGACATATCCGGAAGTGAAATCGGCAGTTTACGAGTAAGTGATCCAATACCCATTGTAATACCTCCCAAAACTGAAATGTTGGTCTGGTGTAGAGCCGCAATAGGCATTAAAGGGCAAGACTATCAAGCCCTGGTAGAACCTGTGTACTCAGACAGTAGACCCACTATACTAACAGCCAGAGGAGTGGTTGAGGTACACCGTGGAAGAGTGCCATTACGCCTTTTAAACTGCGGAGAAGATGAGGTCACATTACCAAAGTATGCTACCATGACTAAATTGTTCACGGTTGATAATAATGCCATCACAGCTGTTGAGCCCTTGAACCCGTCAAGTCAGGCGGATGACAATGGCTCAGGGGAAAAGCTGGAGGATTGGTGCCAAAAGCTACATGTGGGTACCAGTTCTACACCTCCCCATCAAAAGCATGGAGTATATCGGGTAGTGAAAGAATATGAGCAGATATTCAGGAAACACCTGTTAGACTTTGGGCAAATTAAAGGGGTAGAGCATACTATACCCACAGGTAACCATCAGCCTATAAAAGAGAGGTATAGACCATTACCACCCGCTCAGTACCAAACCACCAAAGACATGCTCAAAGAAATGAAATCTGCAGGGGTAATAAGAGACAGTTGTAGCTCCTGGGCAGCACCTTTAGTGTTGGTTAGAAAGAAGGACGGGACCATGAGAATGTGCGTAGATTACCGGCAGATTAATCGCATCACACATAAGGACGCATACCCATTACCTAGGATTGAGGAGTCCTTAGCTGCATTAAAATCTGCTAACTATTTTTCCACCCTTGATCTGACTAGTGGGTACTGGCAAGTTCCTTTGGCCGAGGCCGACAAGGCGAAGACAGCGTTTACTACGACGATGGGCCTCTGTGAGTTCAATTGTATGCCGTTTGGACTCTGCAACGCACCCGGTACCTTCCAACGCTTGATGGAGAGCTGCCTAGGACATAAGAACTTCAAAACTGTCCTCCTTTACCTAGATGACGTCATTGTCTACTCCAAGACGTATGAGCAACATCTACAAGACCTGGCAGAAGTGTTTGAGGCCTTATCTGGATACGGCATGAAAATCAAGCCATCCAAGTGCCACCTTCTCAAGCCAAAGGTACAGTACCTGGGACACGTCGTGAGTTCAGAGGGAGTAGCACCGGATCCTGATAAAGTCACAGTGATAAGGGATGTGAAAGAAGTGAGGCAATTCCTGGGCTTGGTAGGCTATTACCGAAGAGTTATCAGAGGGTTTACGAAGTTAGCAGCTCCCCTGCAAGACACCCTGGTAGGACAGTCAAAAAGGTCGTCAACCCGTAATCCTCCTTTCCAGTGGAGTGAAGGAAGGGAAGACTTCTTCAACAAGCTGAAGTATGCGCTGACAGGAGAAGAGATCCTGGCATATCCGGATTACCATCAACCCTTCATTCTGTACACGGATGCCAGAAACGTGGGACTGGGAGCAGTACTGTCACAGAAGCAAGGAGGCAAAGTGAGAGTTATTGCCTTTGCAAGCAGGAAACTCCGGCCTACGGACAGAAACCCCGAGAATTACAGCTCCTTCAAGTTATAACTACTGGCAGTAGTTTGGGCTGTAACTGAACGTTTCAAGCATTACCTGGCAGCTGCAGAATTCACCATCTACACAGATAACAACCCATTCACTCACCTGGACTCAGCAAAATTAGGTGCCTTGGAGAAGCGATGGATAGCCCGGCTGTTTAACTACAATTTTGTCATCAAATATAGGGCAGGTCGCAAGAACGGGAATGCAGATGCCTTATCCCGGATGCCACACCTGAAAGACGTAGAAGATGAACCGGAAGAGCTGGAAGAAATTGAGCTACCGGCCTTTCACCGTTCAAAGGTAGACAAGTATCAACCCGGCATCTACCAAAGAGAACAACAGGCAAGTCTCAACCCCTTTAGCACACCATGGATGGACTGACACCCAGGATAGCGACCCGGCTGTGAAGCTAGTGAAAGAACTGCTTACACAACAAGGTGCGTACCCTAACCAGAACGCCCCGGCTGAGACCCAACAACTCTGGAAAGAGAAAGGCAAGTTATTCCTGTATCAAGTGAAGCTTTGCAGAAGGCATAGCAACCCTAAAACAGATGAATTGGTTTGGCAGATAATCGTACCCAAGCGAGACGTCAAAATGGTCTTAGAAGCCTACCACGATGGTGCAAGTCATTTTGGATGGAAGAAGTTGGAGGTACTCTTGAGAGAGAGATTCTACTGGGTTGGCATGAGGAAATCAATCGAGGATTGGTGTAGAAAATGTGGCCCGTGCAACCTCTGAAGGAAAGATCAACAGAGAGCCCCACTCCAGTCCATAGTAACCAAGCAACCACTTGAGTTAGTTGCGTTAGACCACGTTAAGTTGTCACCAAGCCGGTCAGGCTATGTCTATGCCTTAACCATCGTGGACCATTACTCACGCTTCTTAGTGGTGGTACCCATCAAGGACCTGACAGCGAAGACAGCTGCAAGAGCATTTCAGACACATTTCTGTAAACCGAATGGCTACCCAGAACAAGTCCTTGCAGATCAAGGCCCAGCTTTTGAATCAGAGATTTTCTAGGAGTACTGCAACAAGTACGGCTGTAAGAAGTTCCGCACAACAGCATACCATCCCCAAACAAATGGCTTATGCGAAAAGATGAACAATATTGTAATTGATCTGTTGAAAACATTACCAGAGTCTGAGAGAAATCAATGACCAGATAAATTACCCGATTTGGTAGACCTATACAACCATGTTCCGGTGAGTTCTACAAACTGCACCCCAACCTACCTTATGCAAGACCCGGTAAACTGCCAAGATATGGGAATTCTAAAACCAGACGCAGAAGTTGAAGAATCCAATTGGGATACCCAGCGTCAACAACAGTATTGCCTAGTACAGGAGTGCGTAGAGAAAAATCTTCAGCAAGCTAGAGCAAGACAAGAGAGAACCTTTAACCAACGTGCTCAAGGAACTCCATTAGAACCCAGTGAGCAAGTTCTCAAGAGAAAGAGACGCACCAACAAATTGGATAATCAGTGGGAAACCACCCCATACACAGTCTTACCATCCAACTTAGACAATGTTAAAATGTGTCTAATAAGCAAAGATGAAGAACTTCAGCAGTTGTGTCCAGAGACCATCTAAAAACCGTGTCCTGAAACCATGAAGACACCAGAAGTAACCGCACCCGTACAGGTCCAACCTGTCAAAAAAGAAGAAGATGAAGTTTTCTATACAGTTCTATGAGATTTCCCCAAAACATGGCCAAATTACTACTTAGCAGTTGTAGTTCCCATGATTGCTTTCCCTTCAATGGTTGAACCAACACCAGAACCCGTATTACCAGAAGAAGTCCCAAAACCTGAAGAAATGGAAGTAGAACCTGTAGAGGAAGAACCAATTCCTGGTCCCAGTGAACTTGTCAGTCCTACAGTCAGACCTCCATCTGCCATAGTACCAAACACTCCAAGTAGGTACATGTCCACCCACACCATCATGCAAAGTACACCAGCAGTACGCAGATCAGAGCATAGTACCAAGGGTCAGTTACCGGCAAAGTACAAAGACTAAAATGCAAACTTAAACGTGAAATGTAAATATGTTTGTGTAAATGTAAATTGAACCTGGCAAATAGTGTACAGAAGGGTGGAGGAACTGGAATAACCCCATGCACATCAAGTTAGGGAAAGAAAGTGCCTGGGGGTGGTATAAGTAAAGCCAGGCCTCCTAAGCAGAGACACCCGTAGGGACCTTATTTATTTGTTTAGGTGTACAACGTTAACAAAGCCGAGTACCTACAAAGACTATCCTGTATGAACTTCTTAAATATTCTTGAACTTCTTTTCTTCTTTATTTATTTATTTATGGACCATACTACCACGGACTGGTTGTGGTAAAAAAACTCTTTTTTATATATTCATCAGCCCGGAGGCAATAGACTAAACCCCTGGAAGGACTGCTTTTTGAACTTTTGGACTCTTTTTGAATTTCAGTGATTTTTGTACTTTTATTTTAAGGCTTTGTAAATATTAATTGTTATGCTAATTGCTTGTTTTTCCACAGTCCCGATGTACTGTCTTTAACTAAGGGGGAATGTGGCACTCCAGTAGTTAATGTGCCACAGGAACATCAACAAGGGTTCACTCCCCACACAACACCTGACACTGCACTAGCATCTCTGGACCAGAAGGGGGAGCTAAAGCAGCTCCCTTATATATTCTGGGTCAAGAGGAAGTAGTTCAGTTCAGTTCCTGGGAGAACTGAGGAAGAGAGACTGTAGTGTAAAGAGGCTGCTTCAGGCTTCTCTACAGTCTGCTCCTCGATTCCAGGCCTAGTCAGGGTCTGAGGGAAGGAGCACAAGAAACATAGGAACACATTTGGGAGACTGAGTGACTTCACATCCTCCCTGGAGGAGCGCACAGACCGGATGCCGTATCCGAAACTGTGGCTGACACACGCAGCACAGTAAACACCAGGTTAGTGGAGGTTGTAGATGTACACTGTACCTCAGCAAAGCAACACGGCGGGGTCAGAAGCACATGGAAAGACTCAAGTTGTCTTTCAAAGGGGTTACCTTTGAGGAGAGACAGAGCCAGCAGCTCAGCTAAAGCAGCAGCAGGGCCACACACACAGCGCAGCAGAGGACCCGGACCCGGACAGGGTGGGAGCAACCCGGCCCCGGTACAGACTCCGTGGACAATACTCTGCTACCAACATCTGCAGTAAAGTCTTGGAAACTTCAAAACCGTGAGTGTGTGTGATCCTTGTATTCAAGGCCGACTTTCCCTCACAAGCAGCCACCATCTCCACTATCATCCCTATCCTGCAACATCTATAGCATCCATCATGGACTTTAACTATCACTGCATCGGGGAACCAGGCTCTACCTGCGGAGAGCCATTCCATCACCATCTGCCAAACATCATCCCCGGAGGTTCTGCAGCAACGGTGGTCACCCTGACCACAACCCGTGGGTGGCGTCACGACAAACTCCCCTGTAAATATTTCCCCCATTTACTTGCGGAACCTGGGACACAGTCCAGACCAGGAACTCCGTGACATCCCCAGCAGTACCCTGGTCCGGTACCGAGTACCCCGTCCCAGTGGGCTCCACACAGGCAGCAGGGCTGTGTGTATATGGGACTTGCAGGTAGCAGAGCTGTGTATATATAGAACATGCAGGCAGCAGGGCTGTGTATTTAGGACATACAGGCAGCAGAGCTGTGTATATATGAGTCATGAAGCGAGAAGAGCTGTGTATATATGGGACATGCAGGCAGCGGAGCTGTGTATATAGAACATGCAGGCAGCAGAGCCGTGTATATATAGGACATGCAGGCAGCAGGGCTGTGTATATAAGGTCATATGAAAATGTTTGGGCCCTCCTCTTAATCTTACTCATTTTTTTTTATTAAAATTGGGTTTTTGCATCAGCTATTTCAGTGTGATATATGTAATAACTGATGGACACAGTAATATTTCAGGATTGAAATGAGGTTTATTGTACTAACCGAAAATGTGAAATATGCATTATTTCAAAATTCGACAGGTGCAAAAGTATGTACACCTCAACAGAAAAGTCACATTAATATTTAGTAGATCCACCTTTTGCCTCTAGTCGTTTCATGTAGCTGTTAATGAGTTCCTGGATCCTGGATGAAGGTATTTTTGACCATTCCTCTTTACAAAACAATTCCAGTTCAGTGAAGTTTGATGGTCGCCGAGCATGGACAGCCCGCTTCAAAACATCCCACAGATGTTCAATGATATTCCGGTCTGGGGACTGGGATGGCCATTCCAGAACATTGTAATTGTTCCTCTGCATGAATGCCTGAGTAGATTTGGAGCGGTGTTTTGTATCATTGTCTTGCTGAAAGATTCATCCCTGGCGTAACTTCAACTTTGACACTGATTCTTGAACATTATTCTCAAGAATCTGCTGATACTGAGTGGAATCCATGCGACCCTCAACTTTAACAAGATTCCCGGTGCCGCCATTGGCCACACAGCCCCAAAGCATGATGGACCCTCCCCCAAATTTGACAGTGGGTAGCAAGTGTTTTTCTTGGAATGCTGTGTTTTTGTGGCGCCATGCATAACGCCTTGTTGTATGACCAAACAACTCAATCTTTGTTTCATCAGTCCACAGGACCTTCTTCCAAAATAAATCTGGCTTGTCCAAATGTGCTTTTGCATACCTCAGGCGACTCTGTTTGTGGCGTGCATGCAGAAACGGCTTCTTTCGCATCACTCTCCCATACAGCTTCTCCTTGTGCAGTATGCGCTGTATTGTTGACCGATGCACAGTGACACCATCTGCAGCAAGATGATGCTGCAGGTCTTTGGAGGTGGTCTGTGGATTGTTCTTGACTGTTCTCACCATTCTTCTCTGCCTTTGTGATATTTTTGTTGGCCTGGCACTTCTGGCCTTTACAAGAACTGTCCCTGTGGTCTTCCATTTCCTTACTATGTTCCTCACAGTGGAAACTGACAGGTTAAATCTCTGAGACAACTTTTTGTATCCTTCCCCTGAACAACTATGTTGCACAATCTTTTTTTTCAGATCATTTGAGAGCTGTTTTGAGGAGCCCATGATGCCACTCCTCAGAGAAGATGCAACTAGGAGAACAACTTGCAAGTGGACACCTGAAATAGCTTTTCTCATGATTGGATACACCGGGCTATGAAGTACAAAGCTCAATGAGGTTACCAAACCAATTTAGTGCTTCAGTAAGTCAGAAAAAAGTAGTTAGGAGTATTCAAATCATGAAAATCAGAAGGGTGCCCATACTTTGGCACCTGTCAAATTTTGAAACAATGCATATTTCACATTTTTGGTTAGTGCAATAAACCTCATTTCAATCCTGAAATATTAATGTGTCCATCAGTTATTACATATATATCACACAGAAATAGCTGGTGCAAAAACCCAATTTTAAACCAAAACAAATGAGTAAGATTAAGAGGGGTGCCCAAACTTTTTCATATGACTGTAAAGGACATGCAGGTAGCAAATCTGTGTATATATTGGACATGTAAGCAGCAGATCTGTGTGCACATGGGATATGCAGGCAGCACAGCTGTGTATATATGGGACATGCAGGCAGCAGAGATGTGTATATATGTGACATCGAGGCAGCAGAGCTGTGTATATATGGGACATACAGGCAGCAGAGTTGTGAGTATATATGCAGTCATGGCACCCTTCAAATTGTTCCAGAAAATGAACTATTTCTCCTGCAAAATTATTGCAGTTACACATGATTATTTAATTTGAGTGTATTAAAATGCCTCAAAGAACATCAAAATGGTAATAATTTCACACAAATTTCCAGATATAGGCCAAAATTGTGGGTAAACAACTTTTATTTCAAGCATGTGATGCTCGTTCACACTCACCTGTGGCAAGTAACAGGTGTGGGCAATATGAAAATCACACCTAAATGCAGATAAAAATGGGAGAAGTTGACTCAATCTTTGCAGTGTCTGTCTGTTCAACACTAAGCATGGAGAACAGAAAGAGGAGAGGAGAACTGTCTGAGGACATGACAGCCAAAATTGTTAAAAAAAAACAACATTCTCAAGCACACCATTAAAACCAAGCACACTATTGTTTTTCTTATGACATTCTCAATAAGTTTAATGTGTCATATGACCCTCTTTCTATTGAAAAAAATAAAGTTGGATCCAAAATGGCTGACTTTAAAATGGCCGCCATGGTCACCACCCATCTGGAAAAGTTTTCCCCCTCCCATATACTAATGTGCCCCAAACAGGAAGTTGATATCACCAATATTTCCCATTTTATTTAGATTCATCCATATAAATGGCCCACCTTGTAGAATAGAGGCTGTATCTGTATAATTTAGTGGCTGTGGCCATATACGGTATACACATGGTCAAAATTGTTGGTACCCCTCGTTTAATCAAACTAAAACCCACAAAGATAACAGAAATAACTGGAATCTGAAAAAAGTAATAATAAATAAAAATCTATGAAAATGAAGGTCAGACATTGCTTTTCAGCCCTGCTGCCACAGAATTAAAAAAAAAAATTAAACTCATGAAATAGAATAGGACAGAAATGATGGTCCCCCTGAAAATAATGTGACAAAAGGGACATGTTAAATCAAGGTGTGCCTACTAATTAGCATCACAGGTGTCTACAATCTTTTAATGAGTCAGTGGACCTGTACATAGAGCTACAGATCCTCACTGTGCTGTTCTGTGACATGGTGTGTACCAGACTCAACATGGACCAGACAAAGCGAAGGAAAGAGCTGTCTCAGGAGATTAGAAAAAAAATTATAGACAAGCATGTTAAAGGTAAAGGTTATAAGATCATCTCCAAACAGCTTGATGTTCCTGTAACTACAGCTGCACATATTATTCAGAAATTTAAGATCCATGGGACTGTAGCCAACCTCCCTGGACGTGGCCACAGGAAATACAAATGGTAACAAAACAGCCCACGGAAACCTCTAAAGAGATTAAAGGTGAACCTCAAGCTCAAGGAACATCAGTGTCAGGTCACACCATCTGTCGTTGTTAGAGCCAAATTGGACTTCATGGGAGACGACGAAGGAGGACACCATTGTTGAAAAAAAATCATAAAAAAGCCAGACTGTTCATGCAACATTTACAAGCTCCGGCGCTTGTTGCCTGGGATTTCGTATGTTATTTCTCACTGTTTCATTTAGTGGGCATACCCCACTTTGCTATAATTAATATTCTGTTGAAGTGTCCATATTGGTTTTCAATAAAATCTGATTTAACGAAAAAAATCAGACTGGCAAACTACACGTTGACAAGCCACAAAGCTTCTGTTAGAATGTCCTATGGAAAGACGAGACGAAAATTTAACTTTTTGGCAAGGCACATCAGCTCCACTACAGACAGAAAAATGAAGCATATCAAGAAAAGAACACAGTCCCTACTGTGAAACATGGAGGAGGCTCTGTTATGTTCTGGGACTGCTTTGCTGCATCTGGCACAGGGTATATTGAATCTGTGCAGGGTACAATAAAATCTCAAGACTATCAAGGAATTCTAGAGAGAAATGTTCTACCCAGTGTCAGAAAGCTTGGTCTCAGTCAAAGCTCATGGCTCTTGCAACAAGACAATGACACAAAACACACAGCTAAAAACACCCAAGACTGGATAAGAGGAAAACATTGGACTATTCACTGCGTTCACTGTGAAAAGAAAGGAAACAGGAGACAAAGGAAAGAGAGGACAGAGAGAGGAAAGAGAGGGGACAAAGAGGAGACAGAGGACAGAGAGGAGACAGAGGACAGAGGGGAGAGAAAGAGACATTGATTTGCTATGGGTTTGGCTATGTGAATGCATGTGCTCCCTGCTTTGACCTGCAGATGGCAATGCGTTCACATAGGCTTCCATTCATCGCTTCACTGCTGCAGGACGCTTGCGTACATAATAAGCTCTGTGTGGCGCACAAAAAATGCAACAAGATGCATTTTCCGTGCGTCCGCGAAAACATATTTTCTACGGAAGCAAATGCAGCAGAACGGAGACAGATGCAGGTACACTGTGTCCCTGTGTTAAACATAGGAACTCTGTACGTTTGCACTTGGATGCATTCGCAGACACTGTGTTGTGAATGCTAGTCTGAAACCGGCCTTAATGGTACTATCATTTCCATCCCAGCCTATTTCATGAGTTTAAAGGAAACCTGTCAGCTCGTTTTACCCCCTATCCTATCAGTACCTGTCCCTGCACCTTGCTAGCTCATCCCTAACCATCCCTCTCTGAGCTAAAACTGCACTATAAAGCTTTTGAAAAACTATTTAATAGCTTACATGTTCCTATGATAATGAGGGCTCCAGTGTACTGCGTAGACTGACATGGGCGGTCTCCATTTCCCCTCCTCACAGGCTCTTAGCACGCCCCGCTGGGCGTCATCATTCCTTCTCCTCTCATCTCCTATGTTGAAATTCCTGCCTCCTCATAGTATGATGTGGAGCCGGACGTCGGTTCCTGTCCGGTGCATTGTGGGGGCTCATCATGTGTACGGGCCGGCTTCAATATGCGCACTGCGCATGCACCAGAGCCGGACCATACAGCCCATACACCCGCACACTGCACAGGACTGGAACTGATGTTCCAGCTCCACGTCATACTAAGAGGAGCCAGATTTTCAAAATGGGTCAAGAAGAGAAGAAATGATGACGCCCAGCAGGGCGTGATAAGAGCCTGCGATGGATGGGGGGGGGAGAATGGAGACCTGGAGAATGCCCATTCAGTCTAGATGTAGACTGGAGCCCTCATTATCATAGGAATATGATTGGTAAACAGCGTAATGAGAAAAAAATGAAATTGCCAAAATTACAGGTTTTTTTTTTACAAATGAATTTGTATTCACCAATTAAATACATGTCTGGTATTTATGAACTTGATTTATCTTCGGAAATCATACCAAAACGTCAGTTTTACCATATACTGGACATGTTAGATAAAAACACAAGGAACAATCGTGTAATTGCACTCTTTTTTGCAATTTCACCGCACTTGGAATTTTTTTCTGATTTTCCTGTACACTATATGGTAAAATAAATAATTAGATTCAAAAGTACAACTCATCCTGCAAAAAACAAAAACAAGCCTTCATATGTCTATATTGACAGAAAACTAAAAAGGTTATGGCTAATGGAGGAAGGGGAGGGAAAAGCAAAAGTGCAAAAAAGGAACACGGCCCGGGGGGTGAAGGGGTTAAGTTGAAAGTGCTAACCCTTCATCCCCTACTTTACCTTTTAACCCTTCATCCTCTCTACGCTGTATGCACCACGCTGGGGACTGCAGCAGTCATGATCTGCTTTTATAGTGGTTGTGACTCTCACAACCACACAAGGTGAAGCCTCTGATAACTATTTAGGTCATATTTTATCTCTCACACCCTTCATCCTCCCTGCTTTAATTTTCCGAGATAATGACTTTTGGGTTTTTCATTGGCTATAAGCCATAATCATCAACATTAACATAAATAAACACTTGAAATAGATCCCTCTGTGTGTAATGACCCTATATAATATATGGGTATCACTTTATGTATTGAATTATTGAAATAAATGAACTTTTTGATGATATTCTAATTCATTGAGATGCTCCTGTACATTGAGAAATTAAGACACATAACAAAGGCCAGTTTTATGTGAGCCCAGCAGCCACGACAAGGCGTATCTCTCTCTGGGTCCCTATCAAAAGCTTCTGTATGGGTTAAAAACAAAAAAACAAGCCCTCACTCACCTCCAGTGATGGAAAAATAAAGTTATGGGTCCCAGAAAAATGGCACATTGTTGCATCTTTTAACCAATTTGTTTTTGTTTTTTTTTTGCAATATGACTCCTCTTGATTTTTTTTCTATCATATAGTACCTTATATTGTTAAAGTTTATGGTATCATTAAAATATACTATCAGTACCACAAAAAAAATAAGCTATGACTCCAGAAAAAAGAAACTTGTGTGAGAAATAAAGCAAAAAAGGGAAACTTGCACAGCCAGAAAGGGGTTAATCAATATGGTGGAGAGAACTTTGATTATTGTTTTCTATAAAGAAATTGCAGGTGTTTTTTTAAGGAAATCAAAGAACACTTTTACAGTATAATATGTCTTAGATTATGGGTAATGAGAATATCATGTGTCTGATGGAGTAAAGATGAATAATTAGTGCAATATATTATAGGTAATGGCATAGTATAATATGTATTAATTTATTATTTAGTGTTGTGGCGCCCCTGCGGTCAGGCTGCTACTAGTGGTATTGCGATGCCCACCAGGACCATGGGGCACTCATGACTGGGCCAGTCAGTTCTTTGGGAGGTCATGGTGGCGGTGAACTGGCTCTTTGACCCTGGGCATGCAGTAAAGGGCAATATTTACAGGGATAGTTCGTGACGCCACCTGTGGTGTTTGGCCAGGGATGGTCAACGCTGCAGTTTCAGACCGCGGGGGGCAGATGGTAGGGCAGCCTGGATGGTATCGCTCCCCACAGGTGGAGCCAAGTCTCAGGGCAGATGGGAAAGTCTATAGCAAGGACGGGGCTGTGATGATGAAGTGAGCCGCAGGGCGTAAAAGGAGGAGACACAAACAGTTTGTGCAGTTCTTTACCTTTACTTGCTGTTTGGGAAAGTTTACCCAGCCAGGTGCTGTGCTTCTCCAAAGTGCAGCCAGGTTAGTCCCCAGGAGATTAGGATCACTCTGCTGAGACACCTTTCAAGGGCCTTCCCAGGTTGCTCTTCCCTGCACTGGCTACTTGCCTCTCCTGTCCTGCGCCGTCGTGAACAGGTTCCCAGGCTGATGGCTGTGGGCCTTGTTGACTGCAGCGGCACGTCCCCTAGCCCTAGTTCTAGCCACCGTCCTGCAGATTATTCACGGTTTGTGGCCACTGCTCCTGCAAAGCCAGTGGCCTCCAGTTTTCCTGGTTGGGGCCAGGAGCATCTAAACCAGTTCGGGGCCGGTCCCCTCCGGCAACCAGTCTCTCTGCCCGACTCGGGTCGGAACCGGATTTGGGGCACAAGGATGAATCCCCCTCTCCCATGTCCCTAGGACTCTCACAGTCCTGCATCCGCTCCGGACGCCTTCCTCTGATGGTCTCTCTCTCCACTAACCTCTCTCTGCCCTCCTCCTCCTGACTAGAAGATGTGGTCCTCCCTATAAATAGGGTTCACACGAATCCCCCAGCCTTAAATTGGGATGATGTTGTGTGCAATCCTGTGTGTCTTGGGTTTGTGACTCCTGTTACCTGGGAACGGTGACACCACACCTTTGAAGTAGGTGCAACATCACTGTGGCGACCAGTCCGCAGGGGCGCCACAGTGTTGCATGCATTTTACATATATGCTATCATACCTAGAGGTAAGAGGGGAAATCTTTGCTGAGACCCCCAATTTGCTCCCAGCACAATCCAAACTCTAGGCCAAGGACGTGCTGGGTGGAAGAAACCCACATTCAGGGCAGTCCCCACCTACTGGATGGAGGGAAGAGTTAGATTAGGGGTGGGAGGCAAGATGGAGACAGTTCTAATGTCTAGAGTGTAGAAGAGAGAGAGAGAGAGAGAGAGAAGTCGGGCAGCTGGGAAGCTAGGACAACACATGGAGTGAGTGCTTGTCCCAGGGCCTGAGGACACAAATCTGCTGCCAGATGTCCAGGCTGGGCAGAGGAGTTAGCTGCAGCAGGGGTACTAGCCCCATTTCAGTCTGGATTCTGCAAGACCAGCCGTGAAACTGGACGTCACTGGGACGCATGTGCAGTGATTACCATAGTGGACCCTCACAAGTCTAAGGAACTATATAGGGTCAAAAAAAATAGCAAGGCAGTCACTCACAGTACCTGCAGTTACCTGCCTGCCATGGGCGTACCCAGCGTGGGGCTGGGGGGGGCAGGTGCCCCCCCCAAGAGGCTGCCCCGGGTGAGCGTGGCACTGCGTACCCCACATGGCACCTACAGTACTGTGACCAGGGCTTTTTTTGCTCCGGAGCGGCCGCCGCCCCCGCCCCCCTCCTCTTTGGGAGTGAAAGGAGCAGCACTGTCTCCCGGCCGAGTGCTGAGTGAGGGGTCAGACTCCAGAGGAGCGGGCGGGAGCCGGCGGCACAGCACTGTCATGTGAACGGACGGCAGAGGAGATGCAGAGAGGACGGCAGAAGAGAGCAGGTGGTGAGTGGCCCCAAGGAAAGAAGGTGCAGTGTGCTGTGCAGCCAGGTTTTGTGTGCAGAGTGACAGTGTGTGTGTGTGTGTGTGTGCAATGTGTGTGCAATGTGTGTGTGCAATGTGTGTGTGCAATGTTTGTGTGTGTGTGCAATGTGTGTGTGCAATGTTTGTGTGTGTGTGCAATGTGTGTGTGCAATGTGTGTGTGTGCAATGCTACATGCTGCAGTGCCGGCCCCGGGAGCAGAAGAGCCTGTGCAGCTGCCCTGTGGACTGTGGGGGGCTGGAGGCAGAGACAGAGCAGCCGGAGGATCACAGTGAGTGAAAATAAATGTAAAGTAAATAAAGATAAAGTTGGCTGCACTGTGCTTGTGATGGGGGCCTCCAGCCTCCGTCCTCCTGCGCTCACCCCTCCAGCCTCCGTCCTCCTGCCCTCACCCCTCCAGCCTCCGTCCTCCTGCCCTCACCCCTCCAGCCTCCGTCCTCCTGCCCTCACCCCTCCAGCCTCCGTCCTCCTGCCCTCACCCCTCCAGCCTCCGTCCTCCTGCCCTCACCCCTCCAGCCTCCGTCCTCCTGCCCTCACCCCTCCAGCCTCTGTCCTCCTGCGCTCACCCCTCCAGCCTCTGTCCTCCTGCGCTCACCCCTCCAGCCTCTGTCCTCCTGCCCTCACCCCTCCAGCCTCCGTCCTCCTGCCCTCACCCCTCCAGCCTCCGTCCTCCTGCCCTCACCCCTCCAGCCTCCGTCCTCCTGCCCTCACCCCTCCAGCCTCCGTCCTCCTGCCCTCACCCCTCCAGCCTCTGTCCTCCTGCGCTCACCCCTCCAGCCTCTGTCCTCCTGCGCTCACCCCTCCAGCCTCTGTCCTCCTGCGCTCACCCCTCCAGCCTCTGTCCTCCTGCGCTCACCCCTCCAGCCTCTGTCCTCCTGCGCTCACCCCTCCAGCCTCTGTCCTCCTGCGCTCACCCCTCCAGCCTCTGTCCTCCTGCGCTCACCCCTCCAGCCTCTGTCCTCCTGCGCTCACCCCTCCAGCCTCTGTCCTCCTGCGCTCACCCCTCCAGCCTCTGTCCTCCTGCCCTCATCCCACCAGCCTCTGTCCTCCTGCCCTCACCCCACCAGCCTTCGTCATCCTGCGCTCACCCCTTCAGCCTCCGTCCTCCTGCGCTCACCCCCCAGCCTTCATCCTGGTCTAACCGCCTGCCCACCATATACTGTGCTGCTAACCACTGAGCCATCATACTATGCTAACCACAGAGACATCGCGCAGTGCTAACCACTGAGCCACCGTACAATGCTAACCACTGAGCCACCATATACAGAGCTAACCACTGAGCCACCATATACAGTGCTAACCACTGAGCCACCGTATACAGTGCTAACCACTGAGCCACCATTTACAGTGCTAATCACTGAGCCACCATATACAGTGCTAACCACTGAGCCACCATATACAGTGCTAACCACTGAGCCACCGTATACAGTGCTAACCACTGAGCCACCGTATACAGTGCTAACCACTGAGCCACCGTATACAGTGTTAACCACTGAGCCACCATATACAGTGCTAACCACTGAGCCACCATATACAGTGCTAACCACTGAGCCACCATATACAGTGCTAACCTCTGAGCCACCATATACAGTGCTAACCACTGAGCCACCATACAGTGCTAACCACTGAGCCACCATATACAGTGCTAACCACTGAGCCACCATATACAGTGCTAACCACTGAACCACCATACAGTGCTAACCACTGAGCCACCATATACAGTGCTAACCACAGAGCCACCATATACAGTGCTAACCACTGAGCCACCATATACAGTGCTAACCACTGAGCCACCATATACAGTGATAACCACTGAGCCACCATATACAGTGCTAACCACTGAGCCACCGTATACAGTGCTAACCACTGAGCCACCATTTACAGTGCTAATCACTGAGCCACCATATACAGTGCTAACCACTGAGCCACCATATACAGTGCTAACCACTGAGCCACCGTATACAGTGCTAACCACTGAGCCACCGTATACAGTGCTAACCACTGAGCCACCTTATACAGTGCTAACCACTGAGCCACCGTATACAGTGCTAACCACTGAGCCACCGTATACAGTGCTAAATACTGAGCCACCATATACTGTGCTAACCACTGAGCCACTGTATACAGTGCTAACCACTGAGCCACCGTATACAGTACTAATCACTGAGCCACCATTTACAGTGCTAACCACTGAGCCACCGTACTGCGAGTGTATGCCCCTGCGAGTGTATGCCCCTGTGTGTGTATGCCTCCCCCCTGAAAATAAGACCGGGTGCAACGTTCGGAGCAAATATATTAATATATTAAATATATTAATCTCACCCGGCCCCTGACAGCAGCCCGCCCATGTCATATACAGCCCCCGGCCCCCATAGGGCTCCCCAGTGGCGCAATAAGACTGATGGGCACAGGTGCGCAATGTAGGCCCCCCACCTTCCGCGTGCACGTTGGTCAGATGTATGGGCCCCGTGTAACATTCTAAATCCTATACTCACAAATTGACCCCTCTCCCCCTTCATTATGTATTAATGTCCCTTATCTTGCTGTATATGGTCCTCCTCCTGGAATATGGCCTTTATCGTGGTATATATGTCCCCCATCATGGTTTATATGGTCCTCCTCCTCAGCCACCATAGTCCTCCAATTATTATAATGCATCCCCACATTCCTCCATACATTACAATGTATTCCCATAGTCCTCTAAGTATTATAATGCACCCCATAGTCCCTCATTCATAAGGTACCCCCATAGTCATCCAATTATCATAATGCAACCCCACTATCCTCTATATAGTATAATGTAGCCTCATATGCCTCCATACATTATAATGCACCTCCATACAGTATAATGCACTCCTATAGTTCTCCATATAGTATAATTCACCCCCATAATTCTCCATATAGTATAATTCACCCATAGTCTTCTATACAGTATAATGCACCATCAATAGTCCTCCATGTAGTATAATGCACCCCCATAGTTCTCCATATAGCCCTCCATACAGTCTAATGCACCCTCACAGTCCTGTGTTTAGCATAGTACAGCCTTCCATATAGCACAGTACAGCCTCATAATTCTCCATACAGTATAATGCAGCCACGGTGAGCCACCCCCTTCCCCCCCCCCCATACTCCTCTGGCCAGCGTGTACTCCTTAAAAAAAAATCCTGTACTTACATCTCCTGGTTCCACCACAGCTTCCCAAAATTGAAGATACAGGAGGAGGTCGTGACGCTGAGCGTTGCACAGTGGAACGCATAAAAGCAGGAAGTGACACCTAGTCCACACTAGGAGAAGGTAGTGCTTCCTGCTTTTTATGCGTTCCACTGTGCAATGCATGGCATCACCCCTGTGGTAAGAGGAAGCGCAGGGGGCGGCGCAGGAGGCTCAGTGAAACACATGGGACCCTTAGCGGCCCGTGTGCTGCTGCGCAGTGATGGTACAAGAAGCGGGCACAATCGGAACGACCATGGCTTGCCCCCCCCTAGTTTTGATCCTGGGTACACCCATGCTGCCTGCTGTGACTGGCAACCACAGGACTCTTAGGAAGAACAGGAGTAGCAAGTGTCAGGAAGAGAAAAAGCAGCAAGGAAGGCCAATATACCATGTGGCTCAACAGAGTGGACTCTGAATACCTCTGGGCTGGATTGGCTGTAAGCTTGTTGGACTTTGTACCCCAGCTGGGTTGTAACCTGCTTCAAACCAAGTGAATGGTAAGAACTGCAAAAACCCTGTGTGTTATCTCGTCCTTCCTGCGCCTTCCTGCTCCCACCTGCAGAGCCGCCTTCTATCCATCTTTCTACACCCACCAAGGGATTTCAGCCCTATCTGGAGAGGGCTTACTACCTGGCTGCCATACCATCATTCCTTGAGGGTCCCCCACAGTAGCCCCTGGCCGCCTACAGGCCAGAACTCCAGTTGGCGTCACAACAAACTTTATCCCCTTTAAATACCTCCTTTCAACGACCAGTCGCGGCCACGACCTCCAGGGAAGGCCACCGTGATATTCCCAGAACTGTTAACCCCTGGAGAGTCGAGCACCGTGGCCCCATGACCGCTGCACTGCAATCTATTACTATTCTACAATTTATATAATTCATTCTATAAATGAAATTTTGTAAAGTTTACCAATGTATTCTGCAAATTATACACTAGATGGCAGCAGAGGCTGGTCTGTTGTTTAGGCGCCGCAGGTTGATCACATCCAATATCGCTCAGATATCAGTGACCAACAGAAAGAAAATTATATATCGGTATATAAAAATAATCATTTCAAAAATCAACCACCCAAATACAATAATCAATAATGAGTCAAAAATGTACAGACAATCCCAATACAAATGTGGTCCTTTAGAGGTAATGATCATTATTTGCTGTAATTTTACAATGGAATTATTAACGGGTCACAGCAGCAATACCTGGATCCACAAACTTTGCATGAAAGGGGTTTATATTTTATTTTATTGAAAATCCACAACACATCTATCATATGTAAAAGTAAACTGATTGGAACACCGTCTTTATGGCTGGCACTGTCCTGTGGGGCACTAGGTAAGGGTCACTATACCTGATGCACTATGACACTATGCTGTGCACTGTGACTGTTACTACTGTATTATTGGTAGGGCTACCACCAGGTATTTCAGGGCCCCATACTGGCAACATTTTCAGGCCCCCTTGAGACTCCACCTAGGCTTCAATCCAGCTCGGCCTCCACCTCGCAAACACTCCACAGTCCCTCTTGGAAAACTTCCTACATACATGATATATAAAGAGAGAGAGACTGCCAGGCTGGCTGTATATACCGTAATCATATATACAGTTGTTGCCAAAAGTATTGACACCCCTGCAATTCTGTCAGATAATACTCAGTTTCTTCCTGAAAATGATTGCAATCACAAATTCTTTGGTATTATTATCTTCATTTAATTTGTCTTCAATGAAAAAACACAAAAAGAATTGTCCTAAAGCCAAATTGGATATAATTCCACACCACACATAAAAAGGGGGTGGACAAAAGTATTGGCACTGTTAGAAAAATCATGTGATGCTTCTTAAATTTGTGTAATTAACAGCACCTGTAACTTACCTGTGGCACCTAACAGGTGTTGGCAATAACTAAATCACACTTGCAGCCAGTTGACATGGATTAAAGTTGACTCAACCTCTGTCCTGTGTCCTTGTGTGTACCACATTGAGCATGGAGAAAAGAAAGAAGACCAAAGAACTGTCTGAGGACTTGAGAAACCAAATTGTGAGGAAGCATGAGCAATCTCAAGACTACAAGTCCATCTCCAAAGACCTGAATGTTCCTGTGTCTACCGTGCACAGTGTCATCAAGAATTTTAAAGCCCATGGCACTGTGGCTAACCTCCCTAGATGTGGACGGAAAAGAAAAATTGACAAGAGATTTCAATGCAAGATTGTGCGGATGATGAATAAAGAACCTCGACTAACATCCAAACAAGTTAAAGCTGCCCTGCAGTCCGAGGGTACATCAGTGTCAACCCGTACTATCCGTCGGCGTCTGAATGAAATGGGACTGTATGGTAGGATACCCAGGAAGACCCCACTTCTTACCCAGAGACATAAAAAAGCCAGGCTGGAGTTTGCCAAAACTTATCTGAGAAAGCCTAAAATGTTTTTGAAGAACGTTCTCTGGTCAGATGAGACATAAGTAGAGCTTTTTGGGCAAAGGCATCAACATAGAGTTTACAGGAGAAAAAAAGAGGCATTCAAAGAAAAGAACACGGTCCCTACAGTGAAACATGGCGGAGGTTCCCTGATGTTTTGGGGTTGCTTTGCTGCCTCTGGCACTGGACTGCTTGACCGTGTGCATGGCATTATGAAGTCTGAAGACTACCAACAAATTTTGCATCATAATGTAGGGCCCAGTGTGAGAAAGCTGGGTCTCCTTCAGAGGTCATGGGTCTTCCAGAAGGACAATGACCCAAAACACACTTCAAAAAGCACTAGAAAATGGTTTGAGAGAATGCACTGGAGACTTCTAAGGTGGCCAGCAATGAGTCCAGACCTGAATCCCATAGAACACCTGTGGAGAGATCTAAAAATGGCAGTTTGGAGAAGGCACCCTTCAAATATCAGGGACCTGGAGCAATTTGCCAAAGAAGAATGGTCTAAAATTCCAGCAGAGCATTGTAAGAAACTCATTGATGGTTACCATAAGCGGTTGATCGCAGTTATTTTGGCTAAAGGTTGTGCAACCAAGTATTAGGCTGAGGGTGCCAATACTTTTGTCCGGCCCATTTTTGTAGTTTTGTGTGAAATGATCAATGTTTTGCTTTTTGCTTCATTCTCTTTTGTCTTTTTTCATTGAAGACAAATAAAATGAAGATAATAATACCAAAGAATTTGTGATTGCAATCATTTTCAGAAGGAAACTACCGTATATACCCGTGTATAAGCCGACCCGTGTATAAGCCGACCCCCCTACTTTTGCCCCAAAAATCTGGAAAAACCTATTGACTCGTGTATAAGCCGAGGGTGGACCCCAGCACAGGTATACAGCCCCCAGCAGTGTGGTATACAGGCCTCCCCAGTGGTAGTATACAGCAGCCCCAGTGGTAGTATACAGATTCCCCAGCAGCCCCAGTGGTAGTATACAGGAGCCCCAGCAGCCCCAGTGGTAGTATACAGGAGCCCCAGCAGCCTAGTGGTAGTATACAGCAGGCCCCCGGGGGTACATATAGCAGCCCCCTGGGGGTACCCAGCAGCCCCCTGGGGGTACCAACAGCCCCTGGGGGTACCAACAGCCCCCAGGGGGTACCCAGCAGCCCCCAGGGGGTACCAGCAGCCCCCTGGGGTACCAACAGCCCCCAAAAGCTGGCACTGTCCCCCCTTGTAAGGGCCCCCCCGCTGCTTATACATTACCATCCCGGTGTTCTGATCGGCGCCGCTCCTCGGTGCTGCGTCTTCATCCTCCCGTCCGCGCTGGCTGCATCCGGGATCTCCGGCCGTCGCGCGATGACGTCATATCGCTGCGACAGCCGGAGATCCCGGATGCAGCCAGCGTGGACGGGAGGATGAAGACGCACCGAGGAGCGGCGCCGATCAGAACACCGGGATGGTAATGTATAAGCAGCAGGGGGGGCCCTTACAAGGGGGGACAGTGCCAGCTTTTGGGGGGCTTATATGAACTGCTTCCCCCTGCCGCTGATTGACAGGGGGAAGCAGTGCATATATAATGAGCGGCCCCACGTGACGGGGCCGCTCATACAGCAGCCTCCCCCCGCCTCCTCCAGCCTCCACAGCCCCGGGACACAGCCCCCCCACTCCATGTACCGTATATGACCCGTGTATAAGCCGAGGGGGGACTTTTCAGCCCAAATTTTGGGCTGAAAAACTCGGCTTATACACGAGTATATACGGTAAGTATTATCTGACAGAATTGCAGGGGTGTCAATACTTTTGGCCACAACTGTATATTCACATGGATCAATAAGGAATCCACAGTTTCACCTTTGAGCTGGGAGTGCTGCCTGTTTTTGATCATATATACTTATTATATAGACTGCTGGCTGTATACACTATAGAGACAGCTGGCTGTATACACAATAGAGAAAAAAAGGCAAATTGGACATAATTTCACACAAAACACCCAAAATGGGTCAGACAAAATTGTTGGCCTCAACTAAGTTTTTGGTTGTACCTCGTTGAAATAAATAGCTGCAATCAATTCCTATAAACATCAACAACTTGACCTCTCACCTGGACCATCTTTTGCCATAGTGTTTAGTTTCATTCAAATGTGGATGGATAGTTCGCGCTGACACTGATGCACCCTGAGCCTGCAGGGCAGCTTGTATCTCTTCGGAACTTGATTGGAGCAGCTTTTCCACCATTCGGACTATCCTGCATTGCAGCCTTTCAACAGTTTTTCTCTGCCGTCCAAGTTCAGGAAGATTAGGTATCGTGCCATGGACTGTAAACTTCCTGATTATTTTGCGCACCGTTAACAGTTGAACAGCAAGATCTCTGGAGATGGACTTGTAGCCTTGAGACTGTTCATATTTTTCAACAATTCTGTTTTTCAAGTCCTCAGACAATCAGTTATGTTCTCTTTCTGTTCTCCATACTTAGTGGCACATATCTATACAATGTAAAGATTAGGTCAACTTCTCCCCTTTTTATCTCGTTTCAGGAATGATTTTTAGATTGCCCACACCTGTTACTTGCCACAGCTTAGTGAGAATGAGCATCACATGCTTGAAACAAAGATGTTTCCCCACAATTTTAGAAATGTGCTAGCAATTTTGTCCAGCCCAATTTGGGGTTTTGTGTCAAATTTGCCTTTTTTTCTCAGTTTTTTTTGTATTGTTACAATACACACAAGTGAAATAAACATATGTATTAAAAAAACATGGGTGATTGCAATATTTTGCTGGGAGAAATACTTCATTTTCTGGAACAATTTCAAGGGTGACAACACTTTTGGCCATGACTGTATATAATTATTTGAACATCATTTATGGTCACAGTAAAGAAGAAATACAAATATGATCATTATAACCAAATCTACCGCCTCTAGAGATGAGCGAATCAATCTGTAACTAATTAAATTAATTACGACTTCCCCCAAAATGTCACATTCTGGTGAATCTGATATTTTATTAAATTCAATTTTGCATAAATCTAATGTTTTTTTTCCATTTTGCTATATTCTCTTGGTGGCTGGAATGGGGTTAAAATGATAAAAACACAATATACAGTACTCACCTGTCCTAATGTCGTCTCCGCAGCTCCCTCTTCTTCCTCGTAGCTTTTCGTTCATCCACCGCTGAGGGTGACTTGGTCACGTGGTCTACCAAAACGCGTTCGTAAGATTTCTATAAATCCCATCCACTTTGTTGGAACTTATAGACCCTGCGTTTTTGATGCAGCACAAATGTGAAGTGTAAGGAAAACTCACTGAAAACTCTTCGTGTGAACTTAACTTTAGGCTTATGGTGGGTTTACACATCCCGATATCGGCGTCCATCTCCGATCCAACTCCGACCAAAAGTCACGTGGTTCGGGAGTTGGACCCGATATCGTTCGTGCGTTGTACGGTTTGAACGTACAATGCGATGCTGGAACGATGCCGAAACGATATCGGGGTTGAATGAGCGTGCTATTCAACCGCCCGATATCGGATGGCCGTTGTAGCCGGATCGTCCCGTGTGACAGCCCAACTACGATGTGTACGCCCACGTCACCCATTCACTCCCATGTTAACTGGTCGTTCCTGGGTTGGGGGGCGTACACATCGTCGGGACGTTGTATCCCGATATGGGGCTGTGTAAACCGGCGATGCGATAGCGGGAAAAGCGCGCTCAAAAAGCGCGCTCCCGCGTCGTTGGTCCCGATATCGGGACGTGAAAACCCAGCATTACGGTTTGGAAAGACCTCAGAGCAGAATAAAAAACATTTTCCCCAACATTCCGGGCCTTTCAATTTAGAACTACTTTATTCGGACCTAACCAAATCTGCCCAAAAAATTAATTTTGGGAGATACGCTCATCTCTAATAGCCATGTTGTACGATAATGTTAATCTGGTAAGAAATCATTATTCCCTTGCAATAACGCTGGGAGATTAGCAGCTAAAAGGTGATAAAGTGGTGTGATAGCAGAGAAGCTTCACGTGTAACTCTCGTATCAGTAACTCATCGTGACTGTTCCCTGGTGTTATACCAGGATCCACGCTCTGTACATTTGAAGAGTAAAAGTTATGAAGATGCAACCATGCAGACAGTGGGGAGAAAGAGGTGAGTGAACTAACAACAGTTTATTAAACATCATACAATTCAGGAATTACTGCCTTAAAGGTAAAACAAGGGTATGGCATACATGGTTGCAGTAAAACAGTATCACAGGTTTCCACTGGCAGTGATCATGGTCTTCCACTTGGCTCTGGTATATCGTAGGCCTTCTCCGGAGCTGACCATTCTCAGACCCTTCTGTGGCGGTGGAGCTATAAACCCACTTCACTTCGACAAGACTTCCATGGCACCGGTTCTTGCGCCGTATTCCCTCCTAGTCGACCTTTGCAACTGTGACACATTCATGTGACCCACTGTCTCCTCTAAACTCTTTGTTGAGGAAACACACACTTTTTTAGTTTAGTTCCTCTTAACTGGTATATATTCTGAGCTTATTACTTTCAGCAGATGGCAATGTTCTCTTGCAGACACTAAGAGGCAGGTTAGCTGAATGTGTCTTCTGCTTAATTGGCTCCCCTACACGTGAACACAATAAGGTTTATATAATCTCAGCTATCTAAGGCGGCAGAAAGGTAAAGATCTCACCCATCTGCACAGATAGCGGAGGTGTGACGCAAGGTGGTATAGCGGTAAGGGGATAATGAAGCAGGATGGTAAGATGGGCAAAAGTCGACCAGGGAAACTAGTCTGACCCTTAAGACTGGGGTACCCTAGCTCTCACTGTTCCCGGAATCAACTCTGAAGATGAGGAAGTCTTGGCCGCCACCCTTGACCTATGCTCCTGATCAGCCCTAGGCTAAGATCCTCCTCACCTCCAACCACGGACCGGGAAGCACAGCAACTACCACAAATGCTATACTCCAAGAAGGCTTCAGCACAAAGCACACACTTCTTCTCAGCTCAGGTTTTGCAGAGACTAAAACTCTATCAGTGACACCTAGTGAAAGGAAGTGGAACTATTTAAAGGCTGGGGAAGTGGACTACTGCATCATCTAACACACAGCAGCAGCTCACCTGCACCTGGAGAGCCATAATACCATAGACAACAGCAGCTTCTGACATTAATGCAATGTGTACCATTATTCCTATTAAAACTACAGCAGAGCATTTCACGTAGACCGCATCAGTCAACATGTGATAGGAGGCTCCCAAACACATTAGATGTATTCTGTCTGAAGCTGTGGATTTCAGCAGGGCCATCTGACTCTTTCCTGACATTGCAAAAAGATCCATGGTACTTAGTTCCGAACTCTGAGTCCAGTCTTCTGTTGCAGTCAAACTTCACTTCTGCAAAATCTGTGTCAGAACGACGGCTATATTAATGTGGACTTGTTTGTGACCATATGCGCACTTCTTCATACCACAGGAGGTAAGTGATGCACTAGATCCCTGGAGACCGTTGTGTTCATTATTATCAGGAAACCAAGTCTTCCATTTTTGTTATCTATATACAGTTGCAATGAAAATTACTCACCCCTCATTGCAAATTAGGTTTATCAGCAAAATTTACTAGCTGTCATGCTGGGACGTATAGTCTCCCAACAGGTGGCGGGATACGAAGGTGAGCAATAGGGGTGGTATGGGAGGAAGGCCCTAGCAAGAGTGGAGAGGGGTCACCTCCTGATACTGACCTGTGTCAATGTGGCGCCCCACTGGTTGGGACTCCACGTAGGGGTACTGCACCCACAAGAGAGTGTGAGAGTGTGTGGTATCCCTGTGGCCAGGGGAGATGGCATGTCACATAAGGGACCCTAAATACACCCATCCGCACACCTTAGACAAGGGGACCAATGGGTTAACCCGTTGCTTGGGAACTGGTCCCAGTGGGAGGAGCTTAGGTGGGTAGTGGAAGAGCGGGAACAGGAGTGAGTGAAAAGAGGGTTGGAGAGAGAACCCTGCGAGGAGCGCACCGGAGAGCACTTCAGGAGAGGTGGCCCAGACAGAAAGGGGATCCTAAGGTGTTGTGGTGCACCCGAATTCAGACCGGTACGACCACCGGCCGGAGGGACCCAGTCCAGGAACGGAGAACCGGCTCCAAGTGCGGTGTGGGCATTTATCCCCGAGCCGCCAAACCAGAGGGTCATGAGCTTCTTAGGGGAGTTGTGGCCAACACCTGGCATACTCCCCAAAAGGTCCCGTATAGGGTCCAGAGGCCTCGGAGAGGAACCTTCCAAAATGGATCCGTGGGAACTGGCTGTGGGCTCTCCACGCGGGAGCACTAAAGGGAGTAAGAGATGGAGAGCGCAGTGAGGGACAAAGAAAGGAATGGCAGGCACATCATCGAGGGTCCCAAGTGATATGTCCTAGTCCCCTGGCGACTACCCAGGCCAGCAGTACCCGTGAACTGTAAGAACTGAAATCTGCCTGAAGTTGCCAGTAAAACCTGTGCAGAATTTAAGACTGTGTGACGCGTCTCATTTGCTTGTGCCTGAGGAGCTGCACACTTGTTCCCTCAACACAGACTGTGTTCCAGCGTCTCGCCTGATGAGCCACCTCCCTTTGTGAATCCCTATTCTCCACAACTGCACCGGGGACTCTGCTCCACCTACGGGGAATGTAGTCATCTTGCTGCATCATCGTCACCCCGGAGGTCTGCAAACAGCGCCGGTATTATTACCGGGAACCGTAGGTGGAGTCACGAAACATTTTATTTCTTCCACCATCTATTAACCCCTTTTTAAAAGCGGCCCCAGGGCACAGAACAGTTCATCGGTCGCCCGTGACACATCCTCAATCCGTGAACTACTGCAAGCTCAGGACCGGGTACCCAGGCCCTGGGGCGGGACATCTGCACCCTAAACTCCCTAATATATCCCCATAATGGTCCTTCCTCCCATCGCCTTCATATTCTTAGGCCCTGAACTCACCCTGGTTAATGTGCAGGCTAGTGAGGACACCTGTCTCTCCACCACAATAATACAACACAAGGTAAGCCAGACAGACATGGACACAATAGACACAAAAGAGTATAATGTGGCACCCCTGCGGGGGATTGCCACAGGATCCACCGGTGCAAGGAGGGAACTACACCTTGGTTCGCACAGCACACCACACCTTCCACCCCAGACCTGAAGAGGGAGCTCTACTGGCTGCCTTAAGCCAGTTCCCCTTTAAAACATCCAGGCTTGAGGGGAGGAGTTAGTTAGTCCCAAGAGTCTGTCTGAGTTGGGAGTCTGAGGAGAGAGCCGGAGGAGTGAGGAGCTGGTCGCTGGGAAGGATCCACGATCAGGGACCACTGACCGCTGTGTTGCACCATAGGGAAAGGGTCGGAGGCCAGTGGAGAGCAGGAAATCAAGAAAGGGAACCAGTTAAGGTCTCCCTATAGTACACCCGAACACCGGAGTCCGACGCTGCAAACATATATTGTAGCAGCAAAAGCCCGGAAGGACCAGGAGGAGTTAATCCCTGAAGAAACACAGTTAGAGACGCTAAAACTGACCAAGTACAGGACCAGGGGCCATAGGAGAAACAGGGACCCCGCAGAAGGATCTCATTGCCAGTTTAAAGCAAAGCCCTGAGAGGGAGAAGGAGCGGTGGGATCAAGCACAGGCAGGACTCATCCCAAACCACAGAGCCCAGAGACGGAGGAGGCCTCATAATTTTCTGAGGTGGATGTCCCAAGTTGCAACGGGGACCTGGTTATTACTCTGGACTGTACCTGTTACCCTGTCACCAGTAAAAGATACCAAAACAACGATCACTGTGTGTGTGCTCCTGCTTAACCACCGCAATTCACTGCCTTGTCTACTACTCCCCTCATCCATTCCCGCTGCCCTGAGGTAAAGCTCCACCTGTGGGGAGCTGTACCACACTCTGCTGCACCCACCATCACCTCAGCGGCTGGCTGCAGCGCTGGTATACCCGTTACCAGGTACCATAGGTGGCGTAACGTTACCAATCCCCTTATCCCCCACCATTCCCCACCATTGAGGGTCCAGGGCATGGGACCGGGGATCGACCAGCCATGATTCCCCATCAAAGCCGCCATCAGCCCCGGTACCCGAGTACCCCCTACCCTGTCGACCACCTCAAATCACACTAAACTCCTCAATTGCAGCAAAGTACTAAAGCTGCAATTGTTACAACACCACAGCTTCTTCCAAAGACTATCGCCTTCCAAAGTGGACAGCAGAGAAATATTATTAACCACTGCAGCACCAAAAGAAAGTATATACTGTACATATAAATACAAGTTATAGACCTGTGCGATCCATACGGTGTTGTAACCTTCAGGTCGTCAACGCTCTCCCTAGGGCAAAATACTAATGACAACTGCATATTAGCAATACAACTTTTAAATCACCACTCTAGTGTGTGTGAGAGGGGGGGGGGGTTGTTTCAGAACTAGAGTAGCACTTTAAATGTAAGCCTCCTGCCCCCGGTCATATACTCACCTTCCAGTGGCTTCACCTTTTACTGATGCTGCTCTGGTACCGTGCACCATCTTGTACCCGTAACTTCTGACTGACCACACAGGACCTCACAAGAGCTGAATGCATCTCTATAAGTACCAGAATAAGGCTGTTGTAGAGATGTAGAGTTGTGACCTCTGGTGCGCTCCATGAAACATGGGATCTGCCAGCAGGTCACAAATTACCAGAGACTGAAAAGAGGAATGCTGGAAAAAGGTGAATCCACCAAAAGTTATTAGAAGACATAATTGTAAACTAGAAATAAAAATTCAAAAATATATAAAAGCATCAAATGTAACTAGAGTTACAGTTGTAAGCCTTGTTCACAAGTTCAAAGTTACAGTATAAGAACAATGGATAGACTACCTGAAAGTGGCAGAAAAAGGAAGCTGTCTCCATCTGCTGCCAGATTCTGAGGATGTGACTCACCGTGGCCGGCTGACTCCGGTTGATACAGGCGTTGCTTCCTTCCTCCTTGTCACGGGTGGACCGCGCCTGCCGGTAGTGGGGCCCGGTGTAGTGCAGATCAAAAGTGAAGACGTCTTAGTGGAACAGATTAAAGGGGTTTTAATTTATTCGTGACGCCACCTATGAGTAGATTCGGTAAGGGCTACCGACGCTGCGGAACCTCCGGGGGATGGACAGCAGCTAGATGTTACGCTCCCCACAGGCTGAGCGGTGATCCCCGGAGGCTGGAGCTGCTCAAGATGTTGTGCGGCAGCTGCGGTTACCTTGTTGTGCGGACAGACAGTTCATAAGGAAGCATAGACACAGGTAGTCTCTGCAACGGGTCTTTACTGTAACCAGCAGGCAATACATGGTATACAGTGGTTGAGTAGTAGACCGGGTGGACTCAGCAGTGATAGTGTTCCTCAGAGATCCGCAAGTGTTCCTCCATTCTACCTAACTTGTTTGCCAGTGTCGCCCAGGAATACCAGGTCGGGTACGGGGAGGCTGCTTCAATGCCCTATCCATGATGTACGTTCTGGATGCTTTGGGGAGCCTTGGATCCCTCAGTGGGTACACCGCTGGTTAGACGACTGGAAACTGACTGGTGGTGGGGTGCTCCTGTGAAGCTGCTCCTCCACTCTTCTGGTTCGCGTGGCAGAGGTGAACTGCTGCCAGCTTCGGTACCAGTGAACCGGCTGTGAGTTGTGGGCACGGGAGTCTTTTGGGAACCCGTGTAGAAATGCCCAATCCCGGTAGTTAAGGCCTCAGGTGCTGACACCCGACCGGTGACGGCCCAGGGGCCCGCACGGGGTGCGGAGCCCCCGCTCCTCTCCAAGCTCTGTGTTCTAGGCTCTGCTCTAGATTCCAGACTCTCACTCACTGTCCTCTAGATTATTGTGTGTTCTACTATACTACCCTAACACTCCACCCCCCAGGACCTATGATTGGTCCCCTGTTCTAGGTGTTGCATGTTGGGTTGGATCTCAAAGTTAACTATTTCACTGCTGTGTCAGAGAATATTGCGGCTGCAATACTCCCTTGTGACGCACTCGTTGCGGGGCGCCACAGATGCATGTGGTCAAAAACCCACAAATTACTGCAAAAGATTGAAAGAAAGATGTGGTGGCAGCACTTCGAGATTTTTTCTTTGAAGCGATAAATAAAACTGGAACTTTCAGTTCTGTCTATAAGAGAAAGAATAAAGTATATGCTGAAAAGAACATCCTGCCTCCAGTGAAGCATGGCGGTGGTTAAGTGATGCTTACAGTGAAGCATGGCGGTGGTACTTAAGTGAAACATTGCAGTTGTCCGATGATGCTATAGTAAAGCATGGTGGTGGCTCGATGATGTCTATAGTGAAGCATAAAGTGGCTCGGTGATGCCTACAGTGAATCATGGCGGTTGCTTGTTGGTACTTAAGTGAAACATTGTGGTTGTTCAATGATGCTACAGTAAAGCATGGTGATGGCTCGTTGATGCCTACAGTGAAGCATGTTAGTGGCACTGTGATGCATGGTAGTGGCTTGCGGTTGCCTACAGTAAAGCATGGTAGTAGTTGGTGATGCATATAGTAAAGCATAGTGGAGAGTCAGTGATGTCTATAGTAAAGCATAGCAGTGGCTTGGTGATATCTAAAGCATGGAAGTGGCTTTGTAATGCTTGTGGGTTTCTTGGCTTCCTCTGGCACTGAAGGTACATGGATGGATAGGGGGATAGAGGGAGAAGGTACATGGATAGATGGGGACGAGAAGCTGCATGGATGAGGGATGGGGGAGAGGCTGAGTGGAACATGGGAGGGGAGAGGCTACGTGGAACATGGGAGGGGAGAAGCTGCGTGGAACATGGGAGGGGGATGGGGGGAAGGATGAGCTGCATGAGACGTATGGGGGAGGATAAGTAACATGGGATTCAGGGGAATGGGGGTGAGGGTGAGCTGCATGGAACATGTGGATGGAAGATGAGCTGCATGGGACATATGGGGGGCGTGAACAGTATGGGACATGTGGAAGGAGGATGAGCGGTATGAGACAAGTGGAAAGAGGATGAGCAGTATGGGACATTTAATCTGCATACACATTTATATAGGGAACGTACTGTTCTGGTGATGTATTGATGGTGGTTCTGATTATGTATTATTGTATTGATGGGGGTTCTGTTGATATACTGACAGTGGTTCTGGTGAGGTACTATTGTGTTGATAGTGGTTCTGGTGATATACTGACAGGGCAAGTGTGCTTGACTAAAAATACAGCTGAATGTTAGCTAAACAATTGACTAAAGCCCCTAAGGGCCACGTCACACACACAGATATTTGTGCAGATATTGTTCACAGATCTCTGGTTGCAGTGAAATCATGGACACATTGTACCATTTGTACACAGCCACAAAATGGAACCATGTGTCCATGATTTCACTGCAACCAGAGATCTGTGAACAATATCTGCACAAATATCTGTGTGTGTGACGTGGCCCTAAGTACTATAGATAGATGTCTGATCGCTCAGCCGGCAGCAATCTTGCTCGGCTCTCCCATATACAAGAGCACTCATTCTTCCCAGTGTTCCTGTATACTGTATGGAAGCGGCTGTTAGGCCCCTTTCACATCAGCGGTTTGCTGATGTTTCCGGCTGATCCGGCACATGGAGCCAAATCTGCCGCCAAATGGCCTACTTGCGGCACCGGTCCGGTAAGCCCCATGCTTTGTCTATGGGGCTTGCGGTCGGGTGCAGCAAGTGCGGTTCTGCTGGATCCGGCAGATCTGGCACTTGCTGAGGCAAAAAAAAAAAAACGCTGCTAAATGCGTTTTTTATGCAACTGCTGTAATTGCCGGTTTGTGGCAAGACCATAATTGCCGCAAGACCCATAGAGAATAAATGGGGACTTGCCGCAAGTGCACCACAAGTCAGCTGTTAGGCAGCAGATGCAGTAAATCTGCCGGATTGGCTGGATCCGGATAGAACCGCTGAGGTGAAAGGGGCCTTAGGCATCTCTGTCTGCAGATTATCACCAAGGCCGGCTTCCCACCACAATTTTCAGGTCCGGGCTGTCCAATGTGAATCGGACAGCCCTGGATCCGAATTTGTCCCGCATGTATCCCTATGGCATCGGATTGTGCTTATTTGGCCTCCGGTTTGCTGGTGTCCCGGGAGGGTCCGGTTTTGTCTGATTTTTGCATTTTTTGTGTCTGATGCAAAAATCGGACAAAACCGTATCCTCCCGGATCCGGTGCCCATAGCATGGGAGTCTATGGGTGCCTCATCGTGCCATATCCGCCAAAAAATTGGACCTGTTGCCGGACGCCTGGTGCTGAGAGAGTGGCGGCTGTTAAAAGCAGCCAACACTGAATTTCAGCATCTGGAGAGCTCCACGCCAGAAATTTCAGCACCACAGACAGCTCCCCTGCACTCAGGGTGCTGAAATTTCAGCACTGTACAGCACCAGCAAAAAGCAAATCTGCCTTCCGGTTCTGCTCGTCCTTGGCTGTCAGGTTCTGTCCTGTGCATCCTGCAAAACACCAGACAGAACCTGACAGTCAAAAAATACATACATAAGCACATACACTTAGTCTGACTGATCGGGATGGGGGGAAGGGGGCGCGACCGCTGAAAGTGCCTATGGCGGCAGGAATTCCAAATACGGCCCTGTATTAGCCTTTGTACCCACTGTGCTTTTGTGCTGCGTTGACCCACAGTTTTGTAATGAAAGTCAATGTGATTTTCAAAAAGCTGTGCACACTTTGTGCGTTTTTCAGTGGTGCCAAAAAAGCATGTGTTTATAAAAGTCCCTATCAATTATTTTGTGCTTTTTTGGGCTGTGTTTTCCAGTAGCAGCCATTCCAATCAGCTGAAATATGCAGCTCTTACAAAAACCCAAATGAAAAGCACAGTGGGCACATAGCCGAAAAGCATGCATGCTTTTTTGAAACAGTTG
>JARQOC010000001.1:589294056-589311231 GCA_033576535.1 Allobates femoralis | reverse complement strand
ATATACCTATATTAATTCTTCATAACCTGATACCCCCTTATGATAACATATAACAAACTGACATACATAGCACGTTCATATATCATAAGGTTTTGATAGCCTCTGTTTTGTCTCACTTTTTTTTCGTGTAAATCGTTATTTATTAAAGCAAAAGCAAAGAACAAATTGGTCACTGTTATAAGCATATCGAAAGATATAACACCAAGTGACCGTAGACATCAAAATCTAAAATGTATAAGGAAAAATTCTTGTGTTGTTGGTTATATGGAACATGAAAGGAATAGCATGAAGAAGAGGCGAATCTAAGAGCAGACCACCTCCTCAACTCTTAATGTCTAGAATTGTGGCCATAGAGCCACAGCAACAAATATAACTGGTAGTTGACTACAGGTATCTTGAAATTACTTATAAGATTTAGTACAAAGAAAACATGAATACCAAGAAAGAGGGGAGATACAGTAGGAGATAAGAAAAAAAGGGGAAGAGAGTAATTAGGGCCGGGAGGTAATGAAGTAGAAGAGCCACATGTCAGATGTTATGTGGACAAAGTCAACCATTATCATGCGTCAGCCAAGACCTCATATCTAAGCATTCTCTGTACATGATCCAGGAAGATCATACCATGCAGTGTCGTGAGATGCTGTTCTCGTCAGGCATACTGTGGGCGATCAGCTCCTCCATCCGGCAAATGTTATACAAGTCATTCACCAGATCCCCACGAGTTGGACAATCCGACTTTTCCCAGAACCTGGCAATCAGGTGTCTCGCAGCTGTTTAGAAGTGAAGGAGAAGATTTTTCTTATATCTGGCGATAGACATAGTTGTTGAGTTCAGTAACGCCAGCTGGGCATTGAACCTAACTTGGTCCGTGGTGACCCTACCTCATTGTTCCTCCACATCGCGCCAGAAGGGGCGTATCCTCTCACATCCCCACCAGATATGGAGGTAAGAACCCCTTTTACCACAGAGTCTCCAACATCCATCGGATCTGGTTGGGAAGATAGTGCTGATCTCCACGGGGCATCTGTACCATTGTGCCGCCACCCTGTAATTGCGATCTTGGGAGTCTGCTGAGATGAAAGATTTATGAGTGAGGAGAAAAATGTTTCTCCCATTCCATAGAAATGAAACTCCTGCCAAGATCACACTCCCATTTGGTTGTGAATGTGGGCAGAGCGACTGGTGGACTATTCAGTACATTTTGGTACATTTTATAGAGCACTGAAATTGCATGGTCTGAGGGTGTACCATCAACACACCATTTCTCAAATTGCGTCAGAGGCCGGAAGACGGCTGCATGGTCCAATGACTTGATATAATTATTAGTCTGGTGTGAAGAAACCAGGAATCTGGTGGGGGGGTCATGTTGGGAAACATAGACTGAGTGTCTTTGATCACCGTTTGGGTGATAAACCTGTATAGGGTGGGATGGGAAGACTGAGGTATGTTGAGAAACATCTGTCTGCCCTGATCCATGTGGAACTGGGGGTTTCCATATATTGGAGGTAAAGGACCAGGAATGGTGGTTATACGTAAAGTTTTGTTGTATCTTTGTAGGAATAATTTCAGTTGTTTAGTGATAAAGCTAATAGGAGGCACTAAACAAAAGGCAAATAAAAAACCGTATGGCATTTTCAAAGTCCCACAGTCTGCTAAACAGATGGACTCTGGAAAAGTGTCAGAAGGTGGATTTCTCTGATGAATCTTCAGTAGAATTACACCATAGCCGCCCCAAATATTGCAGGAGACCTACTGGAGCCCGTATGGATCCAAATTTGGTGGTGGAAAGATCATGGTGTGGGGTTACATTCAGTATGGGGGGTCTGCGAAACATTTACAAGGTGGAAGACAATATTAATAGCCTAAAATATCAAGAAGTATTAGCTACCTCTTACATTCCAAATCATAAAAGGGGTCAAATTCTGTAGCAGGATGGTGCTCCATCTCCTACATCCATCTCTACAACAAAGTTACTCCAGGCAAAAAAGATCAAGGTTCTCAAGGACTGGCCAGCCCAGTCACCAGACATGAACATCATTGAGCATATTTGTGTAGGGTGAAAGAGGAAGCTTGGAAGACAAAACCAAAGAATCTAGATGAACTCTGGGAGGCATGTAGGACTGCATTCTTTGCTATTCCTGATGACTTCATTAATAAAGTATATGAATCATTGTTGAACCGCATGAATTCAGTCCTTCAAGCTCATGGAAGTCACACGAAATATTAAATATGACTCTAATGGCACCACAACTTAATTCACCTATGTTATGCAACATATATTTGTATTTTAAGTTCATTTTTTTGTTTGAATATCACATTACTTTCTGTGGGCGACAAAACTTCTGTCTTGCCAAAATCTGACCATTCTATGTTCATTAAATGATCAATATATCAGCATTGATGCCAATTTATTTTCTTAACCTAAACAACATTTTGGAGGGTTTCAGCTTTCAAAAGAGTAATTTATACAACCAATGGATGAATTTTAATGTCCGGTTATAAGCTTTTATTTACATAACATGGATAAGTGACATAACTACTGTCAGGGACTGTACTAATTGTACACCCTAAAGTGTTGACAATTTGCAATTTTGGAGCCTTAATGCCACAATTTTCCAAGATTGTTGTAAATACACTGCTGTATTTTTTGGAATTGCATAATAGCTACGTTGCACAGCCAGAGCAGAACTGACTGACCCTACCTATGAATCTTTGAAAAAATCCATATACTCAGCTTCGATCTCATCTTTTCATATTCATGTCGTCAATTTTGGTAATCCACATTGATTTGGAATATTTGCCAAGGTCGTCTGAGGAGCTTGTGCGAGTTCTCCCGCCGCTGATTGTGAGCTCTGCGCATAATTGTATTGATTTGCTCAACGGCAACTTGAATTTCAATGGACTCAAGTCAAACCTAAGATCTGAGTTCACCGCTTAGTAAATGTGCGAATGATATGTCTATGGCTGGAGGGAGGAGGGGGTTTGCTTTGTAATGTTGTGAAAGGGTTTATTCATTGCAGCCCATTTATGTCTTAGTATCTATGTATTATAGAAACACAATGAAGATACATTGCATCATCTGCTAGTGACTTCTCTTATTTCTAGATGTAATGTAAGAACTTGTTTTATACTCCGCCGACCTTCTCTATTGGGATTTGCATAATATTTCTGAGATTTGGTGAATATGTAAGGATCTAGCAATCACCGTCTGGGACATAAGAACGTTTTTCTTATGCAAAATTCTAAAACCCCTGCATGAGACTGATGAAAGTGTATTATGTCATAGAAACCTGTGTCCAGAGGAGGAGAAGACACCGCGCAGGCCTTGCGTTCTACAGCACAGCGCATGCGCGACATTTTGAAAACTTGTTCATCAAAGTTGGAGACTGGACAGGAGCATCTCAATGAATTAGAACAGAGGTCCCCAACTCCAGGCCTCAAGGGCCGCCAACAGTGCAGGTTTTCAGGATTTCCTTAGTATTGCACAGGGCTTGGAATCATTACCTGTGCGGATGATCACATTAACACCTATGCAATACTAAGGAAATCCTGAAAACCTGCATTGTTGGCGGCCCTTGAGGCCTGGAGTTGGGGACCTCTGATTTAGAATATTATCAAAAAGTTTATTTTTTTCAGTAATTCTATACATAAAGTGAAACACATATATTATATAGAGTCATTACAAACAGAGGGATCTATTTCAAGTGTTTATTTCTGTTAATGTTGATGATTATGGTTTATAGCCGATGAAAACCCAAAGGTCATTATCTCTAAAAATTAAAGTAGTGATGATGAAGGGTTAAAAACCACGCTGCCATATTCCACGACACAACAAAGGGTTAATATAATATTATTTTTTTCTTAGTCAACCCGTTTCTGGAGTCTCTGAAACACCTGGAAACATGGCAATATGGAATTCAATACATCCGAATGTGGTATGAAACGGTGTCCAGACGGCCAACATTTTGCTTAATACTTTTGAGTGCCTGGGAAGGAGTTATACCATAATAAAAAGAACACATTGGGCCCAATTCATTTACTTTGCTTTCTTCTTTGTCTTCTGGTATTCGTTGATGATTTGCTTCCCCCAACATTCTTCATTATGGCATACGTGGCTCAGGATGTTTGAGCAAAATAAAACAGCTCTTTTGAGTTTTGTCTTTATGCTATTTTGATAATGCAATGCTAGAGCAAAAAAAGTCATAAAACTCTCTGCTGTATGTAAAGTAATTACTCCGGGGGCCTGGAGAACATATTGTCTTACAACCTACCAAAAAGGCGCAATTGATAAATAGTTATCAGGAAAGTCCCTAAATACCATCCACAATGACAAATGTAAACAAAAACACAGGCAAAAACATATAATAGATTTTAGGCCGGCTTCACACCACGATTTTTTGGATACGGGATTGTCCGGTGTAAACCAGACAGCCCTGGATCCGAATTTGACCCTATTGCATCCCTATAGTGCCGGATGGGGCCGGATGTCAGCTATTTGCCATCCGGTTTGCTGTCTGTCCATCAGGATCCGGTTGTTTTCAGACACAAAATCGGAGCATGCAGCATTTTTTGTGTCCGGGGCAAAAATCGCACGAAACCAGATCCTCCCGCATCCTCCCGAATCCATGCATGGGAGTCTTTGGGCACCGGATCGCGCCGGATCCAACATAAAATCGCACCGGTTCCCGAACTCTGGGTGCTGAAAGAGCGGCGACTGTTAAAAGCAGCCGCCACTGGATTTCAGCACCTGGAGAGCTCCCCGGCTGAGATTACAGTACTGGACAGCGGCAGCCGCTGATTCCGGCAGAAGTCAGGATCAGAGGGCATATTTGCTCTCCGATTCTGTTTTGTCCGGGGCTGTCAGGTTCTGTCCAGTGCTTCCTGCAAAACACTGGACAGAACCTGACAGTGAAGAACCGTGGTGTGAAGCCGGCCTTACAGAAGGAGCCAATTAAAGGAAGAATAAGGCTCAAATGAAAAACAGACAAAAAAACGCCAAAAACTGGTCAAAAAAGTTGCATATGAAATAATCTACCCAGTTACCTTTCCTTCCCTGCTCTTACACAGTTTTTGCAGGGGAATCGACCCGGGCTTTTTCATTTCCATTGCTCCATTTAGAGGTCCAACATTCGCCAGCCCCAAACGTGTGCACTTGGCCAATCACAGGTCTCCGTGCCGAAACAGAGCAATAGAAGTACTGAAGATTGGGGAGCTGTGATAGTTAAGGCAGTGTAAGAATAAGTGAAGAAAGGTGAATGTCATTTTTTTAACCCATTCCCTCACATCAATCAGGGAGGTTTCAAGGTGGCAAAATTAGAGCGAATGTTCTCAAATCCAATTTCTCTAAGGCCGAGTTCACATGTCCAGGGATCAGGTATTAGAGTGGATCAAGAAGAAATCCGCTGGCAAAACAGTTGTGTAGACAGAACTTTTTTGTCCGCTCGTTTTTAAATAACTGATTTTTGCAGGATCCCTTTTTTGAACACTAGAGTCAATGGAAAACAGATCTATTAACCAGTGACGTATCTTGAAGCTCATGGGCCCCGATGCAAAGCTCCAACCGAGCCCCCAATTATTGAAAATCTCTAATAGCATTAGTCTTTTTAGGCCAAAGGGACTCTGGGGGCCCCCCTAGGCTCCTGGGCTCAGGTGCGATTGCAACCCCTGCACCTGTTGTAGTTGTGCCTTTACCGTTAACTGATCGCCATTTATCTTCCATTCGAAACAGATCCAGTAAGCAAAAAATGGATCCTTTACAAATGAAAGATAAATAGAAGGCTAAATAGCGATCAGGTAATGGATCCGGTCTCCATAGACTCCAATAGTAAAAAACATGGATCCAGCTGAAATCAGTTATTTAAAAATGGAGTGGTGTCTGCACAACTTTTTTGCCTCGATGGTACGGACTGTGGTGCTCATGGACCGACTAATTGGTGGAAGTCAGACACCCCTTTATAAACATGGCTGGACAGTATAATGCGTATCTCCCCTTGAGAAAGCGATCAAGCAAAACACACATAGGGGGTAACATGGAGGGTCCATCAACCCAGACACACAGCATTAGCAGCAATTGTCCATCTGCCACATTCTATATTAATTCCATGCATTTCTGCACTTTTCCCAGCATATTACGTCAGCATGGATTTGCTGTCATTGGGCTTTTCTTGTTATTATGGGAGATTGACGTTTCCTCCACTACTTTTTTCCTCCTTATTTGACCACTACTTTGTATGTATTGGACTGTTTTAACCCCTTCACCCTGGGCGATTTTTCGTTTTCCAGTTTTAGTTTTTCCCTCCCCTTCTTCCAAGAGCCATAACTTTTTTATTTTTTCATCAATATAGACATATGACGGCTTGTTTTTTGCAAATCGAGTTGTACTTTCGGATGAAATCATTCATTTTACCATTTAGTGTACAGGAAAATGGGAAAAAATTCCATCTGCGGAGAAATTGAAAAAAAAGGGCAATTACGTGTTTGTTTTTTGGGTTTTTTATTCATCATTTTCACTATATGGTAAATCTGACATGTCGGTATGATGCCTCCTGTCGGTACGAGTTTGTAGATACCAAACATGTATACTTTTACTGTTATCTAAGTGGTGAAAATAAATTCAGAAATTTTTAAAGAAAAAGAATTGCGCTTTTGACGCTATTTTCCGCGCACCCATAGCGTCCTCATGTTTCGGGATCTGGGGTGGGTGATGACTTATCTTTTGTGTCTTGAGATGACGTTTCTAATGATACCATTTTTGGGTAGCTGTGCTGTTTTGATCCCCATTGATTGCATTTTACTGCAATGTTGCGGCGACCAATAAAACTTAATTTTAGTGTTTGGACTTTTTTTCCCGTTACGCAATTTACAGATTAATTGATTGATTTGATATTTTGATAGATCGGACATTTCTGAAAACGGCGATATCAAATATGTGTATTTTTCAAATTTTTTAATACTTTTATTTTCAATCGGGCAAAAGGGGGGTGATTTGAACATTTATGTTTTTTTTTTTTAAATATTTTTACAAACTTTTTTTTCTTTATTTTACTTGGCCCACTTGGGGGCCTCAGTGCTGCAAAGTCTGATCGCTTCACCTGTGTGCTCATGAGATGCTGCACATCTGAACAGAGGGAAAATGATTACTGCCTGCTGGTGACATCAGTGTGGGATCTCCATCAGGAAGTGATTGCAGGACCCCAGGATGTCAAGGTAACAGATAGAGGTCACATGTTCACTTCACGGGACCTGCGATCCTGGCGGTGAACGGCACGATCCCCGCCACGGTGCTTTGGATAGCGCTGTCAGTGACTGAGAGCACCATCTAAAGGGTTAACAGCATCGATCCAATCGTTGGGTGGATAGATGCTGTCAGCTGATGAGATCAGTTGAGATGTGTGGGGGATATGCAACTCAGCGCGTGAGCTCGCATCCAAGGGAGGGAGGCGGTCTATGCCGAACCTGTAAGTCATAGGTCATGAAGGGGTTAATATGTATTATTAATATTACTTTTAAATAAATTACTTTTAATGTTCTTTGGTAAATAGTTGATAATTGTCGATAGTTTTAGCTGCCATCGGGGTTCTTATTCTGGTGAGGTTCTCTATAGTTTAACCATCTGGAACATCCTTTTGACATGGAAAAAGTAACACCAAGTTAAAAATGTATTTATTCATTTCCAGGAGGAATAACAGAATTACAGCAACTGTTGGTTGAACAATGTAGAAAAAATACTATAATAGCAAATGCAGGAAAATACAATGAAAGTAATGAACAGTTGTCATGGTATTCATATATTCCCAAGAGGATTAACAGAGGAACTAGCGCAGTATCCTATATGGGTCGTGGATAGGGCTGAGCGAGTACCTTATTATTTGTGCTCGCTATACTTGCAACGAGTAGGTAGCTGTACTCGCTACTCATTGCGAGCATAACGAGTACGAATACTTTCGCAGTGTATCTATAGAAACACTGCGAAAGTAGCCTAAAAGTGAGTAAAAATTGTTAATTAACAATAAACTTACATACTCACCTTCCGACGCCTCCCGGGATCGGAAAACCTCACCTCCGATCGCTGGACAAGGACCTGTCACTACCAGCCAATCAGATGGCCGGTAGCGATCTGGCCAATCAGATGGCGCCATGTCACAACTACGTCATCGCTAGCGGTCCACCTGATTGGCCAGTTTCCAAGGTCCTGATAGTACATCTAGGAACTTGCAAATTGGCCAATCAGGTGACCGCTAGCAATCACGTGGTTGTGACGTGGTGCCATCTGATTGGCCAGATCGCTACCGGTCATCTGATTGGCTGATAGTGAAAGGTCCTTGTCCAGTGAGCGGAGGTGAGGTTTTCCAGTCCCGGTGCAGGCGTCGGAAGGTGAGTATGTAAGTTTATTATTCTTTAACAACTTTTACTCACTTTTAGGCTACTTTCACAGTGTATGTATAGATACACTGCAAAAGTATTAGGACCACTCGCTACTCCTGAGTACTCATAAGTACTCGGAGAGTAGCGAGTAGCCCGAATACCGCACTATTCGGCGAATACCGAATAGTAGCGAGTATACTCACTCATCCCTAGTCGTGGAGCCATCAGCTGTGAACCACTAAAATGTTTATACCATATTGTAACAACAAATACAGGAAGAATAACAAATGGTAACAACTAGTTGTATATTTCCAAGAAGAATAGCAGAGGATCGAAAGGAAAAAAGCATTTGTCGCGTTAGATACATTGTATCACCGAGTAATGCTATGGAAACCACTGCCGCAGGTTGCTACAAAGTGGCTATCATACAGTAACTGCAAATACAAGATACACAAGGGAAATGGTGCTAAGCCGTCGTCTTGGTATTATACATTCCAGGGGGAATAACAGAGGAGCTACAGCGAAGAAATATATGTCACTTTATCTTGGCTGTATCATTGAGGCAACAACTTCTAGATGATCCAGTATAGAAAATATACTGAACATGCAAGGAAGAAGAGAAATGGTAACAAGTCATTATATTATTATTAATAATAATAATAATAATAATAATGATGATCTTTATTTATATAGCGCCAATGTATTCCGCTGCACTTTACAATTCATATTCATACACATCCAGGAAGAATAACAAAGGAATAAAGTTTATGGCATCTTTATGTACATTTTGTTAACTATTGGAAACAGCTGTCACTGGTTGCTACAAGCCAAATTGTAGCAGCAATTTGATGATCACCTAATTATCAATAAGTTATTCATTTCCAGGAGGAACCACAGAGGAATTTCTGAGAAAAGTAATTAAATGGTGATTAAAGCACAGTAAATGTATCCTAGCTGTATCATGGAGAAGACAACTGCTACTGGTTGCAGTTAGAGGAACACACAAGGAAAATAGTAACATCCAATTATCAATGTATTTGTAAGGAAGCAGAAGCGAACTTAAAGGGATCCTGTCACCCCCAAAACACCTGTAAACCTATTAAAACCTGTCCCTAGAGCATATTAACACTATCCCTACACTCTTTTTACCTCCTAAATGCAGTAAGTGACATTGAATAAAAACGTTTTATAAGTACCTGATCAGTGATGATAATGAGTGACTATCTATTCATAGTCACTCATCAAGACTGCCCCTCTGCTTCATATCACGCCTATTCAGGCGTGATCGTCAGCCTAGATTCAAATTGCCGCCTCCCTGCCGTGCCCTGTCTCGTCCGAGGCTGCAGTGTGGCTGGTGACGCGATCCGCGTCATTCCCGGCGCCTGGTGACGTATTTAGACCGGCGCCGCGCTGTTAGCTTCAAAATGCGCACTGCGCATGCGCATTGGGCATGCGCAGTGCGCATTTTGAAGCTGACAGCGCGGCGCCGGTCTAAATACGTCACCAGGCGCCGGGAATGACGCGGATCGCGTCACCAGCCACACTGCAGCCTCGGACGAGACAGGGCACGGCAGGGAGGCGGCAATTTGAATCTAGGCTGACGATCACGCCTGAATAGGCGTGATATGAAGCAGAGGGGCAGTCTTGATGAGTGACTATGAATAGATAGTCACTCATTATCATCACTGATCAGGTACTTATAAAACGTTTTTATTCAATGTCACTTACTGCATTTAGGAGGTAAAAAGAGTGTAGGGATAGTGTTAATATGCTCTAGGGACAGGTTTTAATAGGTTTACAGGTGTTTTGGGGGTGACAGGATCCCTTTAAGTGACCTCTCATAGTGTCTGTGGAAGAACATCGCCATCTGCTGGTCAGGGAAGGGAGCAGGAACTAAACAGTGAAGCATTTGTTTTCTTGAGGAAGGAAGTTAGAAGAGATGCTGGGTCAGGTGACAGTTGTGATACAGTAGAAAATTATAAAAGCCCTTGTGGAGAATCAGCCACCAAACCTGGCAGCTCTATAGCACTTCTTGTTAAACTCAAGCTAATCATGGAACTACCTGAGGATAAAAGAAGGACCACAGCTGCCCTGTCAGTGCTGGTTTATTAAGGCACCTCTCAGTGAGGGTGATATATGCCTTCTGGTCCGCGACCAGAAGCCCATATAATAACCTCCACCCCGTCACTGATAGAGACCCTGAATAACCCCAAGCACTAATTGTTGCCACCAGTTCCTCATTTGATATAAGTCCGGTCCGTGGTCAGGCTTATGTCGGGTCAGAAGCCAACCCAGGTAGCGTTAAATGAGCATATCGACGTGGGAAGTCGTAATCAAGATAAAAAGAACAACTCAAGATTAAATCACCCTATTTTTACACTAGAATAATATTAATTATGTACAGTTATTATTAAGATATTACAAAGGTTACAGTCAGTTATGCAAATAAAACATTATCAGTAAACACATAGAATTACACACATGTGATCAGTTACCTTAGTGCTGGTGGCACCACAAGGGCAGCATGGGCCAACCTGGCTCCTGGGTATACTCTGGCTTGATGTAATTATGCCTCTTCAGAATAATACCAATGTGGAGAAGGGATGGGCTATTTTTATACAGTACAAGGCTTGCCCCTGTTCTGCCCATATCACACCTATCACCTGCCCCTGGGATATCCTATAGCTCCCACACCCCCTGAGTTGAGATATGAGATATACCAAAGTTATTATTGGCCATAACATTGCTTGGGAATGTCGTAGGTGGAAGACAATGCTCTCATATTTTCAGTTATGATTTTAGCTTTGCAATGATATGACACATGACTACTCTGCTGGTACCCCACTGGCCAATCTCAAGTTTAGGGTACCTACACAGGTCCCATGCTTATATAAAATAAGTGCTAGGATCATCTGATATTCTGGATGGGATATTTATGCTTGACATTTTTACAGGATCGATGGCTCATGAGATATTAAAAGTAATTCTTCGTCTCCAGCCTGTCTAGCCTGACTCTTCTATTGAGTCTGCAGATAGCAGGAAATTCATTCTCACACCTATCTGGGAAATCCCCAGGTGGTGATGCTTTTGGATAATGGCAGGGAAATTTCATTGTCCCCAAATTTGCATTTCATAGGAGATTTATTGTGTGACCATTTGGGTAGGAAATTAGCATCCTCAGGTTAATTAACATATTTTACTTGCAGGAGATGACTAGCCTCAGGTCAAATGCTATCTCATTGGAGAGAGATATGGCAGCATCTGTACAATATGGCTGCTATTGGAATATTGCTTATTCCTTACTGTCTGGTTGGGCCAAGTAGGACTAGAATTGGCGCTAATAGCCTGTACAAAGTGGGTTCATGGTTATCATCACCACAGAAGGGTTACAAAGCAATCAGATCCTGATGAAGAGCTGAGCTATAACTGAGCTGAGAGGAAGATCGGTGACCTGAACTGAGAGGAAGATCTGTGACCTGAGCTGAGAGGAAGATCTGTGACCTGAGCTAAGAGGAAGATCTGTGACCTGAGTCGAGAGGAAGATCCATGAGCTGAGCTGAGAAGAAGATCTGTGAACTGAGCCGAGAGGAAGATCCATGACTTAAGCTGATAATAAGATCGGTGACCTGAGCTGAAAGGAAGATTTGTGACATGAGCTGAGAAGACCATGACCAGCGCTACTAGAAGACTGTGACCCATCCCAGAGAAAGGCCGAGCACTGTCAGTTGTCAGTCAAGCACTGAAGATTGTGACCCATCCCAGAGGAAGTCCAAGCGCCGATGGTCAAGCACCGAAGACCATTAATTGTCCCAGAGGAGGGGCGAGTGTCAACACTCAAGCATCAAAGACCATGATCCATCCCAGCGAAAGACCAAGCGCTGACAGTCAAGCAGCAAAGACCATGACTCGTCCCAGAGGAAGAGCAAGTGGTGACGGTAAAGCACTGAAGACTGTGACTGATCCCAGAGGGAAGCCAAGAGCTGACAATCAAGCACCAAAGACTGACCTGTCTCAGAGGGAGACCGAGCTCCAATGGTCAAGCCCCAAAGACTGTGACCCATTCTAGAGAAAAGTCCCTGACCAGACCTAAGAAATAATCCAGCCATAGCGGGGGACCATTCCTGTAGTCTTTTGCTTTCCTGCACAGACGGTCCTTGAAGTGAACAGGGACAGTCAGTAGTAAAGGCGGCCAGTGAGTTGACTGAGAGAAACCACCCCTGAATTGGACTACTGGGGAGCGCCATAACCCTTGTCATGGATTGTGTACCTTTTAATGTTATTCTGTTAGCCATCTCAAGGGCCAGTAGAATGACACTGATGCTTCCCTGACAGAGTGGGAATGTGTAAATAATATTGTATTTATAATGTGTATATCTTTGGTGGCACATTTTCTAGTGTACTAAAAAATGTTCTAATACCTATCATCTGTGCTATTCTTTATGTGTACTTCAAGCACTACTTTCCTGTTGGAAGAAAATAAACTTCTGTTTCAGTTACCAGTGTTTATATATTTCCAGAAGGAATATTAACTATAAAAAAGAAGCGCAAATAGGGTCTTATCTGATGGTACCCTAAGTGAAGACAGTGGGATTAGTGGGGCTCACCTGATCAGGTTGGGAGGTGGTCACAACCACCACTTAAGCACACAAACAGCTGATCCACCGATGAACAAGGATATCAAAGAATAAAGCAGAGATCCACCTACATTTATGCCCTGAGGAAGTGGCCAGAGTGCCACGAAATGCGTAGGCTTTATTAAGTGTCCTGGAAAGAAAAAAACACTGTTACCATGTCATTGTCTGAGAGCGCACATGGTGGATCTCTACTTTATTCTTTGATATCCCAGAAGGTATAGTAGGAAAGATAGAATTTGGCAGCATTAACGCAGTGTTACCGGTGAGGCACTTAGATGCCTGCGTTTGACGGGGTTCCACCATCCATAGGAATTAATTGGCAGGGTTAACGCAGACTGTAACACTCCGTTAATGCTGCGAAATTCTGTCTTTTTAACAAAACCCCCATGAGCGCAATGCTAAACGCTAGTTTGACCCTTGCCTAAGGGTAATTATCACCTGATTTGGGAGTGTGAAACTAAAGGTTCCACCTTCAGCAGCACCTATGCTGCATTATGAGATGGTGGCTATTATGCTTTGACTCCCCCTGTATATTTAATAAATAAGTTTAAAAACTTCTTGCCCTATGTGATAATTACCTGTTTCTGATCCAATGGGCATGATTGTAGCTTGGTCCGCTCTGCCTCCCCACGCCTTCCGCCCCACCTCTCTTCGCTGTCCGCCCCACCTCTCCTCGCCGTCCGTCCCTCCTCTCCTTGCTGTCCGCCCCACCTCTCCTCGCCGTCCGTCCCTCCTTTCTTCGCTGTCCGCCCCACCTCTCCTCGCCGTCCGTCCCTCCTCTCCTTGCTGTCTGCCCCACCTCTCCTCGCCGTCCGTCCCTCCTTTCTTCGCTGTCCGCCCCACCTCTCCTCGCCGTCCGTCCCTCCTCTCCTTGCTGTCTGCCCCACCTCTCCTCGCCGTCCGTCCCTCCTCCCTTGCTGTCTGCCCCACCTCTCCTCGTCGTCCGTCCCTCCTCTTCTTGCTGTCCGCTCTACCTCTCCTCGCCGTCCGTCTCTCCTCTCCTTGCTGTCTGCCCCACCTCTCCTCGCCGTCCGTCCCTCCTCTCCTTGCTGTCTGCCCCACCTCTCCTCGTCGTCCGTCCCTCCTCTTCTTGCTGTCCGCCCCACCTCTCCTCGCCGTGCGTCCCTCTTCTCCTTGCTTCTCCCCAAGTTCTTCTTCTAAATGACATCTGAATCACGCGCCTGCGCAGAGGCTTCTTGGGATCACACAGGCGGACTGTGCACTGGTGCAGAGACCTTAGCGGTTTGTGCATGTGCAGAAGAAAAAAGGCTTAGGCTCTGCCTGCAGTAAGGCAGAGCACAGTGCACATGTGCAATCCTGAGAAGCCTCCTTGTTTCAATGCCATTTAGAAGAAGAGAAGATTTAAGTGTACAGGGGGATTCAGGTCATAATAGCCATCGTCTTAAAATCCAGTATAGTCGCTGCTGAAGGTGGCGCTTTTAGTTTAAAAGGCCCAAATCTGGTGACAGATTTACTTTAAGTGATAAAATGTGTCACTTTATCCTGGCTGTGTGATGGAGAGGACTACTACATGCTACAATATAGAAATGATATTGTAATTGACAAGTATAGAAAGTGTAAGGCTACTTTCACATCACGTTTTTTTTCCTGTCCGTGGGGATCCTGTTTTTTGCAGGACCCCACGGACAGCAAAGGACAGGATTGGATGTGTGCAATGGATGCCATTTCTGTGTCTGGGTCAGTGATTTTCACGGATCCGGACACAGAAAGGAGCCCAAGCCTGCAAAGCGCAGGCAAACAGGGCACTTTCACTTTCGCAATGTATATACATACAGTGCAAAAGTGAAGTGTGCCGCCCCACTGGTCGGGACGCCATGGAGGGGTACTGCACTCAAACCAGAGTGTGTAGTATCCCTGTGACCAGGGGACCGGGATGTTAATAGGGGACCCTCAGAACACGCATCCACACACCTTAGGTCAGGGGACCAATAGGTTAATCTGTTGCTAGGAAACTGGTCCCAGTGGGAGGAGCTTAGTTGGTATAGTGGAGAGCGGGAAAGTTAGTCAGACAGAGAGTCATTGGAGCGGAACCCTGCGAGAAGCGCAGTGGAGGGCACCTCAGGAGACCACCAGGGCCACGGGTCCGGGCACAGGCTGCTCGTGACATCCCCAAGTTAATCAACGCCGAGAACTGGGTACCCCACGGCCCTGGGGCGGGTCATGAAGCAAGGGTTAAAAATGTGACCGATCAGCTGATCGAGTTGCCCTGCCCGAACAGGTGATACACAGGTCCTTAAACCCTCGACAATAGATGGCGCACATCGCGGACACACGCCGGAGAGATGAGGACCTTTTTTTTATTTTTAACCCTTGCTTAACTTCCGCAATGTATGTATATACATTGCGAAGGTGAAATTACATGCTAAACAGAATGTAATTTCGGGTCCGGGAAACTATCTGATGTTTTCCCGGACCCGTGCTTCATAGGCCTCCATGTTAATTGCCGCAGACCGCGCCAGATTTGATTGTGTCTGATTTGGTCCGCTGTGCCCAAAATATGAAAAAGTCTCAGATTCTGGGTACAGCAAAAATTGGACAGAATCGGATCCGTCACAAATCGGATGGTGATAGAGCACCAATCCGTGCTCATAGGGATACATGGGGGCTAAATCGGATCCGTGGCTGTCAGTTTTACAACGGATAGCCACAGATCCACAAAAATCGCAATGTGAAAGCAGACTAAGGGAAATAGTAGCCACCAGTTGTCCTCTGATTTTCCAGGAGAAATATCAGAGGAACTTAAAAAAGTAAAGTATTTAAACTAATCTTGACTGTGTCATGGAAAACCACAGCCAATAACTGCAACAATGTAGACACCATAAAGGGTATGTGCAAGACGGTCCGGGAACACTGCGTCCTGGATGCAGCATCGCGACGCCTGCGATGGCCACAGATGAGTGCAGTTACCCTGTGTCCAGTGGCATAACGATCGCGGTCGCAGCAGTCGCGGCTGAGACCAGACCTGCCCCTGTAGGGGGGCCCGCGCCTCCCCGCAGGAGAACCCGTGCTTCCAGCCGCCCGGGCGACCGCAATCGCGTGTGTCCGAGGAGAGGAAGGAGGACCAGAAATGAGTGAAGCCTCACTTCCTGCACATGTGCCCGCCCCTCCTCTCCTCTTAACGGCGGGGCAGCTGACCGCGGGAGGCACATTACGGCAAGTCAAACTCCAACTATCCACCACTAGCACAAATGCTAAATGCTAAAATGGTAAATGCTGCACCGGGGCCCGCAAAGGTGATGTTACGCCACTGCCTGGGTCAACGATCTGCGTTCGGTGCAGAGCGGCATTTCCCAACATTAACTCGCTGGGGCTAGCTTCTGACTCTGCAGCATTAAATTAACATGCTGCGGAGATGTGGAAGGATGGCAACTCGCACCGCAAGTAAAATGACGTTGCGTAGCGGAGAATCACAGTGAGCATGAGATTTCTAGACATCCCATCTACTTTAGGCCAGCTTCACACTGCGGCAGCATTAGGACGGGGGCTGTCCGATGTGATTTGAACAGACCCGGACCTGATTTGCAAACAGAACCGGAGGGCAAATATTCCCTCTGGTCTGGTTTGCAGCTGGATGCCGCTGAGAGCGGGGAGCTAGCCGCGGTCCTGAAATCACAGCAGGGGACAGCCGGTGGTGCTGAAGTTCAGCTGCTAAACTTCAGCCACCAGTGTCCGGTTCCCGGATCCTCCCGGATCGGGACAATCCGGCTCCATAGACTCCCATGTTAGGGAGCGTTTGATTGCCCCAGATTCGGGAGGATCCAATATGTGCAGTTTTTTTGTGTCCAGGAGAAAAATCTGAATACACCCGGATCCTCCCGGATAGATGGAAACCGGATGGCAGATAGCTGCCATCCGGCTCCATCCGGCCCCATAGGACAACATTACAACAAAATCTGGTCCGGGGCTGTCAGGTTCACCCCGGACAGCCCTGGACCTGATTGTGCCGTGGTGTGACGCCGGCCTTACTTGTATTGTTGAACGCGGCGTTTTGGATGCAGCGGTAAGACACTGTGTTCAAAACGCTGCTAATACTGATGGTGTGCACGCAGGCTAATTGCAACTACATGATGTAACAACACTTGTCAATGTATTCATACTAAATTGGGACTGTATAAACTGCTGTCTCTTGTCTGTGCCATGGAGATAACAGCTGCTA
>JARQOC010000001.1:589245390-589288206 GCA_033576535.1 Allobates femoralis | reverse complement strand
AATGCTACATGATATCACCAAGAGTCTCTGGCAAAAAGGGTAAATTTAGCCCAAGGTTTAAAAATAAAACTTATACACTACGGAAGGGAAGAGTTCTCATGATGTTTATGAGTCTCCATTTAAATCAGGTGATTTCACCCCAAATCTTTAACGCAAGGGAAAGAAAACAAAAAGATTCACACTGCAGCAAAAAGAAACTATTCACATTTCAAGTCTGTGGCGATAAAAGGTACTTAATGGCGGGACGCACGAATAGCGAACCACCCTAATGGCCCCGCGTGTATCTCATAAGTTACCTCGTCTCCACGGTACACATCCCGGTCAGGGTGACCACGACACAGGTGTGACACAATGTCTCTACGCACCACAAAAACTTTCTCACGCAGTCCTGGTTCGCGTATAAATCCCCAGCCATCCGCGTAGTTAAACGACACAATGGTGCCAGTCCTTCGCAGTTTCAAAGGATGAGGGGTTAAGAGATAACACATAGGGGGGAGAGAGAGTGCTGACAGGTGGTGAGAGAGTGCTGACAGGTGGTGAGAGAGTGCTGACAGGGGAGAGAGAGTGCTGACGGGGTGGACAGAGAGTGCTGACAGGGGGGAGAGAGAGTGCTGACGGGGGGGAGAGAGACAGTGCACAGTTGGGAGATAGAAAGTGGACAGTCGGGGGAGCGCACGGGGGGAGAGATGGCCAGCGCCACAGAGCCCGTCCCTATCATGACGTCACCGCCCTCCCAATACGATAGCATCAGGCACCCATCTAGTTTTCTAAATATAAACAGACTAATATTTTTGACTCATTCATTTGATTTGGTTTCAGATTAGAGTTGGGGCAAAGAGTTTGGTGGTTACACATTGCTCTTGAGGAATAACGCTTGCTGGTCAAACATCAGAGTTGAGCACAGAATTTGGTGGTTGCATATTACAGTTAGGGCAAAGAGCTTAGTGGTTACACATTGCACTTGAGGAATAAAGCTTGGTGGTCACTCATCAGAGTTGAGATACAAAACTAGGTAGTTGTATATTATGGCCACTTTATACGCGGCAACAGGAAGATAGAAAACGGCAGGTGTCGGAGACAATTCTACCTTTTACTTTCAAAACACCTTGCAGATACCTGAATTACACGCAGCCACTTCAAGGTGTTTTGAAGGTAAAAGGTACAATTGTCTCCGACACCTGCCGTTTTCTATCTTCCTGTTGCCGCGTGTAAAGTGGCCATTAGAGTTAGGGCAAAGAGCTTGGTGGTTACATGTTACACTTGAGGCACAGAGCTTGGTGGTTATCCATTAGAGTTGAGTCACAATGTTTGGCAGTAATACATTAGAGTTGAGGCAAAGAACTTAGTAATTACACATCAGAGTTGAGGCACAGACCTGGATGGTTGGAGGCTACACATTACACTTAAGGCACAGAGCTTGGTGGTTACACATTGCACTAGAAGAAGAGAGCTTGAAGGTTATACATTTCATATGAGGAATTAGGCTTGGTGGTCACAAATCAGAGTTGAAGAACAGAGCTTTGTGGTTGCAGATTAGAGTTGGGGCAAAGAGTTTGGTGGTTACACATTGCACTAGAAGAAGAGAGCTTGAAGGTTATACATTTCATATGAGGAATTAGGCTTGGTGGTCACAAATCAGAGTTGAAGAACAGAGCTTTGTGGTTGCAGATTAGAGTTGGGGCAAAGAGTTTGGTGGTTACACATTGCTCTTGCGGAATAAGGCCTGCTGGTCAAACATCAGAGTTGAGCACAGAATTTGGTGGTTGCATATTACAGTGTGGGCAAAGAGCTTAGTGGTTTCACATTGCACTTGAGCAATAAGGCTTGGTGATGAAACATCAGAGTTGAGGTACAGAACTAGGTAGTTGTATATTAGAGTTGGGGAAAAGAGCTTGGTGGTTATATGTTATGGCCACTTTACACACAGCTACATTTCTAGCTTATCCACAGGTAACTTACTGGCTGCAGTGAAATCATGGAGACATTATTCCATTTGTACACAGCAACAAGATAGAACCATGTCTCCATGATTTCACTGCAGCCAGTAAGTTACCTGTGGATAAGCTAGAAATGTATGGTTACATGGTTTCATTTCAGACTTAAGGCACAAAGCTTGGTGCTTACACATTACAGTCGAGGAAAAGAGAGTTATTTGTTGCACATTGTTTTAGCACAGAGCTTGGTGGTTATACGTCACACTTGGGGCACAGAGCCTACTAGTTTCACATCAAAGATGGGGCACAGAACATAGAACTTACCAACAACATCATGACTAGTCCATTAATGCAGATAACAATATAATTTAATATAGGAGTTTGCGGGTTTGACATGAGTCTGGTCACTGTCCCAGGTCACTGTCTTGGCTTCAACCTACCTACAATACAGTCTATAGACTGAACGTGGTCAATATTCAGGGCTGTCCGTATTTATAGAGCATTGACTGCCACCACAGTAGATTTGAGGACCACTACCCCTCTCATCAGGTCCATATACAACCACGGATACTCCTGATTGGAAGTAACTCCAGACCGGAACGACTTGACTATGGTACATTCTGCCTCATCTATTCACTCGAACCAAGCTGCTCCATATATAACCAGGTTTTACCTAGAACAGAGCTCCTTTCTCTGAGCATCTTACCTCTCATCCAGTGAACCTGAGTTCCTCCCTCTATGCATTTACTTAGTCTTAAAGGCACTGTATATGCAGAACCATACTTGCATATTAAAGGTGCAGTGACGGAAATAAATTGGAGTTAAACAGCTCATATCCTCATGCATGAAATCATATTACATCTCACATGACATGAGGTAGAGGCCCCAGTTACTTCCAGGTGGTCCACAGATCATGGATACATTACATAGAGCGGCGCGGTCCAGTGCTGACAGTTCCCATCGGAGAGCCCCCCACACATGTGACCTTCAATGTAGTAATGCTCTGTATAAGGCATAAGCCAGAAACACAATCATCATCATCATGGGGACATTGGCACATGAAGTTTCCAAACTAAATAGTCTGGGCCAAGATTTCTGTAGAGCAAACAAAGACTCATTAACAGTTTTTCCCATTTGGAGTTTTGTCCTTAGGGCTCCGGAACAATTCCTTCTCCTTCCTATTAAGTGAAGTGACGGCTCTTTATGGCGGAAAAGTTCATGACTATTGTGCAAGAGAACCGCGCTCAGATCACATTAATCCTCCACCCTGTAATGGATTCTCATTATTGACTGTCTCTGACTTTCTCCTCTCACATCATTTCCAAACATGGTGTTTATCGCTCCGTTTGTAAACTGCAGATCGGTCGTTTTTCCAGTAAAACACATAAAGTAGTGAATTACCATTAGGCATCTGGAAAATCATTTCAGGCCTGTAATGTCTTGGCTAGAAACCACCCTGGTAATGGTTTTTATATATAAAAAAAATCACTTAACTGAAAAGGAGGAAGAAGAAGAGTCTGGAAAGTAGATTCAGATAGAAAAGGAAATCAGAATAAAAAAGATAGATATGAGATAGATAGATAGATAGATAGATAGATAGATAGATAGATAGATAGATAGATAGTTGGATAAATAGATACCGTAGATATGAGATATAGATAGATAGATAGATAGATAGATAGATAGATAGATAGATAGATAGATAGTGTATAGTTGAATAAGAACATATAGATAGATGGATAGATAGATATTTAGATAGATTAATAGAGTTAAATAGAAAAATAAAGATAGTTAGATATAGTAGGATAGATAGGTATACATACAGTAGTTGCATACATGATATGGCCATTTTACACGCGGCAACAGGAAGATAGAAAACGGCAGGTGTCGGAGACAATTGTACCTTTTACCTTTAAAACACCTAGAAGTGGCTGCGTGTAATTCAGGTATCTGCAAGGTGTTTTGAAGGTAAAAGGTACAATTGTCTCCGACACCTGCCGTTTTCTATCTTCCTGTTGCCGCGTGTAAAGTGGCCAATAGAGATAGATAGATAGATAGATAGATAGATAGATAGATAGATAGAACCCATAAACTAGCACCCCACACTAGATCACACAGTGGGAGGTACCCAAGAGAGAACAAAATTTTGCTGGTGGCCTTTTGGGCTTACAGGTCATCTTGGGCCCTAGGTCTTTGACCGGTGGGTCTTCCTTGAAAGGAGGGAGAGAAGGTCTCTCGGCTGAGAGACCGGAGGGAGAGAGAGACTAAAAGAAATATCCCAGGAGCAGACATCTTGAAGGGAAGTGGAACTCGAGGGGGTTCAGCCCAGTCAGCTTACCGGGCACCGGAGCCCGCACCTGTGGGATCTATAGGACCACAAAAATCCGGAGTCCTGGGGAGTCTACAGCCATCCCAGGCACCTGAGCAACCGAAAGAGGGTACCAGGCACCGCTTGATGGTTCGGCGGTTGGCTAGTAGAAGGTGATCCGACGGGAGCAAGGGTGAAAGGAGGAACGGAGGTCCAGCTGATTCCAAGACACTGGACTTCATACAAATTACTGGGAAGTAGGAAGGAATAGACAGGAAAGAAGGCACACACCAAGGGTTCCATCATACCACCTGTGATCCGCTTGCAGCCACCCGTTAGCTACCCGTTATAACATCTGAATGCTGAACTGAGAACTGTAACTAATGCTGCTAAAGTTTCCAGTAAAGTACCCGGAGTGAAGTGAATGTGACTCTGCTGCATCTTCCTTTGCATGAACTTGTTCTTTCACAGGATTGCTGCCCCGGAGGTCCCAGTCCTGCCTGCGGAGGACTTCACCATCCTAGCCGCGATACCACCGACCTTTGGCGGACTGTGGCGGCGCTGGTGCAACTCACCAGAAACTGCAGGTGGCATCACGACAACAAACTGTATATAATCCCTTGTAAATATTAACCCCTTTTCAAATATAGGCCCAGGACATGGGATCCGGCGCGGCCGCCATTCCCAGTGACACAGCAGTTAACCCTTGCCGCCTGATACCTGAGTACCCCAAAGCCTGGGTGCTACAGATAGATAGATAGATAGATAGATAGATAGATAGATAGATAGATAGATAGATATTAAATATCAAAAATTGGAACAGCACTATTATACATAGGTCAGGTGCAAGCTTCTCCTATAGGGAGTCTATATTCTACATTAAGTCCATGGGGTTTTAATGTGCCCACCGATGAATCCACTCCAATTCAAGTTTTTTTAAAAGACGGATTCTATCTCCTCCCCTATATCGCTGAATTTGTGGTATACCTTTTGGAATGCCCATGCCCCTTATGGTATGTAGGAGAAACCACATGGGATTTTAAAACCAGGATAAATAACCATAGGCATACCATAAGAAAAGAACGTAAAGATCTTCCTGTTTCTAAACATTTTTTTGAACAAGGTCATACCGAACATCAATTAAGATTTAGAATTATAGATAGTGTGCCTATGCAAAGAAGGGGAGGAGATAGAATCCGTCTTTTAAAAAAACGTGAATTGGAGTGGATTCATCGGTTGGGCACATTAAAACCCCATGGACTTAATGTAGAATATAGACTCCCTCAGGCAACCTAAATAGGTTAATTTAATATTCTCTAGATATAGTAGATAAATAATCCCGTTAGTAAAGATTCGATCTCTTTGATATTTTGAGATGTAACAGTCTGAAGGACAAGTAGAGAGATATATATTTTATTTTAATGTACAATATATGCTTTTTTTTAAAAAAAATTTTGCTATGGAAATTGTATTAATTGCAATATATTTATTAATATTAAAATTTATTTTTTTCTTTGCAGATTTGGCAAACGATTGCAGTCTTATTGTTGCTATATGATATTGTCTCCACAATGCTGATTGATATGTACTGATATGTGGCTATGGTATTAAAGGGAACCAACCACCCCCAATGACCCCCCGGACTAATAATATCGTTCCCTACTTGCAGCACATACATGTGCTGCAAGGTTTTTTGCTACAAAAACTGCTTTTTATAACTTAAGATAATGCTTTTGAAACTTTATACCGAAGGGACGGGTGGGCGTAACTTACATGGTGCTAAAGCCGGGTTGCAGCTGCCATTCATCCTGCTGTGCTCATCACATCAGTAACGGCCAGCCCTTTTTGCAGCGTCCCAGGCTGGTGCACGGGATGTCATGCCCGTGCACACGTCATCAGCTACAGCCGGGAAGCGAGCGCGCGCTCTGACTTCCACAGCCGAGCGCAGGAAGTCAGAGCGCGCGCTCGCTTCCCGGCTGTAGCTGATGACGTGTGCACGGGCATGACATCCCGTGCACCAGCCTGGGACGCTGCAAAAAGGGCTGGCCGTTACTGATATGACGAGCACAGCAGGATGAATGGCAGCTGCAACCCGGCTTTAGCACCATGTAAGTTACGCCCACCCGTCCCTTCGGTATAAAGTTTCAAAAGCATTATCTTAAGTTATAAAAAGCAGTTTTTGTAGCAAAAAACCTTGCAGCACATGTATGTGCTGCAAGTAGGGAACGATATTATTAGTCCGGGGGGGTCATTGGGGGTGGTTGGTTCCCTTTAATGTATTGTTTACTAATAAAGAGCATAAAATAATAACTTAATTTTGTGGTCTGATCACTATATGGTGGGTGAGGAGTTCATATCTAATATGTATGTGCAATGTTTTCCTCACAAGTGGTGGAGGAATGCTCCATTGATCCCTAAGGAGAGGAGTATAAAGATAAAGTATATACAATTTTATTTATGATGATAAGTTTAAATTATGTACTCCACGGATCCCCCTTATTATATATTAAGATGATAGACCGCATTACAATACTATTTTGATTAAGTTGGAACGCTCTTATTATTGTAAAAGTAAAGAGAAAGGTTGTTTACAACGTTACTATAGCAAATATGGCCGCCGTGATTCTCGCAAATGCATTGCGCATGCGAGGGATCTCGTGCAAGCCGGGTGTATGAGAATCCCATAAACAAAGCATTATGCATGCGCGGGATCGGAATGACAGCGCAACTGAGCATGTGCGGGCGTTCCACGTGTAAAGACATGATGTACATGGACACGGTATGTGGAGACGTCATAATAGCTATACTTTGATTGTAATTGAGGCCAAAGGCATACAGGTGTAATAAATAAGTGCCAATTATAATACTATGTATAATTTTAAATCACTGGATTGACTTTTTAATATTTAATTGTTGTAATTCACATTGTCACTAATATAATCACTTTATTGTAAAGGATAGCACAAATAATTGCTAATTACTGTAGTGCAAAAACAGTTTTTATCTTAATAATGTAATCACTATGAGATGTAATTACCCCTGTGTGGGTCCTATATATATGTGCACAAGTTCACTTAGACTGTACTGCTTGAAAAAGGCTGACATATAGCCGAAACGTCGCAGTCCAGGAATAAATCCACATGCATATTTGAAAAGGATGTGCTGCTGTCCATTTTTGATCATAGATAGATAGATAGATGTGAGATTCATGGATGTATAGATAGATGATAGTATACAGCTATAGACAAGCCCCCAATCCCTTCCAGGCTATATTACATGTGGTTTCACAGCTTGATTTCTCATGGTAGGCACATTGGATTGCTAGAGTAAAACATAATTTATCATTTATAGTAATAATACGCAGTGGTACCATTAGTTTCTATCGCCAGACCATCCTAATGGATTCCTTTTCAGGTCAGTGTATAACATTATGCTGTTCGCTCACGAGCACCTCCTAGTGGCAGATGCAGTTACTTAAAATTTTAGAATTTATCTATACATGACTCTGGTACTGTATGTCAACTTACCCATGACCTGAACTGATTCTGTAAATCCTGTATATACTGATCCTGTTCAATACCCCACCCCAGACCATGAATAAATGCTGACAACGACTTTGGATAAATTGGCCACAGCAGCCGCTTTATTTTACAACATGAAGGAAAAAACCATTGCGGTTACAAAAAATGATGACTAGGGATGAGCGAGTATACTTGCTACTATTCAGTATTCACCGAATAGTAGCGGTATTCGGGCTACTCGCTACTCTCCGAGTACTAATGTGTACTCGGGAGTAGCGAGTAGTCCTAATACTTTCGCAGTGTATCTATGGATACACTGCGACAGTAGACTAAAAGTGATTCAACTTGCATGGCTTCAGACGATCCCTAAAAAAGCATCTTTGTAAGGTGGCCTATCATACTCCCTAATAGAAGTCCATTGTACTGTAGACAGTGAATGGGCTATCCCTCTGGACATTACTCCTCTACAAACTCCACCAAACCAAAAAGGTCTACACAGATTGTATAATGACCATCCATGTAAGCTTAGTCCTATACCCCATTTCCTCAAGATGCCTGGACTATCAGTGCAATGAGCCCCTGTACCTTGTGCAACCCCTATCCTGTTGTAGATTGTAAGCTCTGTAAGCTCTTTTGATCAGGGTCACCTTCATTTCTTGCTTTACTTATTGTTTTTTTTTTTTCACATTGATTCTATGCCTATTGTTTTGTATCCAATTATTGTACTTTATTTGTTCTCTACTGTAATTACTTACTGTATTATATTTTCTGTACTCTAACCCTACATTGTAAAGCGCTGCGGAATATGTTGGCGCTATATAAATAAAGATTTATTATTATTATTATTATTAATAAAAGTTGTTAAAAAACAATAAACGTACATACTCACCTGTCCGATGCCTGCACCGGGACCGGAAAACCTCACCTCCACTCGCTGGACCAGGACCTTTCACTACCAGCCAATCAGATGGCCGGTAGCGATCTGGCCAATCAGATGGCACAACGTCACACCACATGATCGCTAGCGGCCACCAGATTGGCCAATTTGCAAAGTCCTAGATGTACTATCAGGACCTTGCAAACTGGCCAATCAGGTGGCCGCTAGCGATGACGTAGTTATGACGTGGCGCCATCTGATTGGCCAGATCGCTAACGGCCATCTGATTGACTGGTAGTGAAAGGTCCTTGTCCAGCGATCGGAGGTGAGGTTTTCCGGTCCTGGTGCAGGCGTCGGACAGTTGAGTATGTAAGTTTATTATTTTTTAACAACTTTTACTCACTTTTAGGCTACTTTCTCAATGTATCTATAGATACACTGCGAAAGTATTCGTACTCGCTATACTCGCAACGAGTAGCGAGTACCGCTACCTATTCGTTGCGAGTATAGCGAGCATGAATAATAAGGTACTCGCTCATCCCTAATGATGATGTCCTCGAAGCTCAAAGAAATCTGGTGATTTAACATGACATTGCCCCTCCCCTCCCTTACACCAAGCCGAAAGCACCTGCTCAGGAGCACCGTAAATAAAGGGGAAGAAGTAGTCTTCCATACCTGGGTATATCCCCTTCCTCTTTCCACTAACCGTTAAGGGGAACCTGACCTTCCATGGCCGCCCCAAAAAATCACCAGACCAACATCTAAACATCATCCAATGAAGCGATCCATATGTAACTGAAACCCTAATACCAATTTGGTACCAACTTCGAGGCCCCCACCAACGCTGCCGTGACATGGAATTATGAATAACATGGAGGGAGAGCGGGACTGTGTTGTTTGGAGCAAAGAAGTGAAGTGGACCCCCACCCTCCGGCCCAACCTGTTTATAACCTGAGATTATTGCCCACCCCTACTCCCTGAACATTACCCCTAAGACCACCCACTGATCCCTACTCCCTAAGGTCACTCCTTAAGGTCACTGGTCACTATCCCTTAAGGCTAAAAACTGCCCCACCTGGCCCACTAGTTCTCCCCCCCTCTCCTTCCCCCAAGACCTTCACTTTTTACCCATCACCAACCTTTGGTAACTGGCTCCAAACCAGGTCATCCAGCCCTTCACTCCACTTAGTTGGCGCTCCGGCCTGTCACTGTATGTCTAGCTATATTAAAGAAGTCTCAGTATTTTTTTTTCCTTAAAACCTCCTAATTATGTATGTTATGTAATGCAAATGTCTTAAAATACTTAACAATCACCATATTCCCTGGTTTCCAGCTGCTCCAGTCCTTTTTTTAGCCTTTGTGACGGCTCTTTACCCTTGCAGGGTCACTCATTGCTTATATTCCAATGTATGTCCCGGAGAAACAAGACGAAGCTCCATAGACTTCCAAAGATGAAGCAACTTCCGTCCACTCATAAACCCCAACCTGAGTCAGGTAGTCTATTCTCAAGTCAAGTGCGTCAGAAAAGGACCGTAGCGGTGATGAAAACCGAGGAAGACCCAATCAGTAAGAATATTAAGACACTTGCATGAAATCACATACAGAATTAGGAGTGTTTAGCGGATGGATGATGGTCCAATTTAACTTTAAAAAAGAGGAATTTTTATTACAAAATATAACCAAATTATCTATTATAATCACGAATGGGTTTTTTGCCCCTTTTGAGTCCGCTCACGCTGCGAGTCAGCGTGGTCATGTAGATACGCCCGAAGCATTGGCCGCGCAGCGGCCATTGCGAGCAGTTCTAAGGCGACTCGCTATGCCCGCGCAGCGGGCATGGCGAGTCGCCTTAGCAGCGCGAAGCATTGGCCGCGAAGCGGCCATTGCGAGTCAGAGACTCGCTCTGCTAGAATCCCGATGCATGTGCATCGGGCACCCAGCTAGTTGCCTATAATAAAATCAGAATATTAGACAAATGTCTGCAAATGAAGGTTACGGTGGATCCAAAAAAAAAAGGTGCGTGATTTCTCAACAAACACTTCTTAGGTGACCTCAGGAGAAGGTTTTGCTCCTCGCTCTGGACCTCGTCGTTCCTGACTAATATTATACTTTTTAACTTCATTGGAAAAATATAAAAGCCCAAGGAAGGTGGTGATTTATACACAGAACAGGAATGACATATCGCTGATATCAAGTTCTTGTCTTACAAGGATTTTTTTTGTAACTTTTTTTCATGATCTGTATTACAATAATAAAACGTAACCTTGCAATTTTTTGCACTGGATAATGTTTTTTTTGTGTAGACTCTTATCCCTTGATAAAGAGTTTTCAGCAGACTCCTTATCATCAGAGGCAGAATGATACTGACAGGTAAAGCTTCTATACACAGGATCAACCAATGACAACAGGTGATGTCACAGCTCATCTCCTCCTCCTCCTGTACAATGACTGATAACACCTCTATATACAGTAGATAACACAGGATCCACCATTCACAATAGGTGATATCACAGCTCACCTCCTCCTCCTGTACAATGACTGATAACACCTCTATATATAGTAGATAACACAGGATCCACCATTCACAATAGGTGATATCACAGCTCACCTCCTCCTGTACAATGACTGATGACACCTCTATATACAGTAGATAACACAGGATCCACCATTCACAATATGTGATGTCACAGCTCACCTCCTCCTCCTGTACAATGACTGATAATGTGGCACCCTGCTGACACAGGTAACCACAGACTCACCTACAGCACGGATGGGTTTCCACAGTGGGTACACAAAGACAGACAACACCTTCCACCCCAGCACAGTAGGGGGAGCCCAACTTGCTGCCTTTAGGCAAGATCCCCTATAAATACTGGTGCTGGGGGCGGAGTTAGTTAGAGTGTGCAGACACTACAAGAGCTGTGAAGACGTACTGGGTACTGGTGGTTGGTGCTACGTTTGGCCCGCGCCAGTTACTCTTAACAGCCTTCGAGTAGTCCTGAAAGGCCCAAGAGTGGGGTCAGAAGGTGAGGAGAACAGAAAGAACAAAGTGGGAACTGAGGAGCCAGTGTTAGATTCACCCAAACAGCACACCGGGGTCCGAGTCTACTGGAGAGCACCCGGCCCAGTAGAGAACACTGGTATACTGTGGAGACTTCAGTCTCCTGGGCATGTGCTCAGTCACTCACCAGGGAGCCAGGCACCATGGAGAGAGGAACAGTGGTAGTCCATTGAGGGTGTCCCGCCGACAGCACAGGTGGAGAGGAAGAGAGTAGAGGAGGCCAGCCAAGTTTCACATGGGGCAGGGGCTTCACACACATGGGAAATGAGACAAGGAGGCCTTATACTCACTCGCTGTGGAGACCCAGAAGTGCATCCTGAACACTCGGCAGTGCCCTGGACGTTTACCTGCATCAACACCAGTAAAAGGTAAAGAACAGCCAGCGGTGTGTGTGTCAGTTCCTTACCCGCGCTCCTGCCATCCACATAGACTGTCCGGTTATCCAACAGCCCGGCCAAGTCCCTGCCCCATCCCTCATCTTCATAGCCACATACGCCAGGGATCCAGCTCCGCCTGTGGGGAGCTTCAACACCTAGCTGCCCATCCATCATCCCTGGAGGCCCCATGCAGCGCTGGTGCAGTCACCAAATACCACAAGTGGCGTCACGATAAACTTATAAACTTTTATTCCATTTCAACTACCCCTTTGTAGTTGATCACCAGGGCCACGGGTCTGGGCAGGCCACCAGTGACATACCTACCACAGCAGAGGGCTCAGATACCCGAGTCTCCATACCCTGGGCTAGTCAATAACACCTCTATATACATTTGGTAAGAATGAATTGACCATTCACAATAGGTGAGGTTACAGATGATCCTGATTCCTCTCATTTCACTATGACGTTTGCACACGCTTATCCAATGACTTAATACAAAATATAGGGTCAGTATCTGACCATTGTGGCTTTGTACATGTTTTGTCTGCTGAAAAAACAGGAAGTTAAGAGTCTAAAAATGCCCCAGTGTTCAGTGTGAGAATTGCAAGATTTTAATTTTTAATTTTTAATACAGATTATATGTAAAAACTACCATATATTGCCAAACATTAATTTAAAAAAATACACAACACAAAAATATGATTATAACAACAGATCTTTTCTGATAAAAGTTTCCCTTTAACCCATTCAACTCGGAAGAGTCAGAAAACCTCCGATGACCGCGTACAGCCCTTCAGAGATGCTACATTTCCACTCCAGGGACTTATTGAGGTTCTATGAAGATAACTAACCCTGTGGTCTCCAACTGGTTCTGAAGCTGTTACGGAACTAGAACTCCCAGCAATCTCTGACAGCCACATGCTGGGGGTGGTAATTTTCGGAACAATTGGAGAATCGCAGATTGGGGACCATTATAGCGGCTCGTTAGCGTTCACATAGGCTCTGGTCCTGAAAGGGTTTTTAGGCGTGTTGCAGCATCTTTTTCTCATTTATGTCCTCAGATTACACAATGTAATCCAGATGCAAAGTTTTGGTGAGCACTAGAGCCTGTCTTCATGCGAACACGTGTTTTGTATTAGTTGTGTAGAGTGGTGACAGGAAATGTGGTATGTATGCCCTTGGAAAAGGATAAAAGCTAATTCTATTACCACTTTCCAAGGTAGCTTGTTAGACTCCTATAGGTGATCTGCTTCTAATTATAATGATTCAATTCATATTAAAAAGGGAGGTAATGAATTCCTTAAAAAAAAAAAAAAGTAGGTTAAAATATACAAAGAGCCCCCCTCCCTCTGGAGGACCTATGGTGTCATTGATTTGAGTGAACACTGTGCAGTACTTCATTTGTCCTCTGGGCGTGCTGCAGGAAAATTGAATACTAACTGCCAGTGTTCTCTGTGAATTAGAGCTGGTCTCCTGGGTCCAGCAAAGGACATTTTGTTGATTTACGAAATGTTTTAACTACTCTGATCTTTCCAGCCAGACACATTACTAGATAACAGTTTGTAGCTGAAATGATTAATCTAGCAGTTTAGAGAATAGGAAATGTTGACCCAAATCCTGGTGCCGGAATAACCCAAAAGGTCTCTGCATATACCGTATGTGTATTGGGGTTCCTGTTGATTATTTTTCATAGAGGTCAGAGCCAATTGCTTATTATGTTGGAACAATTATGCTGAGAGCCTATTATCATTAGAATCAGATTTAAAACTTATGCCTTGACATCCAAAGGGAAGTTAAATATTTTACACCACAACTGAAGGTAATTAAGAATTCAGTATATATCAAATAGCAATGAATCTGAGCTTGTTATGAATCTTTGAGGTGCTCAAGAGAGCAAATGTGGTCAACCAAACACCTTACAGGAGCCTCAGGTGTCGATCTTGACTCTATCCAAGGTCCACAATGCATTCCTTGCCCGGTCTCTATCACGATAAATGGAAAAAATATATAATTTGGGTGGGTTTCTTGGGCACTGAAGCTGAGACATTGACCAAGCACCCCACCACTAGACTTTGCAGAAGTGGATATGTGGTCTCTGGAGTGGTGAATCACATTTCACTGTCTGTGAGTTTTTATGGGTTTCGAAGAAATCTGGAATATTTTATGGGCAGGAGAGCAGAATTATTTTTTTGGAATGTCCTTCAGCTGGATCTGGAGCCATGGTAACCTGATAGATGAACGCTCTGTAGGAAGATCGATCTTGTGCAGCCTAGATATGTCCACCAGGGTCTTCTCAAACCCTAGATAGGTCTATCAGGGTCTTCTCCAACCCTAGATAGTTCCACCAGGGTCTTCTCAAACCCTAGATAGTTCCACCAGGGTCTTCTCCAAGCCTACATAGGTCTAGAAGGATCTTCTCAAAGCCTAGATAGGTCTATCAGGGTCTTCTCCAACCCTAGATAGTTCCACCAGGGTCTTCTCAAACCCTAGATAGTTCCACCAGGGTCTTCTCCAAGCCTACATAGGTCTAGAAGGATCTTCTCAAAGCCTAGATAGGTCCACTAGGGTCTTTTCCAAGTCTTGATAGGACCACCAGAGTCTTCTCCACCTCTTTCTGTATTGTATCAAGCCATCGAGTTGCTAGTCTTCCTTGTCGCCGTGTTTCTTCTATTTTTCCGACCATGATGTCCTTCTCCAGTGAATGCATAATAGCCATTGTAAAATGTGGTGGAGAAGGGACAATCATTTGGGATTGTTTCTAAGGATTTGGCCCCTTAGTGAAGGTTCATTTTAATGCTTCAGCATACACAGACATTTTGGACAATTGTTGATTCTAACTTTATGGAAACAGTTGGGAGAAGGCCCCTTGTGATTAGACAGTTTGGGGAAGGCCCCTTTGTGATTAGACAGTTTGGGGGAAGGCCCTTTTGTGATCAGACAGTTTGGGGGAAGGCCCTTTTGTGATCAGACAGTTTGGGGGAAGGTCCTTTAGGGATCAGAATATGTGGTGGAAGACACTGTTATGACCAGACAGTTTGGGGGGAAGGCCTTTTTGTGATTAGACAGTTTGGGGGAAGGCTCTGTTGTGATCAGACAATTTGGGGGAATGCTCTGTTGGGAGGATTTCAGGTAACATCCGGAAAGATGTAGGGCGCTCCCAAAGTGATGAAGTAAAGCCTTCTTCTTATTTTTCAAAGGTTTATGCAAAAAAATAATTTAACAACAAAAAAAAGGTCTTGATGCATAAAAAAGGGGGGTCATACAATGCGTTTCGGCTGAATATTTTGTACAGACAGCCTTCCTCAGGTACCTGGCATTGTGATCCGAATGATCCGGGACGGGGCTGCACACCATAATCGCAGGACTATAATCATTAGACCAGGCATGGTCAGATAAGCAAGAGACAAGACATCTATAAGGTGAGCAATAAGATTTATTTACACCGCATAATAGATCCAAACACGCTGCACTCAGATCTGCGCCATTTTTCTTGTTTATCTCCCTACCCACCCTTTAGACTCCACAGCCTTGGAGATCTATATATATTGCATTAGGGGAATGCTCTGTTGTGATCAGACAGTTTGGGGGAAGACCCTTTTGTGATCAGACAATTTGGGGGAATGCTCTGTTGTGATCAGACAGTTTGGGGGAAGACCCTTTTGTGATCAGACAATTTGGGGGAATGCTCTGTTGTGATCAGACAATTTGGGGAATGCTCTGTTGTGATCAGACAATTTGGGGGAATGCTCTGTTGTGATCAGACAATTTGGGGGAATGCTCTGTTGTGATCAGACAATTTGGGGGAATGCTCTGTTGTGATCAGGAAGTTTGGGGGAAGGCCCTTTTGTGATCAGACAGTTTGGGGGAAGGCCCTTTTGTGATCAGACAGTTTGGGGGAAGGCCCTTTTGTGATCAGACAGTTTGGGGGAAGGCCCTTTTGTCATCAGACAGTTTGGGGGAAGGGCCTTTTGTTATCAGACAGTTTGGGGGAAGGCCTTTTGTGATCAGACAGTTTGGGGGAAGGCCCTTTTGTGATCAGTTTGGATAATTGTTACTTCCAACTTTATGGAAACAGTTTGGAGAAGGCATTTTTTTAATCTCCCATGACTCTGACCTAGTGCACAAAGCATGATCCATAAAGGCTGGTTGGGAGAGGTTCATGTGGAAGAACATGAATGGCTGCACAGAGCACTTATCTCAACCCCATCCAACACCTTTGGAATTAATTGTTACACCAATAGTGAGGCAGACATTCTCATCCTACATCAGTGTCAGATATAACAAAAAGTTATGTTGTCTGAATGGCTACACAAGTTTACATGCACATTCCAGAATCTTGCAGAGAACTTTCCTAGTGGTGAATGGGGGCCCAACCCCATATTAACAATATGGCACAATTCAGACAGTTCTCTTAATGAAATTGTGTCCTCGTATAAAGGTATGACTTATCTGTACCATACTATGAAAAGTTTTGCGCAGGAAAGGAAAAATTGCGCAAAGTAAGAATGCTTTCAAAAACAGAAATCTTAATAGTTTATTTTTATTAATTAACAAAATGCAAAGTGAATTTACAAAAGAGAAATCTCAATCACAGCAATATTTGGTGACTGCCCTTTACCTTCAAAACTGCAACAGTTCTTCTGGCACTATTGCAGAAACTTTTTGAAGGAATTTTACAGGAGGTTGTTCCAAACATCTTGGTGAGCTAACTACAGATCTTCTGGTACAAATCCTTTTTCTCTTAAGACTCGATAATGAGTTCAGGGTACTTCCAGGACTCCGTGTTCGATGGGGATAGTTCTTTATGACATTGTTTGTATGTTTGGGGTCATTGTCCATCTGCAAAATAAATTCAAAGTCAATTAGAGAACTCCCTGATGTTAATGCTTGATGGGTAAGTATCTACCTGTGTTTCTCAGCATTGAGGACACCAAGAATTGGGCAACATTGAGGACCATAGACACAGTATTCGGCAAAGAAAACTTAGTGCAGCAGATAAAAGACACAACATGTTACTTCACTTTGAAATCAGAACATGCCCAGCAGTGCCATCAGCTCAGAACTGGCAGCAACCAGTGGAACCAGCTACACCCATCTACCATTCAGAGACGTCTAGCCAAATGTGGTCTTGGTGGAAACATTTTAGCTAAAAACTAGACCTTCAATATGGAAACAAGGCTAAGTGGCTCAACTATGCACAAAAACATAGGAACTGAGGTGCAGAAAAATGGCAGCAGGTGCTTTGGGTTGGTGAGTGAAAGTGTGAAATATTTGGTTGAAACTAAAGGATGCTTGTTTGCTGATGGGCTGGAAATCAGCACAAAAAGTGAAGGTCTGCAGTAACAGTGGAACATGGTGAGCAGTGGCGTAACTTCAGGCCCAGGAGCCCCGATGCAAAAGGTCCAACGGGGCCCCAATTATTGCAAATCTTTAATAGTATTAGTCTTTTTCTATAGGCTAAAGGGACTTTTGGGGCCTCCCTAGGCTGCAGGGCCCGGGCGCGATCGCAACCCCTGCACCTATTGTAGTTACGCCCCTGATGGTGAGGGTCCCTGTTGGGGCTGCATTTCAGCAGATGGAGTTAGAAAACTGGTCAAGATTTATGGTGTCCTCAATGCTTAGATATACAGGCAGATACTTATCCACCAATCAGTACCACCAGAGAGCCATTTGAGTAGTGTGACCTCAAACTTACAACCAATGTAATTAACTATATTCATCATAAAGAAGAACAAGGAAGTGATGATCCGACCCCCACAGAGCCCCCCACAGAGATGGCTCTCAACATCATCGATTCTGCCAGGAATTACATGAAGAGACAGAAGGATTGCATAAACCTAATACACAGACAAGGTGGGATTAGTTCTTCAAGACATTTGGATTAACCTACCATCGAATTCCTTTAAACAGGGTATGTTCAGTTTTCCAGCAGATATTTCTGCAGCAAAGACCGAAGTATTGGCAGGAAAAATGCAGAAAAATGCTCCTCTGGAAATATAGTGGGCCAATTTAACCCTAAAAAGTATTTGTGCACTTGGCGTCTCTTAGATGACAGCGCTCCACCAAGTTTTACCAGGCAGCTTGTGATTGTTCTCCTGAAGCAGCTTTGACAGTGTTTTTCCTATCATTCTTGCAGTGGCATTGTCTGTTCTATACTGTGAAGTATGGAAAACGGGCCACTTCTGAGGAATCAGCATGTCACGTCTTTCAACAGCTTCAGGGATTCTGAACCTAGGATCTAAGGTATAATGTTTCTCCTTACAGAGAGTGACTCCACAGGTCTGGGATGCCAGTATAAGAAGACTTAAACATCTTGCATACTCCTCTGACAAATTTAAGACACAAATTGTCTCTTCAAAGAGGATTTTAACACTAGTGCCAGCTATTAGCAATCCTAAAAGTCAATATTGACCCTTTATTGATCTTTATAATATGACCAAGGATATAAGCCAAATCATGTTCTGAATTTGTAGACACGGTGTTTCGGGGTGTTTGCCCCTCGTCAGTGCAAAGTATTAGATCTGATTTGGCTAGGAAAGAGGCTAAGACTGAGAAATATGCAAGGCGTTTTAGTCTCCTCATACTGGAATGTCACTCTCCATAAGGAGAAATGTTATCCGTTAGATCCCAGTCTTAGCCTCTGTCAGGATTCTGGTTCTTTTGTTTATCTTTTGTGCATTCTAGCCTTTTTTCAAAATGAAATTCGCTCATGTTATGTGATTCTCCTTCCCTGCCTTTATAAACCCTAGTTTACCTTCTAGCAAATGCTTGGGTATTCAGTTGAATTACTGGCTTCCTGCTTCCTGTGATCCTCATGTGAACCTTCTCTGGCAAATTCACTCCGGCATTTCCGGTGTCTGCAGTCCTCCTCCAGCCTCCACATCTGTTCAGTGCTTCTCCTGCAAACCTGCTTCTGTGCCATGTGTTTCAGACTTTGCTTCAGCCTGCCTGCCCTGTGAACATAAGCCTTGTGTGTCTGTAAGCTTTGCAGCTTCCTTGTGAGTTTTGTGCAGTTTTAGTTTCTCTGGACTTTGCTGGACTTTGTGGGGCTTTCTTAACTACACTGCACAGTTTCAAATTCAGGACTTTTTCTTGTGACTACCTTTCCCAGTCCTGCCTGGGAATTACTAAATTCTTAGACTGTTTCTGATCATAATGTGAATTGCTTCTAAAGAGATTTTTCTGTTTGTTGCCTGTTTGCTGAACTTGCTCACTTGCATCTCGCGTTTGTTCACTACCACATGTACTAAATACAGTTTTGTTTACCATTAAACTTGGTCTCAGTGTGTCTGTGTTCCCATAGCTATTAGATTCCTGAGTAACTCATTACAATACATTAGAGCCTCTCACCTAGCCAAATCATATCTCCTACTTTGCAATATCCCAAAACATCGTGTCTACAAAATAAGAATATGATTTGGCTTACATCCTTGGTCATATGTGAAGACTCATTATATGGTCGATATTGACTTTTAGGATTACTACTTCCAATAATTGGCACTAGAGATCAAGAGGCAATTTGCATATGAACCTAGGATGGACCATTTACACAGCAATGTCTTTTTGACTCCTTCTTAAAAAGGCGCTGTGAACGTATAGCTTCATATGGAACTTTCATGGAAATGTCCCCTTTAAATGTAAGCTCTTCTTGGCGGAACAGTTTGGCAAATGTATTCTTTGCCCACAGCCCAGACTGAATATGAACATGTGAAATGTGTCAATCCCGGAGCGTGACCGTCCAGCAGCTGCAGGAAGCAAAGGAAAAGCAAAGCAAAAAATAATCAGATTTATAAATGGTTTTCAGTAATTCCATTGTCTTTCCTGAATGCAAAGCAGTTGTTAGTCTAATCCCACAGACCGAACATAATGAAACATCAGGTCTATTACTGAATCTATTGAATCTATTTCTCGTTCTCGAGTTCATGGGACCACAGTAGCTGCAGAGAAATATCATAGTTAATTTTTCATGGTGTCTAACACAAAATAAGCCTATAAAACATGTCTAAAACCCATGATTCTCCAGGCCAAGTGCAATTTTCGGGTATACCCAGACACACTGGCATGTGAGTCCATGTTACTAAACATTAGACGTCATAATGGAAACCTGACGGAACCCGATATAGTTAAAGGGGTTATCTGGGATTTTTATAAAATGTGCCCAATCACTAACAGGCAGGTTGCTACCACCAACTTGCCTGTTGTGCCCAACACCATTCACCACCGTTCATCCCCGCTACAGAGCAGTCACAGAGCACTCCTGCTGGGGACATCATAGCGGGGTAAACAGAGCAGAGGCGGCTTTTGTGTTCTGCTCTGTGGAAGGGGCGGGAAAGCTAACGTCCCGCTGATTGACAGCTAGCTCCCTGCGACCTGACTGGGGGAGCCTGCTGTCAATCAGCGTGATGTCGGCTATGCACTTGTTGATAGAGGGGAGAAGCTGCCCCTCTATAGTGGAAGCTGCAAAACCGCCAACAGGAGCGATCTAAGACCACTCTATGTCGGCGGTGAACAGTGTCGGACACAACAGGCAGGTAGGTGGCAGCTACCTGCCTGTTAGTGCTTATGATGTGGCCAGGGCTAGGGGTACTATGGATGGGGAGATCACTGGTTGTCGCGATCCCGGTTCCGTGCCCTGGTTATCATTTGAGTAGATGATGGGGGAGAAGGGGATATTTATAAGGGAACGTGACGCCACCTGTAGTTTCCGGTAATATGGTACCGGCGCTGCAAGCCGGCCGCTGAGGTGATGGTGGGTGCAGCAGAGAGTGGTTCAGCTCCCCACAGGTGGAGCTATTACCTCAGGGCAGCGGTGATGGATGAGGATGAGGGGAGTTGTAGTGGTAGTTCTTACCCCTCTGATGAGCTGCTGGTGATAGTGTTGAAGCCCTCCGGGCACCGGAGGGAAGAACAACGGGGACCAGTTCAAGTTTACTCTACTTTACTAGGTACCAGCAGATGGTAAAGCGGAACACGGTACAGTTTTGTTTACCGGGTGGATGTTGCCAGATCAGGATCCCCACCTGTAGATGTTTGCTCTCTTTGTCTTTCGGGGTCTGTCTTATTCTTCCTGTTTCTACCACCTTTACAGCGCTCTCCCGCCAGTCCTTCGGTATTTCAGTAGCCCTCTAGGTCTGTCCCTTACCGGTACGGACGGGAGCAGCAGGAGCGCACAATTTCTACTGCCACCGGAATTCAGTCCATGACCACTAGTGCCCTCAACCGGTTTCTGTCCTGAAGGGTGAAATGTCCTTGTGGTGCGTACGGCAACCCGGTTACTATGAGCCCGCAGCTCTTCGGTCTGCGGTCAGAGCTAAACTCATATCCGCCTCGGCTTCCCATGTTACCGGTGTCTTTTTCCCCCAACGTGACCAGCTGGCTCCAACCAGTCCTGGCCCGTTGCCTTCTGTCCTGAGCCCCCACTTAAAGATGGGGCTCCCTCCTGTCGGCTGTGCTGTCAGGCCTGTTCTTCCTGACTGCCTTCCCAGCACTGTCTGAGGCAACTTCTCTCACTAACTTCCTGCTTCTACAGCTCTAACCTAGGCTCCACCCCCTTTTGGGACCTACTAAATAACCAGTCCCCCCTATTCTAGGTGGCCCAGTCCTGTGTGTTGTGTATAGCATGAGACTCCACAGGTTAAACCCTGAACTGACAACTTACAGGGATAGCACATTTGTTGTCACAGTGTAATACTTCCCTGTGGCGCCTAGCCAGAGGGGCGCCACACCTAGGCACAATTTTATTTTGCTAAATCCTGGATATACTCCTTTAATGTGGTATCTTGGGTTTGCAACCGTCATGCAACATATCCGTCCTAGAATGGAACGGATGAATGGCTTTGACCGATGCCATGAGCAGAGCAGAACATACTTTATGTTTCAATTTGTTGATACTTTTGTAATATTTCTTAGTTTAGATTTTTGCTACAGTTGTATCCAGTGTAGACAATGCTCCGTGAGCTCAGCATATAAGCAGCAGCTGCACAAACCCCTAGCTGATAGTTTGTGACAATGTGTCAGTATGAAATCCGGGATGTTTCGTAAATCAACGTTTGTTTTAGGAACAATTGAAAATCATGACCAAAACAGATCCGATTACTAACTGTCGAAAAACGGATATAGAGGGGCTCCATTGAGTATTATGGGAGGTGTTTGGTTTACATTGCGCAGCATGCAGACTTGGTGGAAGGAGCCAGTTATCCAAGAAGAATAGAGTCTAGTGATGACCAAGCACTGCCACACTCAGGGCTCAAAACGAGCAGTTGTTTACTCAGATGGGTGCGACTCATGTACACAAGTATAATGGAAGTCAGTGCGGAAACATGTTTCAGTTCCCATTGACTTCCATTATACTCGGTACTTGAGTCGTATCCATCTGAGCGTTCAACTACTTATTTCGAGTACTGAGCCCTCAAGCACCTTAGTGTACATTCATCACTAATAGAGTCCCATTTTAACATTTTTGGATTACTATTATCTGTTATCTATTAGAAAATTATAAAATGCATGCGTATGTGACATCTCCACCAGTGCCTGCTCCTGCGACATCTCCCTCTGTCATCATGCACCGCCGTATTCACTCTGGAAGTGGTGCCGTTAATGGAGGAGAAAAAGCTTGAAAAAGATCTCTTTTGATTGAAACATTGCAACGGGAGGCAGAATAAAAAAATGTGATGCAATTCATCAACTTGTGAGGCGCTGTGCTTATTAATTATTTGGTGATGGAGGAGAAGTCAGAGCCAGAAACACTGGACGGCACAGGCTCTAACCATCTACTAAGATTAGAGTAGCCAGGACCTGCTGTACTTTCCAGTCTGGCAGAGTGGGTGTGTGTGCTGTCCAGCTGAAGTCATTAGCTCCAGGATTCAGCCTATCAGTAGGCACCACACCCTACTGAAGCTTCCAGCTTTCTGCCGGTAAGTGCCAGATATAGCTTATGCTTCCCTGGCTAGGTTCTGTTCTTCTCCTGCTCTGTATACTTGTTTTCCTGGTTTTACCTTGGTCTGTTTTTGAACGCTTCTCCTGCCTATTTGTACATTGCTGCCATCTCAGTTTTGACCCAGCTCCATGACTACTCTAACAGATATTGATTCTGTCCTTCTTGTGACCTCCCAGCTTTGACTCTGCTTGGCAACTATTGATGCTTCTGATTTACCCCTCTGGACGGACGGCAGCCCATCTGTGGGCAGCAATCTTCCATACCACGTTGTAAATTCAGATCCCTGTATAGGGGTTAAAGGGTGTCAAGGTTTCTCATGAATCTCCCAAGTGGAAAGGCTTGTATCAAGTCTATCTGAGGTAGCTGTTTGAGCCTGTGGCGTTTCACAGTTGTCACAGAGTACACATCTCAGCCTGGTATTACATTGGTCTAATGGTCTCCAAGCAAATGCCCTCTGGACTATATCATTATCTGCAAGGCGGTCGCATTTCTTGTTGATGGAGGTCCTTTGGGGGCATTATTATTGTTAAAGGGGTTATCCCCAATCTTCTGGACAAGGGAATACCTTGCTGAGACCATTAGTTAGCCCATCATCTAATGAAATATTGACAATAATTGAAACCAGAACGACTCCACAATGATCAATGAAGGCACCTGATTCAAGACCGGCAAAGACAGACAAATTGCTGGCACTGGAACAAGACAGTGGAGGAAAAATGAGTGAGTAATATATACTTTAATTTTACATCATAAGTTGTTGACTTTCCATTGAATTTAACTGTTCCTGTCTCCAAATAATGACTGGTGTCCATTGATTGGAGACCACCATCAGCCCCATGACCATGACTGCCCGGCACCTGCCTACTTAGACTCCACGGTTGGAGTAGTATTGGGGATATCTCTCACTGTCACAACCACAATGTTGATTTAATGTCATAAAGTGACTGGTTAATTCTAAGAAAAAAGTTTGCACAATCCAGGAGGACAGAATAATTTGCTCATAGACCACAGGAATGTTCCACCACACCCTGCTGCTCTGGGCCAGATGGAACAAGCTCATCGTGGGTCTCAGAGCATCAAGTCCAGCATGAGATTTGGTTTCATTTAGCGAACTTAACCTATTCACTACTGCAGACATAAAATAATTCTGTATTTATTATGATGGATTTATGGCTTTTATAACTTGGAGGATGAAAAGTAATATGACATTATCATACTCTGATGTCAGAAGGACCCTACTGAATTAGGGTCCGCATAGCTTGGGTTGTGGTGTCCATCATCTTGATGGGAACAATGTCAAAGCACACTGCAGTGGAAACTGCATCGGTGTGGGGTGTATAATGATCACACGGTCCTGTCATTGTATGTCTGATCATCACATGCAACAGCAGAAGCCCAAAAATCCAGTGTGAACAATGTAAGAGGTTTTTCTGTCCAGGAATGAGCCAATCTCATCAGTGGGGCATAAAGTTATTTTTGGGGGTGATCATCTTAATGTTGCCATATACATTATTTATGGTACGTGGAGCATCATTTTTTTTTTATAACCTATGGGGCTGCTCTCATGTCCGTGTTTTTTGGAATGGACCGTGTGTCTGTGGAAAATACATGGAGACATTTTCATCTTTTTCCAGCAGCATGGTTGACAAGGATCAATACAAGTCTATGTGTTCATGTAAAACACATACACAGCACACGCGAGGCATCCATGTACCACCTGCTGTACGTGTGTTCTCTATGTGCTCTACATGTGCTGTCAGTGTGCCATCCATGTGCAATATGTGTGCAATCAATGATCTATGCATGTGCTATACAGTATGTGTTCTATCCTTGTGCTGTATCCATGCCTTCTATGTGCTGTGTGTGTCATCTATGTGCTGTCAGTGTGGCATCCATCTACCAATCATGTGCCATACATTTGCCATCCATGTGATGTCCATGTGGCATCCATGTGCCATTTATGTGTTATCTATTGGCCATCCACGTGAGGTTGATGTGCTGTACATGTGCTGTTCTTGTGCCATCCATGTGCCATCAGTATGCCATCCGTGTTCCATTAGTGTACTATCCATGTACTGTCCGTGTGCTGTACGTGTTTAACATTGCAAGGTATGGGAGAAGCTTCTTTCTTTAGCAGCACTGGAAATCCACTGATGACGCCAATACTGTTTGTCCACATACTTTTTTTTATACGCGTGAAGGGGGCTCTAGGTAGCTAAACTGGTCAAGGACTCCCTCCCCTCTCATAAACATGCATGCTAAATAAGGTTGAATAAGTTTATTTTCAATGGGGAGAGGAGGGGTGTAAGTAGCTGGCAGACACCTCTAGATGTGGCTTATTTAATATGAGAGTAAAGGAACAGGCATATTGAAATTCAACATGCCCAACACTTCTTTCCAGAAAATGGAGAGTTGGGACACATTTCTGGTCAGCCTTTCCTTCACAAATGTGAGTTTGTGTATGAGCACGGAAATTACTGGTTAGTCTGTAAGGACCCAAGAAGTAAGTAAAGTACCCAGATAAGTGCCAGGTGGTTAGATGGTTACTGCTCTCACCAAAGGTCTAGTTTTCCTATGAAACATAGACACTGCACAATCATTGTTAAAATGTTTGATCATGGACGACTGCATGGACCATGTAATACCAGGCTAAGATGTGTGGGCATCTTAGTTTCCTAGTAATACTCAATTGCTAAAATGGGACCCTATTATTCTCTTCGGTGTTCATTTACTTCCACCAAGTTTACGGCATAAATGTCAGAATATGTGGCATCACCCTTGGTCTCTAGAGTTAGGCAAACTACAGTAGCTGTCGGTTTAGTCATTGATTCATTTAAAACGAATGTGTCATCAGAAAATACCTTACTGTTTATATAAGTTTAGGTTAGATAAGTAATAAAAGAGTTGTACTAAGTCTGAAACGCGTTGTTTTATGTCTCTGGAATAAATCATTCATCATAGTATCTGATTCATTGATCCTTTCTGGTGGTACCCAGACCTCATTGCTCACAAAATCTTCATTCAGTAATTTAAACAATAGGTCGTTCTCCAATAACATACACCCCTTGTTCTAATTTTTCACCAGACATATCTATTTTCATATGTGCATTTCCAGGTGTCTGCTCTCCCATGTTTCTGTGTTGGAATTCTCCTACATCCTTTTTTACACTCGATCCCTCAACTTCTGCATGACCAATGACTAATAAAGGTGAGTGACCAGTTGGGCACCATTTGAAGAAGGTAACTGACCAGTTGGGAACATTATGAAGGTAAGTGACCAGTTGGGCACCTTAAAATGGTAAGTTGCCAGCTGGGAACCTTGTGAAGGTAAGTGACCACTTTGGCACCACATAAAGGTAAGTGGCAAGTTGGGCCCTTTATGATGGTAAGTGGCCAGTTGGGTTCTTAATGAAGGTAAGTGACTAGTTGGACACATGATGGTAAATTGCCATTTGGAAACCTTATGAAGGTAACCACTTGGGCACTATTTGAAGGTAAGTGACTAGTTGGGTACCTAATGAAGGTAAGTAACAACTTGGGCACTTTACAAAGGTAATTGACTAATTGGACAACTTTAAAGGTAAGTGACCAGTTGAGCACCTTATGAAGGTAAATGACCACTTTTGCACTTTATGAAGGTAAGTAACCAGTTGTGAACCTTATGAAAGTAAGTGACCAGTTGGCTTCCTTATGACTATACGTGACCAATTGGGCAACTTATGAAGGTAAGTGACCAATTGGGCGCCTTATGAGGATGAGTAACCAGTTGGGCAGCTTATGAAGGTAAGAGATCAGTTGGCCACCTAATTAAACTAAGTAACCAGTTGGGCACCTTATGAAGATAAATAACCAGTTGGGCACCTTATGAAGATAAGAGATCAGTTGGGCACCATATGAAAGTAAATATTCATTTGGGCACCATATGAAGATAAGTGACAAGTTTGGCACCTTATGAAGGTAAGTGACTGGTTGGGCACCTTATGAAGGTAAGTGACTAGTTGGGCACTTTATAAAGGTAAGTGATCAGATAGGTACCTTATGTCACATTAATTTAGCTGGGATAAAGTATCCAAAAATCCTGGCCAAAGAACAACCCATAAAAAAGATCAAACACTTTTTCTTTTAATACTTTTTTAAAATCAATTAATTGTGCCCCTATTCTTAGAGGTGCCCTCGGCAGTTGCCTATTTTGCCTAACCCTTGTCTGCCCCTTTGGGTTTAGCTGATATGTCGATTGTGAGAGCAGTACTCCCTGTCAGTGAAGAATGGCCATCATGTGTCAGGTCACCTTGGGGTTTATTGAACCATTGTAAGTATAAATATACTGCTATCCGCCCCATTTGGGGGATGAGGATAGACAATGGCTAATTCATGTTTTCCTTTGTAACACTTTCTCTTCCAATGTACATTGGGTTTTGTGTTTCCCAGGGTCGACAGAGCAGCACAATTCTGAGAATTCGGTGAATTGCTGAGGATATTAAGCACGCAGTATAAAATTACGCCTGAACAATGGGAGCCATTTTGAGCCGTACTTTCTCACAGCGCTAACTTCTATGAGGTCCAGCTGCTTGTTTTGATTTCAGACAGTGACTCAGAGGTCGGAAAGTTGGACTAAAGAGTGGGCAGGCATGAAATCTGGCAGCAAAAATGATTGAAACCTAGTTTAACCTTTGCAGATACTTAAAGGAGCGGTTAGCTATATTTTTCTTTGTTTATTGGATGTAACCCAATGGTCTGAACACAGTGTTCCTTCTTTATGAGAGTGCAAATTTCTGATTTATTATTTTTTCCTATGGATTGAGAAATAAGATATAATATGATGGGTGATCCTCTGAACCCCGTCATGTATTGAAAGTCAGCTATTCACTTACAGGGTAACCAACTGGTACTAGACAGTTTACTCCACTCTAGAGGATAGCTAATTTGCATACTTTTTTCTTGGTAGCATTGCTCTAAATACTCCCTACCCCTTTAATCTCCACAAGGTGAACCAGTATCTTGTAATATCTTGTGCCCAGGTTTCTTATACATTACACTTGCTCCTGGGGTAGATTAAAATAGTGACACCTTCCTCATGCGCCTTACCCTTTTGGCTAAGATAAAATAAAACTTGTGTTCTTATCAGTGCTAGATTGAACCAAGAAGACCAGAAAGAGGTGCAAAAATGTCTCAGAAATGATGTCCTTGGGGTACCTCCGGTCACTGTGGATGGGATCCCATTGATCAAGGTAATTTTGTACGTACTTCTACTTGCCCAGGTTGGTTAGATATCCAGACTGTTATATTACTTGCATTTGACGGGCCCCCAAGCTGTGGGGTACATGGGGCCGGGCCGGTGCTCTCTGGGAATCACGGTAGTCGTGACCCGCTCCCGTGACCTGGGCTCAGTCCAAAAAGGAAGGGGTTATTTACAGGGGATTTGTTGTGATGCCACCATGAAATGTGGTCAGTGGGGACCTTTGTTGCTCTCTGGTGACACCACTACCTGGGGGCAGTGATGACACTGTGGCACATTGACCCAGGGGTGCCACACATTCTTACTCATTTTGTTCACCTTGTGTGCAGACTTACTTGTCTGTCTGTGACAAGGACTTTTCAGTCTGCATTGTTCTCCTAGGGGGACCCTACTGAGGATTTAGGTAAGGCTACTTTCACATTACGGTTTTTAAGGGAGCCGATGCCGATAAAATCGGACAGCATCGGCTCCCTTCTGATGCCTGGAATCGGATGCCAAATAGGCATCCGATTCCGACATAAAATCGCTCCCTCCGGCCTGTTTAAAAAAAAACAAACAATGTATGCTCACCTGTCCCCGAGGCCCCTGCCGTTTCCCGCACAGTCCCGCAGGCTCCCGGTGTCCTCGCGGTGTCCTCCCGGTGTCTCCAGAGGTCATCTTCTTCTGAACAGGACCTGCCGTGATGTCACAATCACGTGACCGCCTGTTAACATGGTGTAACCTGCGGTCACGTGACTGTGACGTCACAGCAGGTCCTGTTCTAAAGAAGAAGACCTCTGCAGACACGGGAGACACCGCGAGGACACCAGGAGCCTGCGGGACCGTGCGGGAGACAGCGGGGGCCTCGAGGACAGGTGAGCATACATTTTTTTTTTTTTTAACCCCTGCTTTCCCAGTTAGGAGCAGTTTTACTGTACTGAGCATGCTCAGTACAGTAAAATCGGGTCCGAGGACACATCAGATGTATCCTTGGACCTCGCTCCATAGGGCCCCAAAAATTGGACAGAATCGGATCGGACCAAATCGGATGCCATTTAGTGCACATCTGATTCTGTCTGATGCCCATAGGACTGCATGGGGGCCAAAATCGGTCCGATGCTGTCCGATTTTTATCGGACAGCATTGGAAATTAAAAATTCGTAGTGTGAAACCAGCCTAAGAATGTGGATGACCAGCAGGGTCTTTACTCTCTTGAAACCTGGTTCCTTCTCCTAAAGTGACCAAACCAAGACACCAACAGATTGATGAAATGTTTAATAGCATAGACAGCTGAAGGGAGATACAGCACTTTGACTTGTATGATGTTTTGGCTTGGAAACTTTTGAAAAAGGTTGTGATTAGTGATGAGTGAGCACTACCATGCTTGAGTGCTTGGTACTCCTATTGAGCGGTCGGATGCTCAGACAGGCTCGACTTGTGACCGAGTATAATGGAAGTGAAACACAAGCATTTTCCTGGAAGATCTTCTAGAAAAATACACGATTTCCATTGACTTCCATTACACTTGGTGCATGCCCATCTGAGCGTCCAACTGCTCGTTAGGAGTACTGAGCATCCAAGCATGGCAGAGCTCTCCCATCACTAGTTGTGATTCCTATTCTTCTTGGAGAAGACTAAGACCACGTGCACACATTGAGTATTTGGTGAGTAATTTACCTCAGTGTTTGTTAGGTCACATGTACACGTCCAGTATTTGGAGAGTTTTTACATCATAATATTTGTAAGGCGCCATGCATATGTTCAGTATTTGGTGAGGTTTTTATCTCGGTATTTGTATAATGGCCGCTTTACACGTCCCAACATCGTTTCGATATTGTAAACAACGGCACGGGAGCGTGCACATTTTTAGCAGAAATCCAAGATCGCATAGGAGATGTCACACAGGGAGATATCGGCAAGCAACACAACTGCGATGTGTACGCCCCCTCGTACGAGCGACCCAGGGAACGACCATTTAACATGGGAGAGAATAGGGGAAGTTGTTCTCCAAGTTGTTGTTGGGCTGTCACACAGCACGATCCTGCCAGATCATCCATCCAATATCGGGCAGTTGGAGAGGCTGCACAATTCCCCAACGATATCATTTTGGCATCGTTCTTGAATCGAATTGCACATTTACACCACACAACGCACGAACGATATCGGCGCCAACGCACGAACCACGTGACTTTTTATCGAAGTTGGACGACGATATCGGGACGTGTAAAGTGGCCATAAGGCCTCGTGCACACGTTGCGTATTTGGTGAGTTTTTTACTTCAATATTTGTAGCCAAAACCAGAAGTGGGTGATAAATACAGAAGTGGTGACGTGTTTCTATTATACTTTTCCTCTGATTGTTCCACTCATGGTTTTGGCTACAAATACTGAGGTAAAAAACACATCAAATACACAATGTCTGCACGAGGCCTTACAGATACTGAGGTAAAAAAAACTCTTCAATGATCACCGTGTGCATGTGCCTTACAAATACTGATGTAAAAAACTCACCAAATTCACAATGTGTGCATGTGGCCTTACAAATACTGAAGTAAAAAATTCTCCAAATACACAACGTGTGCACGTTGCTTTAATGCCCCGTTACACGGGACAACCTCTCCGGCAACATCGCCGGCAACTCTCGGGAACGCAAAGTTTTTGGCCGCTCTCCAACATTGCTGATGAGTTGTCAGACGAGGAGACATTACTGGCAACTCATCAGCAATGTTGCTAGCAACTATCGCTGCCAGGGTTAAACTCAACTCTGGCAGCGATCCTTAACATGGGAGTCTATGGGGGAAGTTGCCGGCAACATCGCTGTTTCCGCGTAAGACCGGGTGATGCAGGCAGATCGCCTGAGCAACATCGCCTGGTTTCCCAACATTGTTGGGAAGCCAGGCGATGTTGCAGAAGCAACTATCGCCGTTGAAATCACTCTGTTATACAGGGCAACTCTCTGGTGATGTCGCCGCAACTTGGACACGCCCCTTGCCGGCGATGCTGCCGAAGATGTTGCCCCGTGTAACGGGGCCTTTACAGATACTGAGGTAAAAACTTCACTAAATACTCATCGTGTCCGCATGACCTTAGGGTAGACTCCATCCTTCTTAACACTTTTCTATGGCATTTGGGTGACAGAAAGCCTATACTAAGATTGCAACTTCCCTCAAAAATTTAATAGTGGCTCTGAATACAGCAGTGAGGTTGCAATGGGGAACTCTGGCATGCAGATGCAAACGCAGTGCGAACACAGACATTCTGATGTAAACACAGCGGTGATTGTCCGGATGCGTTCACATAGTATGTCATTGTAAATGTGCTCGGCCACCCAATCAGTGATGTCGGCGGCTGGGAGGCAGAGATCAGTGGCAGCAGCGAAAAAGAGATCTCCTCCTGGCCGCCGTCGATTATCTCCTTCTTCTTTGCTGACACAGACACAATACGTTCCCATGTTAAACATAGGAAAGCAGTGCTCATGCGTTTGGCTGCGTTCGTATACGCTGTGTTCAGAATGCAAATGTGAAAGCGGCCTTAGTGAGGTCCAGGTCTCAGGTGTTGGGTGAATGCCCTACCAACCTTTACCCTTGCCTCTTGTACATGATCATTTGGCAGCAGTTCCATATACGTATCCCATTATATAAAACATTGTGTTAATGTGTATCGGTGACATCAGGACGCATGACATCTCAGGTTGCACAGTGATATATGACATATCTATATTTATATGTATTCTGGGTTTGCAAATCTTTGTTCCAAGTAAGTGAAACCGTGTGTAAATCCATCTGAGTCTCCATGTTACCGCATGACATAATGACTGCAGAATTCTACTCTGCAAATAATTACCTACAAGAGCGTGTGGGTGAAAAGGAAAGTTATGAAAATGCCTCAAGCACCCTGCCATAGCTGGAGACAGATCAGTCCCGGGGGTCTATTTGTTACACTGGCACAAAGTGGCATCATGGGTAAGTAAGCAGCCGAGCAGAGTCGTGATGACACAGTGTGCTACCGACAGGATTGTGTGCTAACACCAGTCACTGTTATCTCACTATACCATATGGTCTGTGCCTTGCTGTACATAGAATGTAAAGTCTTAGAGGAGGGACCAAGGCATAATATTTACACCAAGTCCCAAGAGCTTTAAGACTTGATAAAAAGGAAATTCCCATTCTCTAAAAATGTTGACCCATGTTTATATGCAAATTACCTCTTTAAAGAGGACTTGAACTCTAGCGCCACCTACTGGTAGTAGCAATCCTAAAAGTCAATATTGACCCTTTAATGAACCTTGTCATATGACCAAGCTGTGGCATAACTTCAGGCCCAGGGGCCCCGATGCGAAAGCTCCAACGGGGCCCCAATTATTCCAAATCTTTAATAGTATTAGTCTTTTTCTATAGGCCAAAGGGACTTCTGGGGCCCCCCCTAGGCTGAAGGGCCCGGATGTGATCGCAACCCCTGTTATGCCCCTGTGACCAAGGATATAAGCCAAATCATATTCTCAATTTGCAGACACAGTGTTTCAGAGTGTTTGTTCCTCGACAGTTGCAAAGTATGAGAGATATGATTTGGCTAGATGACAGGCTAAGACTGGGGATCTAAGGGATAACATTTCTCCTTATGGAGAATGACATGTTAGGTTTGGCATGTTAGGGTATGACCTATCCTTAGTATCAGATCATTGTTGCTCTGACTCTTGACAATCTTTTCATTAAAGGTGAGTGCTGCAGCCTCTTTATACTCACTCATAATGATCATTTTGGCGTCAGACGGACTCAACTCGTTTACCGAGTATAATGGAAGCCAATCAGAAACTCAAGCATTTTTCTGGAAGGTCTTGACTTCATCATGCTCAGTAAATGGGTCGAGACCGTCTGAGCGTCAATTGACCATTACAAGTTCTGAGCATGGTAGTGCTCACTCATCACTAATTACTCACCACTAATATTAACCTAATTGAAAATGATAAAGACACTTCAATTGGTCAAGTTAATGTATTCTTTATGTTCTAAAAATCCAAAACAACAAAAATATTTGCATTGCGATCCATTTCTTCAAACCTTGATATCAGATGCCATGAAAGAGAGGCAGCATGGCTTAGATGAAGACAGTAGTGCCATGGTAGATGCGACTTCTCTCAAGGAAGGATGGAGCACCATCCTACAGCTGTCGAGGAATGGAGTTCCCCACTGATTGATAAAACAGAGGAGTACTAGCTTTCACCAAGGAACGCTCTAGATTGAAAATACGCCAACTAGAAAGTCTACGGAGCCTCTCCTTACTAGGAAAGCAATGTTCAGTCAAGTTTTGATATTTCTATGAAGTTTTACAAAAGATCAGTGAGACTTAACAAAAATCAAGTTATCCTCTTATCCAATCAACCCATTGGAGTCCTTACTTCAGTCCAGTCCTGAATTGAGTAAAAGTGCCCATGCTTGGCCTGTACTCCATTCATTCTCTATATGGCTGCTGAGCGGTGTGCTTGGCTTTTTACGCCAGTCTAATAGACAATGAATGGAGTAAAGGCCAAGCATGCGTATATACACTTCCTGGGTCATTGGAGGTCCCTGTGGTCCGACCACCAGTATTCGGCAAGTTATCCTCTCTCCAAGACGTAACTCTATTCTTGGAAGGAAACCTTTAAACGAGTGATGGCCACTTTACATGTCCCAACATCGTTTCGATATTGTATACAACGGCACGGGAGCGCACACTTTTTTGGCTGAAACCCAAGATCGCACAGGAGATGTTACACAGGGCGATATCGTCAGGCAACACAACTGCGATGTCTACTCCCCCTCATACGAGCGACCCAGGAACAACCATTTAATATGGGAGAGAATAGGAGAAGTTGCTCTCCAAGTCGTTGTTGGGCTGTCACACAGAATGATCCTGCCAGATCGTCCATCCAATATCGGGCAGTTGGAGAGCCTGCTCAATTCTCCCGATATCCGATATCGTTTGGCATCGTTCTGCCATTGTACATTTACACCATACAACTCACGAACGATATCGGGGCCAACGCACGAACCACGTGACTTTTTATCGAAGTTGGATGACGATATCGCTATGTGTAAAGTGGCCATAACAGTTGGTGCAAATTGAGTCATTGGCTTATCAGTAACCCGAGGCCGCTGGACCCTGAGAACCGTCTCACCTGAAGAACATCATGTTCTTCTTCATTTTATTCGCTGGCTTACCACGATGATGAAGTCAATAACAAAGGATTAGAGATGCCGGTAGGGCCACTGATCTGCTTCCTGTACCGGGGTCCCGGAAATCACTTTGCACCAACTCTAAAACTAATACATGCAAAACTATAAACTAAAACAAAAAAAGTTACTATAAAATCCTTGGAATTTCCAGTAGAGAAAATTTCCAGATAAGGAAAGCAATGAGAACTCTCTCCTCTTGCATCAGCATCCCGGGGATATTCTGCTCCATAAAGGTTGCTAATATTATAACCAGCTACACAGAAAGCAAAGCGGGGAACTCCTCCAACTATAACACAGAAAGGTCTCGCCTTAAGACCCTGGACTTCCTTTCTGGCGTTTTCAAAGAATGATTCCACAGTTGAGATTTGCTTCTTGTCCAGCAGATGTGGGACGTGTCTGCGGTTTTCCCTCCACAGTAACCTTATTGTTCGGAGACTGCAGCCAATTTATGAAAAGAGAAAAAATGTTTATGTAACTTGTAACTCGCTTCGCCTTAGACAGATTTTTTTTTTTTTGTAAATGGAAAAAGGCCAGGCCAAACATAGCTTTTCTTTCCCTCTGGACGCAGATGTTATGAAGAGGGGAAAAAAAAAAACGTTCCTGTCTAGATACTTTAACTAACAGCTTTTCCATTTATAGAAGTTGTTTGCAATTATGTAGGTCAATGGTGTAAGCCGGAGCAGCCTATGATTACGTTTTATGAGCCTGGATAGAACTTATGTTCAACTCTCTGCATGGCCCGAGGAGTCTTTTGCCTCTCAAGAGGCTATAAGAGATGTGCACCATAATGAAGGCAAATTAGGAATTGTGTTTGCACGTGTTACTCTACGTTGTGCCGGCCGCCGCTGGATTGTATTTTTTTGCACCGTGTTGTGTTCTCTTCGTAGGGATGGGTCGGCTTTGACACATACAGGCGTGGGATCTGTTAACCGGAACACTTAGGGTTTTCTTAGTAAATGTCTTTTTGGAACACCGCACTTAAAATCCACTTCTACCATGTAACTTATTTTCCTGTCCTCTCCACACATGTCCTGGCAGTCAATGTTAAACTGTTTAGCAGAACCTCCAATAGTAAAAGAGGAAAGGGAAAACTTTTTGAAAATTGTTAACCAAGTCATGACGTCTTGATGGAGGTACAGGCGGCTAGGCTAACCACCGATACCTTGAATTAAGGGGTCTGAATAAATGACCAAACTCCTTTCTGCTCTTGATATTAAAAAAAAACTAACCACATCCAAGGAATAGACAGGCGTGAACAGGTGTGTACTGCCGAAAAAGCTGAACAATGAAATGCTATACTAAGTAACCATTGAATATATGAAATTTGGAGCTGCATTGCTGCCATAGAACTAGGTTAAAATGAGGTACACAATTTGCCAGTTCATGATAAGCCCAACAGCCAGTGACAAGGCGTACCCCAATGTTTGGACCTTATGTTTCAACCTGGGCTAATGACCTACAATTTACGCCTTGTCGCTGGCTGTTGGGCTTATCACAAATTGGCCAAATTGTGTATCTATTACTTAGTTTCTATGACATTAATGCAGTTTCAAATTTCTTATGTTCAGTGGTTACTTAGTATAGCATCTCAGTGTGCCGTTGTATTTGCTTTAACTGTATGGACTAGTTCCTTCAGTATGCACCTGTTTACACTTGCCTATTTCTTGGATGTGCTGGTCAGTTATTTATATTTGTAGTCAGTGGTGTAACTTGGAGCTCATGGGCCCCAATACAAAAGCTCTAACAGGGTGCCCAATTATTTCAAATCTTTATTATCATCAATCTTTTTCTACAGGTTAAAGGAACTTTTGAGTCTCTCTAGGCTCCAGGGTCTGGGTGAGAATGCAACCCTGCACCTATAGTAGTTACGCCTATGTTTGTAGTATACTCCCTTCTGACTGAGCACTCCGTCCACCAACCAAGGGTATTTTAATCATCATTACAGCTGGATCTACCTGCCCTTTAAATAGTGGGCTATTAGCCCAGGCATATGTCTTTAAGGTTAGCATCCCAACAACTGGTACGCCTTTTCGCTGGCTGTCTCAAATTGGCCAAACTGTCTTCAAGTGCCTCATTTTTAATCTACTTTCTATAGCAGTAATGCAGTTCCAAATTTCTTAAAGGGATCCTGTCACCCCCAAAACACCTATAAACCTATTAAAACCTGTCCCTACAGCATATTAACACTTTCCCTACACTCCTTTTACCTCTAAATGCCCTTAGTCAAAGTGAGAAAAACGTTATAATAGTACCTGCTTAGTGATGATAATGAGTGACTATGCTATTCATAGTCACTCATCAAGGCAGCCCCTTTCTTCAGATCACGCCTGAATAGGCGTGATCTTCCTCATGGATTCAAATGTGCGCTCCTGCGCGCCTCCCCGCGCTCCCATTACGTCCGTGCTTCAGGCTGGGGCAGTATGACGCGATTCGCGTCATTTCCTGTCGCGGGTGACGTCTCTACAACGGCGCAGCTTTCAGCTTCAAGTGCCGCACTGCGCATGCCTGCGGGAGCGCACTGCGCATGCGTGCGGGAGCCTACACGGCGCTTTGTGTAGGCTCCCGCACGCATGCGCAGTGCACTCCCGCAGGCATGCGCAATGCGGCACTTGAAGCTGAAAGCTGCGCCGTTGTAGAGACGTCACCCGGCGACAGGAAATGACGCGAATCGCGTCATACTCCCCAGCCTGAAGCACGGACGTAATGGGAGCGCGGGGAGGCGCGCAGGGAGCGCACATTTGAATCCATGAGGAAGATCACGCCTATTCAGGCGTGATCTGAAGAAGAGGGCTGCCTTGATGAGTGACTATGAATAGCATAGTCACTCATTATCATCACTAAGCAGGTACTATTATAACGTTTTTCTTCACTTTGACTAAGGGCATTTAGGAGGTAAAAGGAGTGTAGGGAAAGTGTTAATATGCTGTAGGACAGGTTTTAATAGGTTTATAGGTGTTTTGGGGGTGACAGGATCCCTTTAAATTCAATGTTTACTTAGTACTCATTTCAGTGTGCAGCTGTATTTGCTTCTTTCTGCTATTTACAGCCCCTGAATAAAGTGTTTTCATGACATGAAAGTAGCTAAACAGCAAAACGTGAGCAGCAGCTTCGACTAAGGTCTTGGGAGAGATGGATCCTAAAAGCCCTTGGTCCGGATGAGCAGTAGTGGTGCAGCACGGACAGTTGACGTTGGTGCAGCAGGATGATCCAGATAGAACAACCGAAGGCGACATGTGGAACAAAGAGAAATCATGAGATGTCATTAAACAGAGAGGAGATACTGGAATAGCAGAAGCGACTTAGCATTCAGGCGGAGATGTGTATAATAGGAAGTTCAAGGCTGAACTGAGGCACTGATAGAGCAGAAATGTAGCAGAACCCAGCAAAATAGCTGAGCCTGTTATGTCACAGAGTCCAAGATAGTACTAACCAGCTCTACAGTAGAGTCCAACAATGAAGCAGAAACCAGTATAGTAAAAAGTTCTGAGTACTACTACCAGTGATATAGCAGAGTAGATGAGTCACTAAGCCCAAGATAGTATGGACCTGTGATATAACAGAGCCAAGCGATGTAGCAGAAATACGTAAGGCAGGAGGCTCAATGCAGATGTGTTCAGCATGACAGCAGAGTTCCCAGTAGAACAGCAGAGATAGGTACAATGCAGAGTTAGCACTGATAAGCTATTCATAGTAATGATATATACATCATCTACAGTTACCTGAATACTCATCCGCCACCAGGACTTGTAAGACCTGAGGTCATAATGTCAGAGGTAACACCAAAATACTGTGAGAGGTGGAAGCTGGAGGAAGGAGCAACATTTGATGCGACACTCAGATGTGTTGAACCATCTGAGCTAGGCAATGCATTATATGTTCATTGTGTGCTCAGAGTCCCTTAAGATCTATATACGCATTAGTTGAAAGTCGTTGAGGTGTAAATTCGTTGAACCCACTGAATTTGACAGGACCAGATGACATCTATGTATGGGGGCCTCCCATCAAGGATTGGACTGTTGAAAATTTATCGTATAATTCTTCACATTTAAGGAGACCTAAGTGCTGACAGGTGTTTGACAGCAATTTTTCTCCATCTTCTCAATGAACAGACATGGCTAATATGAGAAGTCATATGCATGGGGTGTTGCATAGCTGTCTTTTGCCTAAAAGCCATCTCATGTATATGGCCATCTTTACATCACCTTGGACAAGGGCAGTGACCTATAATTTTCCCTAGATGAAAGCAAGTTAATACATTGACCTTGGATTGGCCTTTTCAGTAAGTGTCCAGGTATGGCTGTTTTAATGCCCAATGTACTTAGAGGAAGGTTGGATTTAAAGGGATTGGCTTGTTTATACTACAGTATTTTATTTATTGGGAATTCTGATAAAATAGGAGTCCAACGTTGAGGACCTTCACATTTTGGGGTAAAGACCAGCTGCAAAAAGTGTCACTTTCAGAAAACTTGTATCCTGCAAAACAGAGAAAGCACAATGCTTTCAATGGACCTCATGTAATGCCTTGTTTCACCTGCGGAGGCGCTGCAGGTAAATTCAACACTTAATACAGATTGTAACTGATCAGCATACCGTAAGGGGAGCACTTCTAACAAAAGGGAATTGTCTGAAATATGTTGTATAAAATTAATACTTAATAAAAAAATAAATTCCTGCTTGTTTTCTAACTAGAATTCTATTTACCATTGAAAAGGTAATGATTGGCATTTCTTTGGTTACTTTTGTCCATACTAGTTGTTTTTATGTGTACGGTAATATTATTTTAATCTTATTTGTATGGTATTGTCAGGGCCATTTGTCAATAGAAATGAGAGTTCATGGATGAATGAATGACAATGAATGATGCATTGAAAAAAAAAAAAATCCATGTTCGCATTGTCTGATGTCATGTGACTAGTAGAAGGATGTGTTTCCATAGTAACAATGATCTGACACAGTGACAACTACTAATTTATCATTTGGGAATTTGAACATTTAAAGTAAATTTAAACTATAACTGTCATTTTAGGAGAACGTTAGAACGTCTATGTCTGTCTATAGCTCCTCCCTCTGCCCATAGCTCCTCTCCCTCTCTATAAAATATTATGAACACCAACAGTCATCTCCTTTCTCAGGAACGGGAAAATCGATCTTCACTGAAAACAGATTTGACCCTTGAATTGAGAGCGAATGACTCACCGTTGCGGATGCTCACGTCTCAGGCGATGCAGCACTTGTCACGGTTCCGCGCCTGAGGCTGTGGGGCCTGGTGGTCAGATCAAAGGGGGTGAACGGATGGGAATAATTCTTACTTGTCGTGACGCCACCTGTGGGATTCTGGTGATTGTACCGGCGCTGCTTGGGCCTCCGGGGGATGTGCGGCAGCTTGATGGGATGCTCCCCACAGGATGAGCGGGAGTCCCCGGGGCCAGGAGCTGCTATGGGATGGAATACGGCAGCTCAGTCGTTCTGAGTGTTAGTTCAGGAATGATGCATGGAAACAAAGAGTCTTTTAGGTACCTTTACTGGTGACAACAGGTACATTCGGACCGGGTGATGAGGTTGACACTCCTGGAGTTTCCACAGCAAGCAGTGGTGTAGGCTTCCTTGTAAACACTGTTCTGGTGGGGTCTGGTGGATATGAAATCCTGCCGGACTGGTTGCACGTTCTGGTGAGACGTGATTCGCCTGAATTTGCTGCACTGAGGGCACTCTAAAAGGTTGTGAAGTCGACTTCCCGTTCCCGGGCTCTCTTTTGGTGGTGCTTCAGGTGTACAGGGAGCTAGGCTTCCTGGTTGGGGTGCTGGTTTCTCTGCAGCCAGCGATGTGGTTCCTGCAGCTCGGACCCAGTGACCGGATTGTTAGGGAGAGTTGGGATAACTCTTCTGTCCCTGTGAGGTATTCTCCTCCTGTCCTATGACCCCATTTGCAAGGGTCTCTCACTCTCCGGGTGTGCTGGTCTGGGCCTAGTGTGGCTCCAGTACCAGGTCAGCTCTCCTAGCTGTTCTCAGTTCTAAAGTGACTGCACAATCTCCTATTTCTCCCTCCAGGACCCGTATTTATAGGGGGAACTGGCTTAAGGCAACCAGTGGGGCTCCCCCTAGAGGCCTGGGTGAAAAGGGGTGTAAAGAAAAGGTGTTTTATTTAGTGAGTTCTGCTTGCTGTGTACATTCCATTTGTGTACCAAGAGTTCTGTGGTGCCCCAACCAGGGTGCCAGGGTGCCACACGAAAGATCCAGTAGATGAAAGAAGGAGATATCGCTGGTAAGATATATTACATAGTTGTTTATTTTCATGTATACCAAAGGCGTAATGACAAAGGTCAGGGGTTGCAATCGCACCCGTGCCCCGAAGCCTAGAGGCCCCAAAAGTCCCTTTAGCCTATAGAAAAGACCATGCTATTAAAGATTTGCAATAATTGGGGGCCCCATTGGAGCTTTTGCATCAGGTCCCATGAGCTTCAAGTTATGACACTGATGTGTACTATTGATTTATGAAATAAAAATTAAAATGACGGTTCCTCTTTAACTTATTTATATTGTACCTGATCCTTGTTTCAAGGTATGTAGCTATAAGGGGCGCAGAGATACCAACAGCATCCAGGTCCACTAGACACTCCTATAATAAGTGATCGCAGGCAGCACTGCTTCAGATTTTTGCTTTGCTTAAGGTCTATGCCACTCTATTTTACACTATCTAGATTTAATGGATATGGTCACTGGCATAACTAGAGTCCTGTTATGGTTGTGTAGAAACTCACATGGGAAATAGGTAACATTAAAAATGTCAGCTGACCCTGTCGATTCCTGTACAGACTAGAGAAGCCCAGCTAGAGGTCCCTAGTGGTTCCTACATGAGCTGGGATTGCCATGACCAGACTAAAGATGGCAGCTCAGACCTGTTCTTCCTGAAGGGCCATCGAGTGTTTCACACACTCCTAAAGAACTGGAGGGCAGAGCAGAGTACAATTTATCTACAAAAGGGAAGGTATGCCAAGATAGAAAGTGATCCCAGAGTAAGTAAAACAAACAACAAAATATAAATTATGAGATAGGGTATATACATTACAGCTAAAGAATACCCTCTACTTCCTAATAACAAACACAAGATAGGTGCAGATAAAGAACATAAACATCAGAGAGATGAATCCTATCTGGTCTTCCTCTGAGTGGCATAAACAAACGGCTGTATGGCTGGACATCCAAATGAGAATATCACCAGCAGAAAAAATGACGGAAAGAACTTAAATCCACACCCAAAATGTGATTGGGCAAACAAGTAGAGGAATACAGCAATATATCATAATAGAAGTTTAAGAGAAACTAGAGGAAATATGTATCGGCTGTGGTTCAGTAGATAGAGAAGCCAACCACAGAGCACAAGCTCAATGGTTTGAATCCAGACACATGACAAGTCTGATGGTCACTAGTGAATATTTGTGCCTAGGCCTCCACTTGCATGTTCGTCAGATTCCCAAAATGTACTTTCCAGGTTATCCCCCAGCCCATCACTCTCATTCCCCTCTTTTCAGGTCCACACAATTAGGCTCTTCCGTCCACTCCCCCTCAGAGTAGTGGTGGTATACCGCCCCCAGGGTCACCCAACCAATTCCTCGACTACTTCTCCGCATTGCTGCCGCATTTCATGTCCTCAGAATTACCAACCCTTATTCTGGGAGACTTCAACATCCCCATAAACATCCCCATCTCCCCATCTGCATCCCAGCTCCTATCCCTAACTACATCTCTTGGCCTCTCAAGCTCTCAACCTCAGAGACACACAAGGATGGTACCACCCTTGACTTGATCTTTCGTCCGGCTCTGCTCAACTTCCTCCTTAATAATTCCTCTCCCTGACCACAACATTCTCACCTTCACACTCACAAACCCTCACCCACCCCAGTAGAGTCCAACCTATCAATATTCAGAAATCTACAGGCCATTAGCCCTCATACACTCACAGGACTCTCTACACTCATCACTGTCCACAATCTCCTCATTCTGCTGTCCCAATCTGGCAGTCAATCACTTAAATGACTCTCTCAGAAGCTCCCTAGACCAAGTACCTCAGAAACTCCAAACACAGAGTGAAACAGCCCTGGCTCACATCACAAACTTGATTCCTCCAGAATGCTGTAGGAGTGCTGAACTCTATGGAGGAAAACTCACACTCCAGAAAACTTCATTCACTATAAACTTGTGCTGAGAACTTACAACTATGCCCTTCACCTTGCCAAACAGACTTACTTCACCACCCTGATCTCCTCACTATCCAACAATCGTGTTGGATTATGTTTGGTGTAAAAACTCCAATCTGTATGTGTGTTATATTGCTGGGTTTGTGCATTGTCAGTAAAGTTAGTTTAAAAAAAAAGGGAAC
>JARQOC010000001.1:589193197-589245290 GCA_033576535.1 Allobates femoralis | reverse complement strand
AGCCTCCTCTTCCACAGCAGAAGTTGCTGCATGCTGACGTCAACTGCCGGACTCTGATTGGCTGGCAGAGTGTATCGCAATGCAGGGATCCAGCGGGTCTACATTTCAGCTGAATGTCCGTCCTCGGGCACACGTCCAGCTGATGAAGCTGCTGGCGTTTGCAGGATGGCGTGCTGCACAGAACCGGTTGCACTCTATGTGACAGCGATCATTATGTTCCTGGATATGGTATACAATTGTGTCACGATATTTTATATAATTTCTATATTGACAATTTCTACATAAATTTGATGATAAAGGCAGAGAAATCTTATTGACAGACTTTGAATCACACCTAGTGCAAATATTTGCCAAATTGCTGGATTTCCCAAGATGCCGGAACAGAAATGGTGGTGGTTTATGTAAGCCCTGTTCAAAAGTGGGTGTAAAGGGATTGGATGTACAGCACTCATACAGCCCCACATAAGGACATTGCCACCACCATGTTTCACTGGAGGTACCATGCATTTATTCTAAAGTAATTTTTCTACAAACATGATGCCTACAGTGAAAGAAGGTGGTGGCAGTAACCTGATGTGGGGTTGCATGAGTGCTGTCGGTGTCGGAGAAAATGTCATTGATATTGATATTATCATGAATTTCCTTGGTAGACGTGAACTTTTCCAACAAGACAATGATTTAAAACACTCACCTAAGACCACTGTTGCATTTCCGAAAAAGAAAAAGTGAAAGTGATTCAGTGGCCAAGTGTCACGTGTTGACGTGCTGCAGTCTATGTGTAAAGCTCGCTGTAGTTTTAATGGGAGTTAATTTCCTTTGGCACATTTGGAGTTAATGTGTAGAAGCTGCTGTGTTGTTATCTATGGGTGAGGCAGCTCTTAAGGTGCAAGTGAGCTCTTGCGACTGGGTGAGTCAAATGATGTAGTTGTCCACTCCCCCAGCCTTTAAATAGATCCTTCTTCCACCAGCAGATGTTGAGTTTTAGTCTCTTCTAGTCCGTAAGCTGAAAAGATGTGCATGCACTTTGTGTTGTGCTGAAGCTTCTTGATGTTTTTCCTTGTTTGTGGGAGTTGCTGTGTATCCCGGTCCTTGGGTAGAGGTGAAGGGTTGTTAGCACAGGGATGGTTCAGGAGCAGGGAAAGGGTGATTGCCTAGACCTTCTCACCATCAGAGGTACCTCTGGGTACAGGGTCAGCTAGGGACCCCAGTCTATAGGGTTAGACTAGCTACCAAGTTTACCTTGCCCATTATTGCCATCTTGCTTTCCATTCCCTCATCCGCTTTATCACTCATCTGACACCAAGCATTTCCTGTTGTTAACCTAAAAGAACACCTATAAGGAATTCTAAAGAGACAAATGGTCATCACTCTCCCTCCAGCATCGAGGTTCTAAAAAAGCTTGTTCTCAAAGAATGGAAAAAGATAGAGGTTACAATATGTCGTCAATTCGTTCATCCCATGGCGGCCGCCGCTGCTTCAGAACCTCTGGGGACGGTGACCAGAAGCTTGGATGGCGTTGCTCCCCGCAGGTGGAGCGTAGTCCCCAGGGCAGTGGAGTAATTCCCCCGGCTCATACCTTGGCAGATGTTCACTCCGTTGACAGTACCCTCAGTGTTCTGGATGGCCTCTGTGGCCGATGGATGCCGCAAATAAAAGTCTCACACACCACAGCTTCAGTTCTATTACTTTTACTTAGATGTTAAAACATAGCTTCCGGGTACATTCCTTGCCACTCTCCAGTACAGCTCTTACTCCAAAGCTGGGTTAGTGCAGTCAAGCCACGGTTGATGCCCTTTCCTTCCTCTCTAGGTGTCTCAGTCTCTGGTGGGTCTACGTTCTCAGTGCTATAAGGGTTAGTTCTCCTCTGAGGCGAGTGGGTTGTTGCTCTGCCCCCCTGGCTCTCAACGCTCTCCCGCAGCACAGAGTTCAAGTACTGATGGCCACGGGTGCTGTTGTGTACCGGGCGCCATTAGGTTTTTCTCCCGGGCACTGCTCCCTAGTTCAGCCACCTTCTCCAAGATCTGTCGGGTGTTCGGCTACAGCTCCCGTTAGAAGTCAGGGGCTCCGGCCTTACAGCTCGGGCATGAAGTATCCGCACCATGTCCCTGTGTTGTCCATCAACCCCTCTGTCTCGTTAGATTTGGGTGTATGGGGAATCGAGTTCTCATCCGCACCCCTAGGGCTCTTCTCTTCCTCTCTGTCATTCTTTCCGTCCCGTGCGCGAGCGGGGGTGGCATTGCTCCAACCCATGGGAGTCGGCACCACACCGCCTCGAGCCTCCCGACTACCACCCCCCGTCAGCTCGTGTTACTTCTCCAGTCTCCTTCTACTGACCCTCTACCATTTCCTGTTTCCCCTTTTTGTGACCTAGGCCCTCCCTCTGGGTTTTCCCATTGTCCCAGGGCCTAAGGGGTCATGTTTGTGTGCATTCTTTGGGCTCAACTGCTCCATGCCAGCACCTGGAGAACAAGGGCACTACACTCCCTAACCGCGGGAATGCAGTACCTTTGGTGGCGGCACCACAAGCATACTTAGATGTAGTATTTTTTTTTACATGGGGTGTACTCATTTTGCATCAACTAATTTGAGAAAAACTGAAGATTTTGTAATAAAAGTTATATTATTAACCTTACTTTCATGTTACAGGATAAAAAAAATCTAATATATAAAGTTGAGTGTGGGTGTGTATGTATGTATCAAGCCACGTTCACTCCACATGGCACGCCCACTCCCAGTAGCAACGCCCACTCAACATAGCTGAGTATATATCAAGCCAATCCCATTCCACATGAACACATTCACTCCACAAAGCCACACCCACTCCAGTCAGCTGAGTGTATGTGCATAGCCGCACACTCCACATAGCCACGCACACTCCACTATGTGTGTATGTATGTATCAAGCCCCACCCACTCCACATAGCCACACCCACTCCACAAAGCCACGCCCCCATTCTGCATGGCCACATCTACTCCACATGACCACGCCCACTCCACATAGCCATGCCCACTCCACTCAGCTGAATGTATGTGCATAGCCACACCCACTTCTCAAAGCCACGCCCACTTCACGGCCTGCATTTACACATATCCCTGCCTCCTCCACATAGCCTCGCCCCCGAAACTATGTGGAGGAGTGGGGCTTTACATGAGGGTGGTGTTATGAAAGGGGCAGGTCTACTGGGAGGGGGGGGGATATATGTAGGAGTAGAGCAATGAAAGGGCGGAGCTACTGGGAGGGGCATGGCTTTGATACATACACACATACATACATTACTATATATGGGTGATATTGCCATATATTGGCGACATTACCATATATGAGCATTACGACCATATTTGGGCATTATGCCCGGACAATGCTGGGCTCTATAGCTAGTAATCTATGGAACTCAATCTTGTCCAAATTTTGGAAATTGTTCTCATGTTCAATGAAATATTGATTAATGTACTCTTACTTTTCAAAGGGGGTGTACTCAGTTATGCTGAGTTCTGTATATAAGTATATATAATTGAGGCTGGCTTCACACCACGGTGTGATCCGATCCGGTGCTGTCCGGTGTAAACCAGGCAGCCCCGGACCGGTTTTTGGCCCCATAGTAGCCTATGGGGCCGGATGGAGTCGGATGGCAGCTCTCTGCCATCCGGTTTCATCTCTCCGGTGGAATCCGGGAGAATTCAGATTATTCCCCCCTATCGTGTTCCCCCCACCCCTGTAGACTGTGAGCCCTCATGGACACGATCCTCTCCCGTCGTGTATCAGCAAGCATTGACTGCTCATGTGTACTGTACCTGTCGTTGTTACCCCCACTTCTTATGTAAAGCGCCATGGAACCAATGGCGCTATATAAATAAATAATAATAATAATAATTCTCTCCGGACACAAAAATTATGCTTGCATAATTTTTTTGCCCGGGGAGAAAAATCTCCCCAATTTGCCGGATCCCGGATTCTCCCGGATCTGGGGCAATCTGGTGGGGGCTCCCTAACATGAGAGCCTATGGAGCCAGATTGCCCCGGACCGGGAGGATCCGGGAACAGGATACCGGCTAGCCGCGGTCTTGAAAAATCAGCAGCTGCGACTGCAATTACAGCCATCCGGCTGCACACAGGACCGGAGGGCACATTTGGCCCACTGGTTCTGTGTGCTGATCCAGTCCGGGGCTGTCGGGGTCATCCCGGACAGCCCCGGACTGGATCACACCGTGGTGTGAACCAAGCCTAAGACTTTTAAAAATATATTTTTCTTACGTGGAAAATTTCTGTAAGGCTGCTTTCACATCTGGGTTTTTTGAAAAATGCGGCAGTTGCAGTGAAAAAAACGCATCTGCCGCATTTACCGCGTAATGGCCACACTTGCGGCACACTTGTGGCAAGCCCCATGCATTGTCTATGGGGCTTGCGGTAGGTGTGTGGCAGGTGCGGCAAGTGCGGTTCCAGTAGTTGCGGCAGTTGTGGCCGTGAAATAAAACGCGGTCAGCTGCGTTTTTTTCGTGGCTGCAACTGCCGCAACTACTGGAACCGCACTTGCCGCACCTGGAACACACCTACCGCAAGCCCCATAGACAATGCATAGGGCTTGCCACAAGTGTGCCGCAAGTGCGGCCGTTATGCGGTAAATGCGGCAGATGCGTTTTTTTGTCCGCAATTGCCGCATTTTTCAAAAAACCCAGATGTGAAAGGGGTCTAAGGAATGTAAAAACAGTTTGATGATTAAAAATATAATAACATTAATAAAGAATTGCAATACATAAAAAGACAAAAAAAAAGTACACAACAGCCCTAAGGACATCAGTATATCTAGACAATCCCCCATCCGAATGTCCCGGCCTTCTGTGATAGTAATGAACACTCCGTCCTCACTGAGTAACTACAGTTGAACTAAGAATTCTTCTTCGCCGGTGAAATGGTCTTTCACGTTGGGCAGTTCTGTCATCGGGGTAAGTCTTCCGTTGCATAAGCCAGATTCAACAAACAGCCCATGAAAGCAGTTCTAAAACTGTCAATGAGGCATAACATGTCTCACGACACCCCGCTACAAAGCCAGACTGTGTCCTGCTCTGTACGGGCATGTTTACGGTGGAGCTAATGGTATGGACCTTTCACGAGAGGAAGTGGTCAAGTGGGTTTTTAGAGATGATTGTAAAATCACGCAAGCGAAACTTAAAGCTAAGACGAATAATCTGAAGGCTTCTCTGTGTAAAATCAATCAGAACTGTAGCATAAATGTGATCATTGGCCGCATGCCTGTGTATAGTCTGAACTTCTAATAGGTTTATAATTGATGTACTGTATACAGTATACACCTCTATGTGGGAGAGGAATTCCATTAATTCTACCATCAAAGTGGTTTGAATGCAACGTGGATCAAAATGAAGGGATTTTGTTGTGGTTAAGGGTATATGCACCCATGGTGGACATATCTTTGGTGCAACCTGTGCAGCCACACAAAAGCCTAAAGGTACCGTCGCACGCAGCGATATGGCTTCCATATCGCTGGCGATTTGACGTGAGCGCGCACGTTGCGGGCACTTTTTTTCACATCACCGTGGATCTGTCACAAGTAGCGCTTTCGCAGGTGATCTCTGGCGATCCTGCGTTCCGGAAATCGCCTGGCGCAGACCGGAAGCAAGTTCCCTTTCCCACATCGCCGCGTCACGCGCCACCATCTCATCAGCGATGTGGCTAGAGAGTGTGAGTACGTCAAGGAGACAGGCGTGCCAGGGTGTTTCTCACCGCGCCCCTACCACTCCGATTGCCCACCATAACTGCGTTACCATTGGTCAGCCAATGGGAACGCAGGAGCTGCCACCAATCACGGCACACGGGGCGCGCCAAACAGAACGCTCAGGCACCGGCACACGGGGCGTGCCAAACAGAACGCTCAGGCACGCCTCTGGAATTGCTTCCAGATGGTCTGAGCTCACTTTATACATCGCTATGGCCTTGTCACACGCCATGATGCGCAGAAATCGCCTGGTGGATATTCACTACAGTGCAGGGTGATCAGGTGACGCTCCACCGGTGATTTCTCGCCGTACAATCGCCCAGTCACACGCCACTGCGCACAGGCGATGTGGTTTCCACATAGCCCAATTCTGCAATTGCCAACGAAATGGCTGGCGATATCGCCGCATGTGACGGTACCTTAAGAGATAACCCCCAAAAAGCTGGAATTTATGATGAACTCTGGGACTGCCATGGGCCCGTATTCTGTTGCATAGTTGCCCTCTTACGTCTGTGTCCACCAGTAATGTGTTGAACGTTTTGGTGTGGGTCCACTAAAAAATTGTTCAAAAAACGGTTATTATTCACTTCTATTATAAAATGACTTGTGGTCATATGTTCAGTCATTTTCTTCTGCTTCAAGTTTTCAGAAATGCCTGATCGGAGAAACAAAAGTGCATTTCACTTCGTTAAAGAGTCTACCGAAGGAATCTGCTCCAAACTAGGTGTCATGACTTTCCATGGCTTTTTGCACCTCTCTTTCTTCATGTGTTCAATACTTTTCATTATTATACCTAACTTTAGCTATGGACATCTATGGTTTAATTTCTTTGTCTGTGTGGATTGGATGGGTTGTTACTGACATCTGGTGAGAAATTTATGTCAATAGCACCTTTAGAAATATATTTACTTAGAAAATTGGTGACGTGCTCAATACTTATTCCGCCCGCTGTATATGACATTTCTTTGTAGGTTGCATTTGTTCATATTTGCTTCCAAACTGTTTACATTCCTTTTTATTTTACAGCCAAGAAAACTTATTAAGAGTTTGCTTTCTGTTCATAGAGTTAGTTAAAAGGGGTTGAACAATGTACAGCTGCATCTCAATAATCAAAAAGTTAATTTTATTCAGTAACTCAATACATGAAGTGAAACACATATATTATATAGAGTCATTACACACAGAGTCATCTATTTCATGTGTTTATTTCTGTTAATGTTGATGATTATGGCTTATAGCCAATGAAAACCCAAAAGTCATTATGTGAAAAAATTAAAGTAGGGAGGATGAAGGGTTAAAAACCGCGCTGCCATATTCCACAAGACATCAAAGGGTGACTATAATGTTGATTATTAGTCAACATGTTTCAGGGCAACATGGCAATATGCGGAAGGGGCTAAGGCTGGGTTCACATCTACGGACCCCTCCGCAGCGTTCTGCGGAGGGGATCCGCAATGTGTCTGCAGCCACCGCAAGCTCCTATCTTTATAATGGGAGCGCACGGTGCTGCGCTTGACATCGCATGACCGTGCGCACCCATTCACACCCATATGTGATCAGTGCGCAGGCGGATGCCTGCGCACAAATCACACAGTCTCGTCCGCACCAGGAATGCAACATGTCGCGTCCCTGGTGCGGACGAGACTGTGTGATATGTGCGCAGGCGTCCGCCCGCGCACAGATCACATATAGGAGTGAATGGGTGCGCACGGTCGTGTGCTGTCAAGCGCAGCACCGTGCGCTCCCATTAAAAAGATAGGAGCTTGCGGTGGCTGCGGACACATTGCGGATCCCCTCCGCAGAACGCTGCGGAGGGGTCCGCAAATGTGAACCCACCCTAAGGAGCCCTGAAATGCGTTAAGTAATAAATCAATATTATATTCAGCCTTTGATGTCTTGTGGAATACGGCAGCGTGGTTTTTAACCCTTCATCCTCCCCTACTTTAATTTTCTGAGATAATGACCTTTGGGTTTTCATTGGCTGTAAACCATAATCAACAACATTAACAGAAATAAACACTTGAAATAGATCCCTCTGTGTGTAATGACTCTATATATGTGTTTTACTTTATGTATTGAATTACTGAAATAAATAAACTTTTTGATGTTAATCCTGTATGTAAGATATCCCTACTGACAAGGTTTGGGAATTTATTGATCCTTGATGGTCTGACCATTGGGGCCTTCACCAATTCTGAGAACGATGATCTGCATGCTAGATCTCTGCTCAATTCATTGTCTATGGGACTGTTGGATATTGCCAAGTACAGCACTTGTCTCATAGGGAATGAAAAGACCAGAGGCCGGGCATGAATGAATTCAGCTCTATTCAGGCTGGACTTGGCCTAGTTTCATTTTCAGGAATACTGATGGTCCCAATGGTTGGAGTGTCTGAGATGAGAGCTGCCACTAGGAATTTCGGGGCCCCTGACTCCAGGCAGTGCTGTACCCCCCCTAGTGGCGGCCCTGTCTGAGATGAATAAATTCTACTCTTTTCTATTGTTGGGGAATAACTTATATATTTACTTAATTCAGAGAAAATCAGTATTGTCCTTGGCTCTTCTGTATTGCTCCCTGACGTTATATGGAATCCAATAGTGAAAAACATTCCATGCAAAATCAGAGTTAAAGTCACATTGAAGTCTGAGAGATCTGTATTATGGCTCCGTTAAGTCCTAAAGGCAATGACATGTCTAGATCTCAGTTGATCTTATGTACAATTTAACAGTATTTCATGACTTTGCCTAATTATAGAACAATGCCCTGTTAACAGGCTCTTCAGTGGCATAGATGGTCTATTATGTATTAGCTGGCATACCTACCATGATCCTAATGACCCAGAAAATGTGCTGAAATGCAAACAGGATACAGCTATATATCCATCACATGACATATTTCCCCTTGGAGTCTGACCAATATTATAAAATCCAGTATCACCAGGGAACAGATGGTATTGTTTTATGCCGGGATTGGCGCCTTCAGCCAACTGTGCTTACAGGCGCCCAAAAATAAGAGCTGATGTGATGTCAGACACGAGAAGGGTCAGTCATTGTCTCCTCAGGTCTTCAATGTGCAGAACACAGGTTAATTGTGGAAATCGTATTTCACCTGCTCTGTGTAATTGATTTTGGATATATAGATGAAGCTACAGAACCCTCTTATGGGAAAGATCACTTTTTTTACTGCTTTCGAGACTTTTTGAAGTCATTCATATTTAGAAATCTTTTAATATTCCGTTAGTTTCACTCGTTGCCGCTAATTGCACCAGATTTATCAATGTGCCGCCAGCTGTTTGATACATTTGGCATAGCGGTCTGGTCGCCACAGAGGTACTGCACCTCAGCTATAGGTGTGGTATCCCACTCCCAGGTATGGAGGGGACACAGACCCGAGACACATATACCTTCATCCAACGCCCATCCTAACCCCAGACCAGGGTATCTTGTGCGGATCCTATTTAGGAAGGGCCCCATCTTCTTGCACGGGGAAGGAGTAAGTCGAGGGGGAGGGAGGAGAAAGTAGAAAAGCAGAGAGGAAGAGGAGGAGTTAATTAGTCTGCAGAATAAGTGAGAAGGGTTGGACAGAGGAACACCTAGAAGATGGAGCTCTAGGGGAGGCTCACACCAGAGGAGGAGTGGGACTGGAGAGAAGGTCGCCCATGGAGCCCTGGCTGGATGGACCTCATTCCAGCAATAACCCCCGCATGGCATTTATGGTGGAGGTGGGTTACAAGAGGGGACCGGCCTCGATCTAGCAACATACTTTACATTGAAGCTAGGAAACCGGAGGACGCTGCACCTGTATGGGCAGTGGCTACTGACCGTGCATATTCTATGAAACAGTGGCTAGACCTAGGGTCAGGGGACGGATTGCCGTCGCCCAACAGGACCTGCAGCCATCTGCTTGGGACACTGTGCACGAGGACGCAGGGCAGGAGAGGTGAGTAGCCAGCGTGGACAGTTAACCAGGAGAGGCTTATGACAGGGTGTCTCGCAGGAGTGGACCCAAGGTGCCTGGGAGTTGACCGGACTGCAGACCCGGAAGACACGGTACCCCTGCTGGGCTGGACTGCTGAACTGAACTGTTAGTAAACGCTTGAGAATTCAAGCAACTCCAGTGTCCTTCTGTTATTCTGCGCCCTCTGTCCTGCACCCCAACGACCATCACCATCCCATTAGACTGTCACACTACCCAGGGGCCCTGCTCAACCTGTGGGGAGCAATACCATCCTGGCTACTGCACCATCTGCCCCAGTGGTCTAAATTTGCAGCGTCGGCCATCCCTGGCCGAATACCACAGGTGGCGTTATGAATATACCCTGTAAATACCTCCTTCACTGCACGGCCAGGGACACGGAGCTGGGCCACAGCCACCATGACCTCCCCAAGCAAGTTGACTGGCCCAGGTACCGACTACCCCCGGTCCTTGTGGCCGTGGCACATGCAGGCTTTTCCTGCATGCCCCCGGACTCCAAAATATGCTACTGTGAAACTAGCCGAAGACAACCGCTTCTGATTCCACTTTATTTCCCAGTATAAAATAATAGACCCTGTACTCACCTCTATGTCGCTACTGTTTCAGTGCTGTTGGTAATCGCAGTTCGGGGTTCACGTGATATTGTGACGTCACCCAAGCCTTGCTTCCAATCACTCACGACTGCTGTCTCCCCGCCTTCGGACTAAATGAGCCGGAAGTTAGCTGCAACGTCACTTCCTGTTGATTGGCCATTTGGTCCTAATGTGAGAGAAGCCGCGGTGACTGCACACGGCACTCGTGTGATGTCACAATGTCATGAGCACTACAGGATGCTGCAGATCCCCATAATAAATTGGGGGCCTCCTGTATTGCCTTGGTATTTGTGATCTGATGTCTATAAGGAAGGCTGCCTTTTCTCTGTGATGCTTTTTTTAGTTTTTGCCCTTTCTGTGAATTGTTTTTCTATAACTCTGGTTACAGTTCTGTACACAGATGGGGGTTGACAGGTTATGGTTTCCAATTCCAAAATAGGGTATTCTTCATTAAGGGACTGTCCATCAATCAGCCATTGTAGATAGTGATAAGTAGACCCATGGATGTTTGTGTTTGCCTGGTTCAGTTTGACTTTAAGAAAAAGTTTGGTTTGGGAATTAGACAATGAACCCCATACCAATGAACGAGGACCTGAATTTCTGTACTGAAAAGTAGCTGCTTTAGTTTGGCTAGTTATCAAAAATGAGGGGGACACAACACCATTTACAAATACAGAATACTTTTAAATACAGAGTGGGATCCCCTCTATTTTGGTTAACCAGCCAAGATAAAGCAGACCACAGGGGGTTGCAGCCCATAGCTGTCTGTTTTACCTGCACTTATTATCAAAAAAAGGCAGGAGCCCACGTCATTTTTTTAAAATTATTTATTGCTTTTTTTCAAAGTGGTGGGCATGCCAATACTTGACATGGCTGTGATGGAGCTGGAAGTGATCACACCGAAAAAGCTTGCTGACCGTCCGTTCTGCAACCATAATTCCTTACACTCTACAGGAGAGAGAGGACACCACTGACCATAAGAGCTTACACTCTACAGTAGAGAGAGAGAGGACCCCACTGACCATAAGAGCTTACACTCTACAGGAGAGAGAGGACACCACTGACCATAAGAGCTTACACTCTACAGTAGAGAGAGAGAGGACCCCACTGACCAGAAGAGCTTACACTCTACAGGAGAGAGAGAAGGCTCCACTGACTATAAGAGCTTACATTCTACAGTAGAGAGAGAAGACCCCACTGACCATAAGAGCTTACATTCTACAGGAGAGAAAGATAGAGAGGATCCCACTGACCATAAAAGCTTACACCCTACAGGAAAGAGTGAGTAGATCCTACTGACCATAAGAGCTTACCCTATACAGTAGAGAGAAAGAGAGAGGGAGAGAGAGGACCCCACTGACTCTAAGAGCTCACACTCTACCAGAAAGAGTGAGTGCTGACTGGCCTCTCTGCAGCCATTCAACAAGCTTTATCCTGAACAGGAACCAAACTTGTTCAGGGTTCAGCAGTTTACAGTTCAGGTTCACTCATCCCCAGTTGTAAAAAATGGCTCCGATGATCCCCTCTCTGTGTTTGGATGGTCCAACATATCGTCCATTACAGCGACGACCCAGAGATGTCACTGAACGTTTTGTAATACTTCATTGCTCCTGTGATGGCGCTGCAGTAGGTCTAAACACTTGCTGCTGGTTTTACCAACCGGTTGCTGATGGATCACCCTCCAATTAGCTCATTTGCACTTTTCCAATGTTTGTATTGACCTGCTAACACAAAAAGTTGGACTGAAAGCCAATACAATATCACAAAAGGCTTCTTTCATGGATTGTGTCTGGTATTGCACCTACGATCTTTTGATATGAAGCGTTAAAAACCACAAACAACTTGTACATATGGTTCAACCCTGTATAACCCCAATCGTTTCTATTGCAGAACTAATAACAAGTCAAGGAAAAAGAATAATAGGCTGGTATTCCTTTGTAAGAATAAATTCACTTAAGTCAATGCTCAGGAGTTCAGTCAGGGTTTTAGCAAATGTTTTTTTGTAAGGCATTGTAATTGTTGTATGGTGGACATGTATTTTCCACCGGGAGCACGTTGGAAAGAAATTTCAGGGGATAAAGAGAAAAGATATGTGACCTCAGTGGCTACAGACAAAATGCAGGTCAATCCATCTCTTCTTACAGCGTTTCAATGCACCCAGGTGTATGCAATGCCCTATTATAATGATAAGTCATTGTATTTTATAGTAAGCCATTTAATAGAGGCTCCGAGAATCAAAGGGGATTGTTAAGAGCAGGAACATCGTATGTTCAGTGCGGAAATCAACAGAAAAACAGCAAAAATACTCAACTGGGCTCCTACAGCAACAATGGCCAAGAGTCTAAGGAGCCGGAATATGATCGTGGTCACTGAAGGGTTTTCTTAAAAAGGTCAAGTTGTCAAGGCTTTGTCATGACGGAACATTTCTGGTTGGATATTAGGCTACAAGGCACCAAAAAAAGATAACTATATCCGCTAAGAGTTGTCTACTTGTCGAGCCCACTGGGACGAGGGTACTCGGTACCGGACCGGGTCTGCTACTGGGGAAGTCACGGGTGGTCCTGGTCCGGACCGACGCCACCCACTGTGTGCGGCCAGTGATGGGGCCGCCGCTGCTGCAGAACCTCCGGGGATGATGTAATGGCAGCGTAGATGGAATAGTTCCCGTGGGCAGAACTGTGTTTCCCGGGGCAGTGATGGTTAAAGTCTATGGTGTAGTGTGCTGAGTGCAATTCACTTACTAGCCAGATGCTGCAGGAATCCTCCTTCAATGTTGGAGCTTGCACACTGTGACTCTGCAGGTGGAGGGTTGTTATGATCCTGTATGGAGGGAATGGTACGCAGATAGAGGCAGACAAGAGAGGCAGATTCAGGGTTCTCCGTGTTTACTTCTTACGTTCTCAAGTTAAAGTTACAGTTCAGTACAGTTCTTACAAGTCTCAGTTCAATTCTCAGTACACGGGCTCACTCTCTGCAGCCAGGTCTCTCTCTCTTTGTGACCCCTCACACTGTCTTTGTGTCCTTTCCGGGCTGTTAACTCTCTGTGTTCGCTTGGTGTGCGTCTTCGGACAGTATGGTGGTGACTCGGGCCCCTGTGGGTCCTCCTGGTCATCACTGAGCTGTCTGTCCTTTGGGGTAGGGACCCTAACGTGTAGCTGTGGTCCCCCGTCGGTTGTCTGGGGATGCCGGGTGAAACTACGGTCCCCTCTAGAGCTGAAACTCTACTTAGCGCAGCCTCCAGCAGTCCTCCCATGTGAGGCTCTACCAGGCTCTCTCTCTACTGTGTCTTCCAGTGTCATAGGAGGGCTACTCCGCCTGCAGTCTGTCGTCTCAGCTGTAGTTCTAGGGACTAGTGTCACTGTCCCTCTCTTCCCTCTCACACTCCTGGGGATCTGGCTTCGGACGGGCTTTCTCTCTCCTCCGGCTTGCACTGGCTCGGTACAGATTCTGCGCTCCTATACCTCACTCTTCCAGGACGTGTGATTCCTTCTTTCCTTCTCAGCTTAACTCGGCCTACTGCTGTCTCTCGGCCTGTGCCGTGCTCCTCAGCCTGCTGCTGGTCTGTGTCTTTGCTGCTCGGCACCCTGGGCCTACTGACTCCTTCCTCCTCACCCTTCACTATTTCTACTGTCTGTCACCTGACTACGTGTGTGCCCAACCCACTTCTCTAAACCCACCACCCCTCGCCTGCATAGAGTTCCTAGGCTCCGGGCTGGATGCTGCCATCTACTGTAAGTGGCTTGTGTGGGCAGTGAGGATGTTGGTGTTCAACTGTCGTCCTACCTGCCTGGCTGCAGTTCCCTTTGTGGCCTCCTGGACGCAGGGGCGCCACCCAACAGCCAGGGCCCACCTAGAACAGCGCAGCGGGGAGGCCTCAGCACTTGCCAGGTGTGGAAAGCCCAACTTGCTTCCAGGCTCCAGACCCCTGACACCACTTGTGAACTTTGCCCTGGATGAACTTGCTGTTGACTTCAGCAAAGGTAAAGGAGACTCTTACCCCTGTATCTGTCAGTTATTTCGTGCACTCAGTTCTTGCACTCCCGGCGAGCCCTGCATTACAATAGACTATTCGGTTGCCTTCGGGACCCGCTCTTCCCGTGAAGAGAAGAACCATCCTCGCTGCAACTCCCTTCATCTCCAGAGGTCCTGATTGCAGCAGCGGCTATACAGGCCGTATTCCACTGGTGGCGTCACAACACTCTTTGATTTTTGTTTTATTTTATTTTAATCCATTTTTTCCAATCCCCTTTTTAACTGCACGCCCAATGAGGCGATCACAGACCGGATCAACCCGACGTGACATCCTACAGCGAGAGGGCCCGGCTCTGAGTACCCCACGGGCCCCACCAGGGTCGACACAGATACATGCCTAAAGGCATATACACACTGAGCGAGACGCAAGCGAGATACTAGCACAAGACTCGCATGACTCAATCGGCACGGCCGTCGCCTCTCTGGAAGGGAGTGTTTCTATACAGCTCTATGCTCCTATTCAGAGAGACAGTGGCTATGCAAGGTGAGTGACACACCCACTCCAGGGCCAGGGAAGACACGGGAACCGGACAGTTACTACATGTTCTCTCTTCTTCACTTCTCGGTTCTTTTCACGGGGACAGACGGTGGCCAAGACCCGTTCCCATGACCCTGGTGGTGTCATTTAGAATAAACGGGGAATGATGACAGGGAAAGTCTGAGGGAAAAAGGGGTAGTCGAGACGCCACCTACGGTATGCTGCCAGGGCAGCCACCGCTGCTTCAGATTTTCTGGGCACGATGACCGACAACTGGGATGGTGTCGCTCCCCACAGGTGGATCGGTGGTGCGCAGTCCCCAGGGCAGTAGAGTGGTTCCCATGGCTCGTATCTTGGCAGAGGTTCGTTTAGTCAACAGTACTCTTGGCATTACTGGCGGCTTCTGTGGCCGATGGTCGGCGCACATAAAAGTCTCTCACACCACAGCTGCAGTTCCGTTACTATTACTCAGGTGTTAAACATTGCCACCGGGTATGACTCCTACCAGTCTCTGGTTCGCTCTTTCTCCAGAACCAGGTCAGTGCAGTCCAGCCACGGTTAGTGCCCTTTTCTTTCCTCTCTAGATGTCTCAGTCTCTGGTGGCCTGTCTCTCTCTCGGCGCTATAAGGAGTAGTTCTCTTCTGAAGTGAGCGTAGCACCGGTCTGCCCTCCAGGCTCTCAACGCTCTCTGCAGTGCAAAGCTCAGGTACCAGTGGCCACTTGTGCATCGATGTCCCGGGTGCCATTAGGTTCCTCTCCTGGGGACTGCTCCCTAGTTCAGTCACCTTCCCCAAGATGTATCGGGTGTTCGGCCACAGCTCCCGTTAGAAGTCAAAGGTCTCCGGATTTACAGCTCGGGCATAAAGTATCTGCACCATGTTCAGGTCCCGGTCCCTGTGTCATCCACCAACCCCTCTGTCTCGTCAGATTCGGGCGTTCGGGAATCGATGTCTCTTCCACACACCTAGAGCTCTTCTCTCTCTCCGTCAGTCAGTCTTTCCCTCCTGTGGGCGAGCAGGATATCATTGCTCCAACCCACGGGAGTCAGCACCACACCGCCTCTATGCTCCCGACTACCACTCCTCGACAGTCGATGTTAATCATCCGGTCTCCTTCTACTGCCTCCCTTCTAACACTGCCCTGTCCCCCTTTTCTGGCCAGGGTCCACCCTCAGGGTCCACCCACCGTCCCGGGGGCTTGTTACTGCACATTTGGGTGTTTTCCAGGCTTAACTGCACCATCCCGACACCTGGAGAACAGGGGCACTACACTCCCTAACTGCGGGAATGCAGTACCTCTGGTGGCGGCTTACCCGGAGGTGCGCCACATTCCCCCTTGGCAGAATAAGTTTGTCCCCGAGCGACCCGGTACCTTGAACACTCACAAAAACTTTTTTGTATGTATAGAAACAATAACATTAACAATAAACGATACAATAACATTAACAATAAACGATAATCACCATTTTTCATCCCTTTCGGGAGGCACGGATTCTTAAACGTTGCATAACACAGTCCAGTATCAAAAATAAAATGTCCTTTAAGTGCTCAGAAAGAAAATAAGAGACATCCCCTACCGGGGCTCAAAATCAGTTCTGGTCAATGTCCTCTGCCCATCTACTCAGTGTCCATGGCAGGTTAACTATTTACATGCTATTTTACCTTTATACAGTACTATGGCACTCCGGTACCTAACTACCTCTTTTACTCACATTATTTACACTAACTACTATTTACACAACTTTTCCTGGCCTCACTCTAGGTATGCAGGCCACTTGCCTGAAAATTGTCCTCTTCCCTGGAAAGTTCATCAGGCTTGGCATGTGGGACTTGAAGCTGCAGGATCTTGTATATGCACAATGTGTACCAGCCCCGCCATCCCATGCACTGGGTGTAGCCAACCTCCTAACTAGGGCGGAGGACTCAACCGGAGTGTCCATTTGGGAGATAGGACTCCACGTCCCATAGGCTGACAAGCACCTCCTGCTCTAGTCCATTCTCTTTAACAAACCCCCAGCTGTTTCGAAGGTGAAAGACTGACTACCCTGCGGCACCGCTCCGCCGGGTTCTGAACCAAAGTCTTTCTCATGCACCTTTTCTCCTCCAAGTTCACTTCCTCCTGCAGTTGCCAACGGTCTCTGCGCTGCCATCGATCCTTTTGTTCCTCAGCATGCCTCCGTGCCCAGTAGCCGTCGTCTTGCTCTATACTCAGTTCTCTGCCTGGGCCACTATTAGGCTTCCTCTCATCAAGCTCTCATGGGAGGCCCAGTGCGCCCTACCACCTTCAGCTCCTAGGACCTCTGCTGAGCCCTCGCTGCTCTCCGACACATTGGCGTCATCTTCGGTCTGCGTTGCTCTATCTGGTGGTTCAGGTGTGGCCGCCTGTGGCTCCTCTGGCGGCTCTGGTGTTGCCGCCCGGCTCTGGCTTGGTGGCTCCGGTACTAGCGCTGCTACCGGGTCTTGCTCTGGCACTGCTGTGGTAAGCTCTACTACTGGCGCAACTTTTGGTGGTTCTGGAGGCTCTAGCACCAAGGCTTGTAGGGCCGCTCTCTGCAGCCAGGACCGTCTCCAAACATTCACGGCCCACAAGTGCGCAGCTTTCAAAGGGTACTCAGTTTGCGCATAGCCTCCTCAAAGTCCCCGGGTCCGTTAAACCGTACCCAGTCTCTAGCTTCCACATCTGCATTGGAAGCTCTCTCACTCTCTTGTCCGACCGCCAGGATGCCAAAACCATTGTCCGCCATGATGCCTCTTTGATGCTCGCATCACGCGGTTTTTCCTCTTTCTTTAAAACCTCACCCTTCCGGCCTTGTCTCCTTCTCTAGGCAGGGTTAGCAAACTCTCGATAGCAAGCCCCCTTGGCTTTTCGTTAGTACTCGGGGCAGGCCTGCTATTTCGCTCCTTCTCCAAGGTCCCTCCCACGATGAGGGCATAGACATGCCCCAGACCTGCACATGGCGCTTGCTCTTCTCCCACCGCCATTTTTGTGAGCTAGTTCTTACACAGGTTTTTAAGGCACACGAGACCTGTTCTTTCTGGGCCGCTCGCATCCTGTTCGTGATGCCAGGTTGACACGCCCACTCCATGGTCGGGGAAGACTAGGGAACTGGGCAGTTACTAGATGTTCTCTCTTCTTCACTTCTCGGTTCTTTTCACGGGGACAGACGGGGGCCGAGACCTAGTCCCGTGACCCTGGCGGTGTCATTTAAAATAAATGGGAAATTATGACAGGGAAAGTCTGAGGGGGAAAGGGGCATTCTTGACGCCACCTGCGGTATGTGGCCAGGGCGGCAGCCGCTGCTTCAGACCTTCTGGGGTCGATGACTGGCAGCTGGGATGGTGTCGCTCCCCACAGGTAGAGCGTAGTCCCCAGGGCAGTGGAGAGGTTTCCCTCGCCTTGTACCTTGGCAGAGGTTCGTTTAGAAAACAGTACTCTCGGTGTTACAGGCAGTCTCTGCGGCCGATGGTCATTGCAAATAAAAGTCTCACACCACAGCTGCAGTTCCGTTACTTTTACTCAGGCGTTAAACATGGCCGCGCGGGTACGAAGCCTACCAGTCTCCTGTTAGCGCTTTCTCCAGAGCCGGGTAAGTGCAGTCAAGCCACGGTTGGTGCCCTTTTCTGTCCTCTCTAGGTGTCTCAGTCTCTGGTGGGCTGTCTCTCTCTCAGTGCTATGAGGAGTAGTTCTCATCTGAAGCGAGCGTAGCTTCTCTCTGCCCTCCAGGTTCTCAATGCTCTCTGCAGCACAGAGCTCCTGTACCAGTGGCCACGGGTGCTTGGATGTACCGGGCACCATTAGGTTTCTCTCCCAGGGACTGCTCCCTAGTTGAGCCACTTTCCCCAAGATGTGTTGGGTGTTCGGCCACAGCTTTCGTTAGAAGTCAGGGGACTCCGAATTTACGGCTTAGGCATAAAGTATCTGCACCGTCCCTGTGTCATCCACCAATCCCTCTGTCTCGTCAGATTCGGGTGTACGGAGAATCAATGTCTCTTCAGCACCCCTAGGGCTCTTCTCTCTCTCTATCAGTCAGTCTTTCCCTCCCGTGGGCGAGCAGGGTGTCATTGCTCCAACCCACGGGAGTTGGCACCACACCGCCTCTACGCTCCCAACTACCACTCCTTGACAGCTGATTTTTGGCTACACACAGGGTGCACCGAGCGACTAACCTTGGCATGAACAGTCATTATGATCCCTTTACAAACATATTGTGTTCGGGTGAAGGTTCACCCATCCCGCTTGTTTATTAGTCTATTTCAGTTCTCTTACCATGCTACCTTTGTAGCCCTACATGACTTTTCTAAATCAATTTGTTCTAGCTTTGTTCTAAATTTCTCATAGTGTTCTGGTTTCTACTTAAATTATATCTGAATCACTTTTGGATGAATAATTGAAAAAGAAACCCTTTTAAATTAAGCACCTGCTGAGCAAAAAAAAAAAAAAGAAAGTAAAAAAAAATACAGAAAATAATTCTGGCTGGTAGGTTTTTTTTTTATTCCAGATTGCGGAATGCCTAATTGCTTTGTTAATGCTTATTTAATGTACTGCAGATCAGTTAAATGGAGTGAAAAATTACAAAAGAGGATTAATGATTGCAATTAATCTTTTGAATTCAAATACATTTGATAAGGTATATTCGGAGTGTCTGCCGGCTTCATGGCTTGCTGTCAGTATAAGAAAAAGCTGTGCCCTCGCTAAACGGGAACAGTTAGACCCAGATCATTGGGTTTACGCAAGAGATCCAAATGTCCATACTGACGCCTAAGCATGCAGCGCAAGTGTGATTATTATTATTTTTATTATAATGCCATTTATTCCATGGCGCTTTACATGTGAAAAGGGGCATACATAGACAAATACAATAATCATGAACAATAAAAGGCACAGACAAGTACAGGAGGAAAGAGGACCCTGCCTGCAAGAGCTCATAGTCTACAAGGGATGGGTGAGGATACAGTAGGTGAGGAGAGAAGACCCTGCCCACGAGGGCTCACTCTCAACAAGGGATGGGTGAGGATACAGTAGGTGAGGAGAGAGGACCTTGCCCACAAGGGCTCACAGTCTACAAGGAATGGGTGAGGATACAGTAGGTGAGGAGAGAGGACCTTGCCCACAAGGGCTTCCAGTATAAAAGGGATGGGTGAGGATACACTAGGAGAGGGTAGAGCTGGTCGTGTGGCAGTTTAGTAGACTGAGGGTCACTGCAGGTTGTAGGCTTGTCGGAAGAGGTGGGCCTTCAGGTTCATTTTAAAGGTTTCCACGGTGGGTGAGAGTCTGATGTGTTGGGGCAGAGAGTTCCAGAGTATGTGGGAAGCACGAGAGAAATCTTGCATGCGATTGTGGGAAGAAGAGATGAGGAGAGTAGAGAAGGAGATTTCAGGATTGCAGGTTGTGTTTAGGTAAGTATCGGGTGATCATATCACAGATATACGGTGGACATACATTGCAGATGGCTTTGTATGTCATAGTTAGGGTTTTGAACTGGGGCCTCTGAGAAATGGGAAGCCAGTGAAGGAATTGGTAGAGAAGAGAGGCTGGTGAATAGCAGGGGTTCAAATGGGTTAGTCGGGCAGCAGAGTTTAGGATTGATTGGAGGGGAGCAAGAGTGCTAGAGGGGAGGCAAGAGGCAGGATGTTGCAGTAGTCGAGGCAGGAGATGATGGGGCATTCACTAATGTTTTTGCAGTTTCTTGGTCAAAGAATGTGCAGATCCGGAAAATATTTTTGAGTTGGAGTCGGCAGGAGGTGGCAAGGGCTTGGACTTATGGCTTGAAGGAGAGGGCAGAGTCGAGGTTCACCCCAAAGCACCGAGCATGCGGGACTGCGGAGGGTGAGCAGCCATTGACTTTGATGGATACTTCTGGAGATGTGGTAGAACGAGATGGGGAAAAATGATGAATTCAGTTTTTTCCATGTATGATTTTAGAAAGCGAGCAGAAAAGAAAGATGAAATAGTGGACAGATATTGTGGGATTTTGCTTGCACCTAAACATTAGGTGATGCCAGTCCTTCTACTTTATATATTGTGGGATTTTGGTCAGTAAAAAGGTGATGTCAGGTCCAGAGTCAAAGGTGATGTCAGATCTGTGTGTCATCAGCATAGAGATGATAATAAAAGCCGTTTGACTCTATGAGCTGTTCCAGGCTGAAGGTGTAGATGGAGAATTGTAGGGGTCCTTGAACTGAACCTTGGTGGACACCAACTAAATGCTTAAGGCTAGGGTCACACTTGCATTTTTTTCCATGCATTTTTCACACTTGTCTTTTGTGAAAAACGCATGGAAAAACGCATCCATAGGCCCCATGCAAAAAATGCATGCCCGAATGCCAAAAACGCATGTCTAAAGTGCCATGCGTTTTTTGGATGCGTTTTTGGCTCAGCACCAAAAAATGCATCATGATGCATTTTTTGGTGCTTTTTTAAAAACACATGCATTCTTGTAATATGGGGCCCTATGGGAACTGCATGCAAAAATGCATGGCACTAAATGGCACCATACATTTTTGCATGCGTTTTTGCATGTGTTTTTTAAGGTGCCCACACCTAACAGCAAAAACGCAGACCAAAAACGCAGGCTTCAAAAAGCAACCTTAAAAAACGCATGTAAGTGTGACCCTAGCCTAAGAGAGTTGTACTAAGGGTAGAGACACACTGGCATATGACTCGAGCAAGGATGGCATCAACGTGCCCAGACTGGCCGTGGCTCTGCTGACCTGAGAGTGACACCTCATGTATTTCTATGCAGCTGTCACTGTAAGGCAGGGGTCTCAAATACGCAGCCCGCGGGCCGCATGTGGCCCCTGGGGCTTCCCTGTGTGGCCCTCAGCACCATGGACAATTAACCATGCTGGCAGCGGTCCAGTGCATGGGGCTGTGTGAGTGTGGGGAGTGTGAGTGTCTGTGAGTGCCTGTGAGAGCGAGTGCCTGTGAGTGTCTGTGAGTGCCTGTGAGAGTGAGTGTCTGTGAGAGTGAGTGTCTGTGACTGTTTGTGAGAGTGAGTGTCTGTGAGTGCCTGTGAGAGTGAGTGTCCGTGAGTGCAAGTGAGAGTGAGTGTCTGTGAGAGTGAGTGTCTATGAGAGTGAATGTATGTGAGTGCCTGTGAGTGTGTGTGTCTGTGAATGCCTGTGAGTGTCTGTGAGTGCCTGTGAGTGTGTGTCTGTGAGTGTGAGTGTCTGTGAGTGCCTGTGAGAGCCTGTGAGAGTGAGTGCCTGTGAGAGTGAGTGTCTGTGAGAGTGTCTGTCAGAGTGAGTGCCTGTGAGTGTCTGTGAGTGCCTGTGAGTGTGAATGTCTGACTGTGAGTGCCTGTGAGTGTCTGTGAGTGTGTCTGTGAGTGTGAGTGCCTGTGAGAGTGAGTGCATGTGAGTGCCTGTGAGTGCCTGTGAGTGTGCGGGTGTCTGTGAGTGTGTGGGTGTCTGTGAGTGTGTGGATCTGTGAGTGTCTGAGTGAGTGTGAGTTTGTACAGAAGTGTATGATTATAACAGGAGCACTAGAGCACAGGAGGCACACGTTTAATCACCTTTAATATACCACAGCGCGTTTCCACAGTGGTCCGATGTCTTCATCGGGTGGATTTACATGATGAAGACAATGGACCGCAATGAAAATGCGTTGTGGTATATTAAAGGAAATTAAAAGTGTGCCTCCTGTGCTCTAGCGCTTCTGTTATAATCATACACTTCTGTACAAATATCATATCCCCATCCGAGGGTTGCAGCAGGAGCAGCTGTGAACCAGAGTCACCGCTAACAGAATCCAAAGGAAATGCGGTGACGTAGCCAAGAACGTCACAGGGGCAGGTGATCGGCTTGCTCGAGTCACCTGACCGGAAGAAGGAGCAGATCGTGGAGGAATCCCCGACCGCTGGAGTCCGGAGCCATCAACTGCGATACGCCGAGGTTGTGCAGGGTTACACAACCTCCAAAGGTGAGATGTGAACCCCCCATCGGCCCATCGGTTGTGCTTTCTCCCCCTTTTGTTTCACATAAGTGAGTGTGAGTGAGTGTGAGAGTGTGAGTTAATGTGTGTGTGAGTTAATGTGTGAGTAGGTGTGATTGTGAGTGAATGTGTGTATGTGTGTGTGTGTATGTGTGTGTAAAAAGAAGGCAGACCAGGTTGGGGACATCACAAAAAAAGGGGTCCAGCATGTTGGACATTACTGCACTATGGGGGTGAGGATGGTGACATCACTACAAAAGGGGACCAGGATGGGGGTCATCAATACAAAAAGGGACCAGCATGGGGGACATTACTTCAAGAAAGGGGTAAGGATTTGGACATTAGTACATTGAGCAAAAAAATCTGGTATTACTAAAAATGTCACTTAGTCCTACAAGCAATGCGGCCCCCCGATATCAATATTTTTCTATGTGCGGTCCACCAACCCAGCCGAGTTTGAGACCCCTGCTTTAAGGTCAGGACAGCCACCGGCCAGTCTTGGTAGTGTGAGGTGATCCTTGTACGATTCATCACTAGTGTGGCTCCAGCCTAAAGGAGACTGTACTAAACATATGGAGACAATATGGCTTCTTACTACTGAGGCGCCTGGTCGCCTCTATTAATTACTTTTCAGCATACTTGCAAACAGTTCTGGCACAATTGGGATGTTCCCAGAATGAGGGGTAATTTTATTGATCCCTGAGAAAGTCTGAAAATCTCCAAACCTACTTGAAACATCCCAGAAGCCAGCTACTCTAAATGGTTTCTGCACTCCAGGTAGTGCTCACTCATCACCAATATCTACCTTAGCACATTCATATATGTCATTGCAGTTCACTTGCACGTTTTGTACTGATGATACCTAAAAGTAGAGCACATTTCTTCAGTCACAATAAATTTTAAAAAGGCCACAAATTAAAAATGAAAAACGGGGGGAAAATACCAAAAACTGGTCAAAAAAGTAATGTCCCTTCTTAAAGCAGAACTTCAGCAGGTTTTTGTTCCATTTTCCCACTGGAGTGGTGGTTTACATTTAAGTCTTCTGCCCTCAGTCTTATACTCACTTGCTACTGTCTTTTTCTGTAATCACCATCGGTCCTGTCGGTCTCCTGTGATTTGTGATCTGCCGGCAGCTCCAGTGTTTCATGAGGTCACAACTCAATGCAAGTCGATTAGAGCCTTGTTCTGGCTCTCGTAGAGTTTCATTGAGCGCTTGTGATTTAACTTCTGACTTCCGATCAGTCAGGGCTTCCGGACATGTGATGGCGCCTCAGATCTTGAGCGTCGCCAGAAACGGACAAAAACTCCAGAGGGTGAGTATCAAGAAGGGGGCAGGAGACTTAGATTTTAAGCGGTGAAAAAACAAGCAAATGTGGCGCCCCACCACGTAGGTGCCACAAAAGGGGTACTACACCCATAAAAGCGGTGTAGTCACCCCACTGCAAGTGGAGTTATGGACAGTGGGTGGAACCCTATACCCAAGCCCCACACTAGTCATCTGGTGGGAGGGACCCCGGGAGGTTATTTTAGTCACCCCCAGGGGTCACTAGGGGAGTCTAGAGTCTAGAGCCTAGTCTAAAGTCAGTCTAGGACTCGGGGAGGAAGGCGGCCGGACGGTGTGCCTGGACCAGATAATGTGCGTCTGGGACAGGCTCACCAGGGGCAAGGAGGGTCTCCTCGGCTGAGGGACCCAGGAAAGACAGTACAGATCCCAGATAAGAAGAAGGAGTGGGGGAGCAAAGTAACCAGAATGTTTGCCCTAGGAGAGGAACCGGGTACCGGAGCCCGCACCTGTGATAACCTTCAAGGCTCACAGAGAATCCATTGACTGGGGGTATCTTCAGATATGGCCCTGACTCCCAAAGAGCCCATTAGATGGGAATCAGTAACTGCAGAACAGCCTGCAGCGCCCAAGAGAAGGTTCACCTGATGGGAGAAAGGGAAGTGAAGAGAACAGCAGGAGGTCAGATTCAATCTTCAGGAGGTCAGACTTCACCACCACTGGGAGGCAAGGGAAAGAAAAGAACAAGAGAGGCACACAGAGAGGGATCCATCTGCTTACCATAAAATCCACTTGCAGCCCGTAGCCATTTGTCGCAATAACATCTCACTGCACTGAAGGACTGTAATGATTACAAAAGGTTTTTCAGTAACCCGGTGAAGTGACTTCTCGACTCTGCTGAATCTTTCCTGCATGAACTGCTCCCTTTGACAGAAACGCTGCCCCGGTTGGTCCAGTCCTGCCTGCGGAGGACTATACCATCACTGCCGCAATACCACCGACCACCGGAGGACTGTAGCGGCGCTGGTGAGCATCACCAGGTACTGCAGGTGGCGTCACGAACTTTATTTTCATTTTTATTATTTTCCTTATCCCTTGACACCAGGTCCACAGCCTCAGGCAGCCACCCGTGACTTCCAGACTGCCCGCCTGAGAACTGAGTACCCTGCCCTGGGCAAGTCACAAACGCTGGAGTTGTACTTTAAGTCCAACTACTGGTATATCTGGGCTCTTGGACAACGTATTTTTAGTAGGCCCTTTATCACACCCTGAAGTTAACAAGCATAAAACGTATCAATAACCTGATGTGAAGTAGGGTCAGTTTACACAAAAGATGTGATGTGGGTTTGCCATTGATTGGCAACAACAGTTCTTATCTGTAACAACTAGTGTGGATATCTCCGGAATCTAATAGCGTAGCAAAAAAAATACAAAAGCTTGAGTTCAATTCTATATTATCACACATACAAGACAGTTCATAATCACAGCAGAGCCGATAACAGAAAATAGAATTTGAGCACAGTTCACACACTGCAGAGCCGATAACAGAAAATAGTCTTTGAACACACACAGTCCCAGATTTAGCACAGTGCGGTGCAGCTAATACTAGAGTCCAGAAACAGTCCTTAGGACCGCACTTGCAAACAATGAGCAAATGAATAGCAGGAGCAGAGCCTCTTAGTATAGCAGATCTTACATGCAGGAGAGTGAACAGAAGGTACTGGTAGCAGGTACAATCTTAACAGGGCACAGCAAGTAGATGGGAGGCAAGTCCAGAGCAGGTGAGGCCAGCTAAGCAGATAACTGTAGAGAAGTTAGGTCACAATGGTTCTTAACCTTGTTTGAGGTACCGAACCCACCAGTTTCATATGCACATTCGCCGAACCCTTCTTTAGTGATAAATCAAATATGATGTTTTTCCAAATTCAAGACATAGGTATATGTTATTTTACTGGTACATAAAATGAACCGTGCATGACCCCTAGGGTTCGATCGAACCCCGGTTAAGAACCACTGAGTTAGAAGAACCAATTCAGAGTAGCTGGAGAAAGAGCAACTAAGATGATGCACAGAGAAACCAGAGTAGAAGCAAAATACTCAAGTAAGGCTTGGAAGACAGACTGGAGCTTAAACAAGCAGGAAAGCAGGAACACATGGGCAGGATGAGGTAGCAGACACCATCATGGAAAAGGGCAAGGAAACACAGAAGGTAACTTGGAAAAGCTAGAATCCTGACACTTATCACTTGCCATACATATTTATATACCTGTTGTGAATACTTCTGTTCTGATTTTGGGGATGTTTTTCTTTCATTCCTGTGCCTCTCCATTCCTGATATTGGGAAATCTTTCCTCTGAACAATCATTTAGTCTTGTTAAATAAGTGGACATGGCCATCAACTCTTTTTTGAGGTCATCTTCTTAAGGACCACTCCCAGTTGCTTGAAAAGCTTAGATTTACATACATGGAAGAACGAGCCATATCTCAGGAGCGGAGAGATGAAGAAACAAAAGAATATTATCCCCAGATTTATGAGATCAGCAGCATTTACACTGGGTAAAAATTACATGACTAAGGGAAGTGACAGGTCTTCTTCAAATGTGCCAATCGCTTCCTCAAGTTGTTTGAACATATGACACTCACAAAAACAGTACAAGGAAACAGGGAATGTGCAACCACACCCAACTGGTCCCTGTACAGACTAAAGACACTAGCCGCACAACTGTCAGCACCACTTGGGACCAAGCTCCTTTAATGGCCATTCAAGCCTTTTTCCTGGCTCTTGTGGGACCAGATGTGAGGCTGCAAAGCATTACCTACAAGGTGAAATGAAGGAATGCAGTAACAGACAGAAATACTGTGTGAGCGTAACTAAAACAGGTACAAATAAGGTGAAAGATTAAAGAGTCTGGAATGAAAACACAGACGACAGCAGACACTCAACTGGAGATCCAGGAACAGATCCACAAGGAACTATAGCCAGCAAGGAAATGCAGTGAAGGGAGAATACATATGTCCCCACCGAGGCTGTTATTGGACATGCTGGATGCTCTTATTTCTAAGTCAGCTAGTCTAAATCATCATAGCTAATAACTGCATATTTTAAAACATTACAAAAACCCCAAACTTCCTTGTCCCATCACTGGATAGGCCAATTATATAAGTGACGAAATTTCATCCATTTCTTTGATTTGTGTTACCAACCTGACCACCATGATCCTTCTTGCATGATCCGTATGAGACAGACTCACCTGTAACCTGCATCTGAGGACATGTATCCTTTATTTCAATTTCTTGTTACCATTTGTGTCTTTCTTAGAATTTCAGTACAAACACATTCTCGGCCCAATAAGTATATCTTGGCTGATGGAAGTATGGCTTGCATGTTCTTTTGATCTGCCGGCAGTATTCTTTTTTTCTCACTAATCACATCCATTCTTACTACTCTCTTGTCCAGAAAAGCAAACCCAGACACATAAAATGATTCCATCTTTCCGGGCAGCACACGGAAATCATCCAAGTTTTTTCTCTTTTGGCAAGTAAGTCTTCATAAAGTGGACAGAACACAAATTGACTAATTGGATAGTTAGGAAAATGGCAGATTGCTATTGACAAAAAAGAAGCTTATACTGTATCATGGCAATCAGGGCACAATTTTAGTTAAATAATTTGGTATCACAATCAAATAAAATTCAGCATACACATTGAATTATTGCCACCATCTCCTATCCTTTCCCACATTATAAAACCTCATGCACACGGTTGTTATCCTTTTTGGTGTAGGCTACTAAAAAGAGGTTGCCTTATTGATGGCAGATAATCTCATGCGCTGTCACTAGGAGACTTGTGACAGTCCTGAATTTTAACTGTGTTTTCTTTCTTTTGGACCAGTAAGGATTCAGGATGTTTTCCTTCCTGGTAGCTCCTGTCAGCTGTAGCAGGTTTGTGACCACTCCCCTTCCCTTTAACTAGTCACATGACCCATCTTCTGGAGCCAGTAATAGAATCTTTCTACGCTGACCATCATGGAATGAGGAAGTCTCTAGTGCCTAATGGCGTTTCTGCTGCTAGAGATCAGCTCCTGAGTATTGTTGTTGAAGACATGTCATCGTCAGTCTTGGTGTCTTGGCTGCAGCAATCAAGTTTGTTGTATATCCTTTTATCTTGTTCCCCAGTCTGCCACCCTTCCCCTAGGGTTTATTACAACAGTGGTGACGTCTAGTTTGCTCACTGGCCTTGATACTATCCAGGGTGAGTGGAGGGACAGCTCAGGGCCTAGGCAAGTGATGGCAGCAGCGGGAAGGACCAGCTTAGGGACATTAGAGGAGCTTTAGGGCCAGATACAGGTTAGTGTCAGGATGTGTCCTATCCTTTGCTCCCTGTTGTAAGGGTCATCCTCTCTATATACATCCCATTGTACATCTGTGTTGCGCCATACACCAGACATCTCCTGGTACATGCTTTACATGCACTTTGATCAAAAAGTGCTCTAAGAACCTCAGATTTATGTGTCCAGCATAAAGTATTCAGTGTTTGCAGCAAGCTGTAATATCCATTAGTCTAGGGAGCATTAAAGGGTTATTCCCATCTCTTCCTTAATGGTGGATGCAGGAATAATGTCCTTTAGGTCCAGTCTACCAGTGGTGGGGTTGCGAAGACAGATGAGCGCAGCTACTCAAAGCTGTCTGCGCAATTATGAGAGTTATAAAAAAAAGTGGTGCGAGGAGCAATGCTGTTTTTGCAACTCAGGAGTCATGCTGCATAGCTGCTTTGCTTCACTATTTGTATAACTCCCATTCATTTCTTTGTGAGGCAGCGTAGTGCAACTACAGCAGAGACCTGAAAGCAGTTCATGAAAGGCCGAGAAGAGGATAACCCCTAAGTCCCTGTGAAGGGGTTAACTGTCTGAAATGAATTATGCATGGCTCCTTCCTTTTTTCCATATTACATTTCTTTTTCCTGTCTCATCTTCAGGCTGATCTTGGCTCCCTTGTCCTGTGGCCACCGCCCTTTGTTATGCTACATTTCAGATCTTATAAATGGGCCAGCGGTCCTCAGTGACATCATTTCCAAAGGCCTTTTAGGGCCAACTTGGTCAAACCCCTGTAGGTACCGTCACACGCGGCAATTTGCTGGTTGCAGTGAAATCATGGACACATTGTTACATTTGTACACAGCAACAAAACAGAACAATGTGACCATCATTTCACTGCAACCAGCAAATTGCCAGTGAAATTGCCTAGCAATATTGCCGCGTGTGACGGTACCTTAAGTCTGGGAATTGATACATCAATGTACTTAGTTGATGCTTCTTTCAAGTTTGCTACCATCCAGTGTCTTCTGTTGCATTTATCTTTTCAAACTCCTGTGATTTCTACAGACCCACTGATGTGCTGCTCGACCATGTACTTTTTACACGTTGGTCGACCCATCGTTTGCAGTAAGCATTTTGAACTGAAATTTAGTAGCTATTTATTACACTGCATTGATCTTTGCAAACTTGTGATTTCTACAAACCCGCAGATCTGCTGCTTAGTCTTCTGCTTTCTACATTCTGGTCAACCCATCATTTGCAGTAAGTATTATGAAATGATAGCAGCTATGTATTACACTGCATTCATCTTTGCAAACTCCTGTGATTTCTACAATCCCTCGGACCTGCTGCTTACTTTCTGCTTTTGCATGCTAATCAACCCATCATTTGTAGTAAGCATTGTGAACTGACATTCATTAGCCAATTATTACGCTGCATTCATCTATGCTAATTCCAGTGATTCCCTCAGACCAGCTACTTAACTTTTTGTGTTCTTTACGCTGGTCAACCCATTGTTTGCAGTAAGCATTATGGACTGATATTAGCAGCTACTTATTGTGCTGCATTCACCTTTGCAAATGCTTGTAATTTCTACAAACCCTCATGCCTGCTGCTAACTTTCTGCTTTCTTCATGCTGGCCAACCTATCGTTTGCAGTAAGCATTATGAACTGATATTTAGGGTAAGTGCACACTTACCCGGCGTGTTTGTCGGCGGCTGCTGGCGGGACCCGCCAGGAAGCTCCGGCGCCGTGCACCGGCTTCCTGGCGGTTATGAGCTGCGGGAGCCGGGCGGTAACCGGCGGCTGCCCAGCGGGTTCTCGGCGGCGATTCTGCAGCGGCTGGAAGCAGCACATGTTTCTGCTTGCAGCCGCTGCAGAACCGCCGGTTTTTACAACATGTTCATTCTTTGCTAACCCGCTGGGAAACCTGCGGGTTAGCAACGGATGACGCTGGGGAACCGCCGGTATGTGCACAGCCTTGGGCGGGCTACATTAGTTTTAATGTTAATCCAAACGCCGGTTTGGATTAACATAAATTAACATAAAACTAATGTATGCAAAACGGCGGTTTACACAGGTAAACCGCCGAAAACCCGCCCAGTGTGCACATACCCTAAGAAGCTATTTTTTACGCTCTTCATCTTTGCAAACTCCTGTAATTTTTACAAACCCTAAGAACTACTAGTTAAATTTTATTTTGCTACCTATGGTTGAACTGTTATTAGAGACTTTATATGGATGCACCTAAATAAAATGAGAATGGTTGGTGATATCAACTTCCTATTTGTGGCACATTACCATATGGGAGGGGGAAAACTTTTCCAGATTGGTGGTGACCAGGGTGGCCATTTTGAATCGGCCATTTTGGATCCAATTTTATTTTTTTCAATGGGAAGAGGCTTATGTGACACATTAAACTTATTGAGAATTTCATAAGAATAACAATGGTTTGCTTGGTTTTAACTGAAATTTAGTCTTTCTTGAGATATTTACAATTTATGACCACTTATAAAATGTGTTCAGTGCTGCCCATTGTGTTGGATTGTCAATGCAACCCTCTTCTCCCATTCTTGACACACTGATAGCAACACAGCAGAAGAAATGGCAGCACAGGCTTCCAGTATCCGTTGTTTCAGATGCTGCACATCTCGTATCTTCACAGCATAGACAATTAATTGCCTTCAGATGAGGGATGAGGCAAACAGTTTTGTGAATGGTGAAGTTACCAAACAAAACCAGCGCTATTGGGCTGACACTAACCCACAGTGGAGAGATCCCTCCAAGACTGCTGGAACACAAACATTGATGGTATGGTGTGGTATATGGGGTACAAAGATAGTGGGGACATTCTTCATCAATAGAAACTTCAATGCCACTGGATATCTGAATCATGTTGCAATTTTAGATATCCAGTGGCATTGAGGTTTCCATTGATGAAGAATGGCCCCACTATCTTTGTACCCCATATATACCACACCATACCATTAATTTTTGTGTTCCAGCAGTCTTGGAGGGATCTCTCCACTGTGGGTTTGTGTCAGACCAATAGCGCTGGTTTTGTTTGTTAACTTCACCATTCACAAAAAAGTTTCCCTCATCCCTCATCTGAAGGCAATTTTCTATGCTGTGAAGATACGAGATGTGCAGCATCTGAAACAACGGATACTGGAAGCCTGTGCTAGCATTACTTCTGCAGAGTTGCTATCAGTGTGTCACATAACCCAAGTTTGATGTGTCACATGACCCTTTTCCCATTGAAAAAAATAAAGTTGGATCCAAAATGGCTGACTTCAAAATGGCCGCCATGGTCACCACCCATCTGGAAAAGTTTTCCCCCTCCCATATACTAATGTGCCACACACAGGAAGTTCATATCACCAACCATTTCCAATTTATTTAGGTGCATTCTTATAAATGGCACACCCTGCAGGTGCAACCTGCCTCCTTCATCTGTGTGCTGCTTCATGGCTTTATGAATCCACTCACCTGGTATCAGTAATGATTGCAAGGCCATGTATTAGATTCCTTACAAATCCCATCAGATCAGATTGAGCGCCCTCTGTGTGTCCGGAGGAGATAGACTGCACAGAACACATGTCCGCCACATTGGTTTGAAAGAATACAACACGCCATAGTAACCTCATCGATCCCAAGCCACTATCATTCTGATGCTGCCCAGTACAAGGGTGTTAAGCGAGGCCGTGCCCACTAGTCGGGTTATGGCCAGGAATATGCATATCACATAATTGTGGTCACATGAGTGCAGTTCCCCTGTCTGAAACCAGTGAACACTCGCAGCGCCCAGTGCGTATACCGAGAGGGTTCACCAGTCAACAGTTTTTCACAATAAAGATATTTTTGCTCCATCTCAATCTGTATTTTTTTTATTAATAATAATAATAAAAATAATAATGCTTTTCTGATCCTACAAAAACCCCTTTAAAGGACGATGAGCAACACAAACATTGCAAAGTTTTTCCTACTTTTGTCGAATGTGTGATGATAGAGCGATCATGTAAGGACATCGCTCATCCCACTCAGTAGCCAAAGACAAACAATGGTCTGAACATTGCTGCAAATAGGGCCGTGCCTTTATGAATTCCCACTGTCTGCAAATATGAAGACGAGGTCACACCCTGTAAATTCCTGTGTTACATACGAGCCGTTTCTTCTTCAATTACTAGGTGTGGTGAGCCGGACAAGACACGGCTCATCCTCCAGACGGTAAAACTTGGCACACTCCGATATCAATGGGAATATTTTTTCCTAGTGAGTAAGGGACAGACCAGCGAGCGGTGAATTCCCAGGAGACCCCTGGGGGCTGATAATGATGGTTTGGAACAAAATGAGGTCATTAGAAAAACAGGGCAAATGGGAATTTCGGTTAGATAATCCCTTTAATAAATCACTATTGCAGATGTGAATTTTTGACAGAAGTCTGGAAGTCAGCTCAAGGAGATCTTGCTATATCCTTTACTTGAATTAACCCCATGTTGAACTTATACCTGGATAGATGCAAGCTAACCAACAGCCATTGTTGCCTGGGCCTTGTACCACAATACCCTGGCCATTACGGTGTGGCTTCATGGCACCTTCCATGACACTTAGCCTTCAGGCTACATTTGCACAGCACCCCCCAGCTACACCACCATCAGAATCAATTGTGCCCTAAGCAGACGATAAGGAACTTAACCCTTTCAATCATATGTGGTGTACACCCGGGGGATACCGTATTTAGTGTCACTCTTCTCTATTCTAAATATTACCCCTCTTCACATACATAGCAGTCCTTGAATCTATCAGACATGTAGCTTAACATGGAATGTGGAAGACCATTATGGGCTGATGCAGTTTCATTTCATTTTTTTTTTTAACAAATCCTTTTTATTATTTTCAAAGTGCAATAATACAAAACAACCATATACGGTAGGTAAATTTTACAAACTCGTTAAATCGCACCATCATTCGCAACTTTTAATAATAAAAAATGCGCTTGAAAACCCGTGTAACAAATGCGATTTATAAGCGTTCAACACTCTTTCCCTCCACTTCTCACACTCTTTGGTCAACATGTAACATTCAAAACCTACCCCAGTCTCGTCAATCTACTCAGTCATCACCATCCACAGACAGCCGCTGTAGATTATGTAACTCCGCCTGGACCGGTGATACTGTTTCTCACTATAGGAATATCTCATGTTAGCTTTAGCCTTCCAAGCGTACCCTGTAAGTCCACTAAATTATACAAGGACGTGTTACAGAAGGGATGTACCAGTTGGCAAATCTTGTCTCCAGTAAGCTGTGATAATATGAAACCTTTCCATTTTCTAAAAAATTTAGATGTCTTATTATCTCTGTCTCCCTCGGCCTCCACTTTCTCAATAAACATAGACCCCTTCAATTCCTTCGCCAACTCTGAGAGTGTGGGAGCTCGCGAGTCCAGCCAATGTTGCAAAATGAGACGTTTGTGGATAATTGCTATAGTATGTATTATTATTATTTATTTATAGAGCACTATTGATTCCATGGTGCTGTTGGGTTGCATACAAACAAGTTAAAAATACAATGAACAAAGTAACAGTGACAGACCGATACAGAGAGGAGAGAGGACCCTGCCCTTGCGGGCTTACATACTACAGGGCAATGGGGAAGAGACAGTAGGTTGGGTCTGCTCTGGTTGTATGTATCAACTTCACCTGTGGTTTGTTGAAACCCAAGTCACCCACATTGTGGAATACCCATGTGCTATTGTCGGGCCCACTGGGACGGGGGTACTCGGTACCGGACCGGTCTGCTACTGGGGAAGTCATGGGTGGTCCTGGTCCGGTCCATGTCCCGGGCTCGGCAATAAAAGGGGATATTTACAGGGGTTGTCAGCCGTGACGCCACCCACTATATGCGGCCAGGGATGGGGCCGCCGCTGCTGCAGAACCTCCGGGGATGATGTAGTGGCAGCTTAGGTGGTATAGTTCCAGTGGGTAGAACTGTATTCCCCAGGGCAGTAAGGGTTAAGTCTATTGTGGAGTGTGTAGCACACTTACTTTGCAAACGCTGCAGGGATCTCTCCTCTTTGCTGGTGCTGACAGGCTGTAGCTCTGCAGGTGGAGGACTTGCTGTATCCTGTATGGAGAGAATCGCTTTCATGCAGAAACACAAGGGAAGCAGTTCCAGGGTTTTCCGTGTTTACTCTCAGTTCTTCAAGTCACTTTACAGCTCAATTACAGTTCTTACAAAGTTCCAGTACAGTTCTTAATACACGGGCACATTCTCCCTCTCCGAGTTCCCTTTGCTCCCTGCAGCCAGGCCTCTCTCTCTCTCTGTGACCCCTCACACAGTCTCTGTGTCCTTTCCGGGCTATTAACGTTCTCTGGTTTACTTCATGTTGTGCGACACTGGACAGTATGGCGGTGACTCGGGCCCCTGTGGGTCCTCCTGTTTGTCACTGAGCTGCCTGTCCTTTGGGGTAGGGACCCTAACGTGTAGCTGTGGTCCCCCGTCGGTATCTGGGAATGCCGGGTAAACTACAGTTCCCTCTAGAGCCGACACTCTACTCAGCCCAGCCTCCAGCAGTCCTCAAGTGTGAGGCTCTACCAGGCTCCTTTCTCTCTGCGTCTCTCGGTATAATAGGAGGGCTACTCCGCCTGCAGTCGGTCGTCTCGGCTGTCCTTTATGGCCCGGGTATCATCGTCCCTCTCAGTCCTCTCACACTCCTGGTGGTATCAGCTTCGAACGGGCTTTCTCTCTCCTCCAGCTCGTACTGGCTCGGTACAGATTCTGCGCTCCTAGGCCTTACACTCACAGGACGTGTGATTTTCAGTCTTTGCTTCTCAGCCTACCTCGGCCTACTGAACTCCTTCCTCTTCCCCCTTCCTATTTCTACTGTCAAGTCACCTGACTACATGTGTGCCCAACCCACTCCTCCAAATCCACCATCCCTCAATCTCATAGAGTATCTAATCTCAGGGCTGGATGCTGCCACCTACTGTACGTGGGTTGTGTGGGCGTGATGAGGGTGTTGTTGTGCAACAAGTGTCCTACCTGCCTGGCTGCAGTTCCCTTTGTGGCCTCCTGGACGCAGGGGCGCCACACAATTGTCTAATGGGAGCTGACCCCCAGCAGGTGTCTTGTCCACTCCTTCACCCCCCTCCATGCTTGTAATATTTGCTTGCATTCCCAGATCCCATGGAACATGTCTGTTCCACACTTCGGACAAGATTGTCGCTTGTCCAAGTGCCCTGCTGATGTTGGCAGGTTGAAGCCTAAAATTGCCCTTTGTATGAGTCAGAAGTATGTATCTCTCCACTTTTTATTGTGTACATGTTTACGTAGATCTCACCATCCAGTCAATATTGTGTCACCTATCCCCTCATTCTGTAGTCTCGTTTCCCACCCTTTGAAGAGCCTTCCTGGATCCTATGGTATCAAGTCACGTCTTAACGTCGAATAAATGATAGAAATGTTTACTTCTGAGATATCTCTGGTTAGAAGGTTATCTAGTCCTGATTGGGAACACTCTTTGCTCAAGTCATGTAAATGAGTGAGTAAATGTCACCTAAGTTGTGTATATTGTAAGATGTGCGTTGAGTCAAGCCGCCATCTATTGAACACTTCCTCGGCAGTCATCCACCTAGGCTCCTGCATCTGGATAAGGACTCTTAGAGTAGCTACTCCCCTTGCTCTCCATATTTTAAAAATGGCGTTGTCCCTTGCTTGACGGAAGTCGGGATGTTGCCACGGGCTAAGATATTTTGAAACACGTAATTGGGAGGCACAGTACACGTGATCCACCAGTCACATGCTTTGGGAACGAGTGTATAAAAAAGAGATTTAGAAAGCATGTATACAGACCGGGATCTGGGATTTATACAAAACAACTCATATAAATATCCAAAAGAGTTTTATTTATTATTCACATATACAAAGACAGGAAACAAGCATTAAGTTAAAAACCATTAAAAGGTGAAAGCCACCGACAAGCTATGGCCTTTGTAATATAAATCATAATAAACCAAAAAAATGGTAATACAACAATGTACAATACTGAATGTACAAGGATGATGAAACAAGAAATCTGGTAATAGAGTGGCGAACTCTGTCTCAAAAAAAACACACAAATGACCCATCAAATAAGTGTACAATATAAACCATGTACTACCAATAAATACACATAGAAGGAGTCAAATGTGAGCCCCTGTTAAATAAAGGTTGAAACAGGAGGGTGGAACCGTGACTAACCAAACTTCAGATTCCTGTAGAGAGAGGACATACATTTAGCATAAAGCCCCCAGTCACATTGTATTCAAAAAGAGAGGTGTCACTTTGACCATGAGTTCCCCTGTCAGATGGGGAAAGACAAGGCCAGCCTATGTTCTTATATTATTATAATGTACCATCAAGCCCTGAGGGAAAAAGGAAACCCTGAGGGAAAGAGAAAAAAAATAGAAGATAAATAAGTGGACTTCCAGTGCACCATTAGGTATCACTATGTCCAAGTCTAATTACCAGAGGTATCATCATCCTAGGAAGCAAGGCACATAGCACGCTCGACACCCGACGCGTGTCGCCGCCTAAACAGACGGCTTCCTATGGGGGAGAGCCTGTTTGTTACCTGTTGTAATAAAGTATTTATAGTGTGTGTTAAATGAGCCCACCTGCATATCGTTCCCGGATCACGGCCGCAATTCCGGAAACGAAGAGGCGGGGCTAAGGTGGCGTGATGACGCCTAATCTCGCGTCATTGTAATGCAAAGGAGCCCTGATGTGTGTACCGTCGCTAAGCGACGAGACGCATGCGCAGACCGGCCGGTCATAGAGTTCTAGTGCGCAGGCGCACTGAGATAAGGGAGTTAAAGCTGGGAAGCAAGCAGGCTGTGGGCGGAGAGGAGGGAGAGACAGGAACGCGCCGTAAGTATAATACAGCGGCACTGTTCACTGTCTCTGCATCCATTCTCCAAACATTGTAGAGGAAGCTGAATAAGGCAGAAGAGGAGAGAAAAGGTTTATTGAACTCTTCTCTGTGTAGAACTATACCAGGGAAGAGAAAACATTTCTCTAGTCTCATATCAGCATGCAACCTAATGCAAAACAAAAAGTTAAACATCGGACATACATGTAGAACAACAAAAATCAAAAGAATAGACAATCAAAGAAAAAAGGGGTCATATTCATTATGTGAGATGAGAAGCTCACACAAATGATAAGGGCAGGGATATTGCTATCCAGAAAGCTATCAATAGGATGGAAAAATTTGTTTTAAAAGAAACAGAAAATCAACAAAAGACATCGATTGATCCATAGAACTTGATGGTCCAGTTCATAAGAGGAATAAAGTTGCAAAGCACATCCAAGGTGTATCCAAGTTGACGGGTATATCCAGGTTGGTAGTTTTGAAGAGACCTTTGTTTAAAATGCCACCAGTACAGAAAATTCAGATAGTACAAACATCGTTTGAAGAAGAGACTTGTTGCCGATCCAAGTCATTGATATCTAAGGAGGAGATAACAAGGTATAAGACACAGAACAAAGCAGAGAGAGTCATCCCCCACTGCTAAACAATAAACATAGAATGAAATCAGATTTTATTTCTTATAGAAGCCATTGAAGAGCATTTCCTCGTTCAAGCCGTTGGGTGACAAACTCTGTAAATCATATATCCAGCGAGTCTCTTTTCTGAGAAGCTCGTCGGTCATATGCGATTTTCGGATAGAGCCATGTGCTTTGTCAACCACAATGATTTTTAGGCCCTTAGGTGAACCACGATGGCAGGCATGAAAGTGCTTTGCTACCGATGAAATTGGTTTACCACTACTTAAGTGTGATTCCACACACAGAATGTTAGAGACATGATTTTGGACCCTCTTTCTAAGTTCCTGAGTGGTCTCGCCAACGTAAAGTTTCGGACAAGCACAGCATAACACATAAATGACATTGCGTGTACGACAGTTGGCATAGTATTTGGTGGTGATACGTCCCGGATGGGCCGTCAAATCAAGTTGATTAGAGGCCACCATATATTGGCAGATTGAACAATCCCCACATGGAAAGGTACCAATCAGTCTGGTCCCTCTTCCCAGGGGTATAGTTGGTCTGCTAAAGTGGCTTGTCGACAGTGAGTCTTTTAAGTTCTTGGCTCGTTTGGCTACCAGACGAGGTCTGGAGCCAATAAGTTGTTCAATTTTAGGGTCACTACATAGTATTGACCAATTCCGGTCCAATGTGCCATAAACATCCCCCAAAAGTTGTTATATGTCGTAATTATACTCAGGAATTCTGGGGCCATTCGCTGTTTCGTCCTGAGTAGACTCTGTCTGTCTGTTGCCACGGTGGTTTGAAAGGCACCCGATATTACTTTTTGTGGGTAACCCCTCTTTTTGAATCTTGATGTTAAGTCACGGGCCTCTTTTTGGAAGGTGGCCTCATTGGAACAGTTTCTTTTCAAACGAAAGAATTGGCCTTTCGGAATTGCATTCCTCATATGTTGAGGATGAAAACTCCGATAATGAAGCAAGCTGTTTGTTGCTGTGTCTTTTCTGTATAGGGAAGTAGAAATCTTACCTTCCTCCTGGTGAATTCTCAGATCCAAAAAGACCACCTCAGTCCAAGAATGGTGTGACGTTAGCCTGATGTTGAGGTTGTTAGAATTGAGTGTCCGAATGAAATGAAGGCAATCATCCAGGGTGCCTGTCCAAAAGAATAGAATATCATCTATAAATCTGTACCAAAAAGGCACACAGTTGACAAAGTCCGGATGGGTGCGAACGCAGATGGCCTCCCACCATCCCAAAAACAAATTAGCGTAGGATGGTGCGCATTTCGCACCCATCGCGGTACCGGATACTTGCCTATAAAAGGCTCTATCAAAGGTGAAGTAACTGTTGTCCAAAATCATGCGGAGTAGATCCAAAAGAAAAGAGTCGTGCATACGATTCCCTGTCGTCTGTTGATCTAGGAAATAAGAAACAGCTTTAACTCCCAAATCATGTCCGATGGATGTGTATAAGCTTTCTACATCCATCGTAATCATCAACGCATTTTGAGTGAAGCTTACTTCATTCAGTTGGCAAATAAGATGTGATGAGTCCCTGACATAGGACCGAAGGGAAAGAACGTACGTTTGAAGGTAAAAATCTACGTACGTACAAGGTTTTTCGAATAGGCCACCGATGCCGGCAACAATGGGTCTACCCGGCGGATTTGTTAAAGACTTGTGTACTTTAGGTAACATGTACAAAGTGGGGACCATAGGATGTTTGTTAATTAGAAATTCTTTTTCCCTTTTATTAATGATACCCAGGTCAAGGCCTTGAAAGATTAAATTATCAAGTTTGCGTTTGAAGATGTCAGTCGGGTCTGACGGGAGCTTTAAATAGCAAGATTTATCGTTCAGCTGTCTTCTTACCTCTTCTAGATAAAGATTGACGGGCCACAATACAATATTACCCCCCTTATCCGCTTCCTTTATTAGGAAATCTTTATGCTCTTTAAGGTTTTTTAGAGCAATACGCTCATCCCGTGAGAGGTTATTACCTTTAAAGTTGTTAGTCTTTAGATTCCTAATTTCATTTGACATTACGTCATAGAAAAGTTGTACTTGTGGGAATAGCGAAAAGGGGGGGTGTGCTTGAGAGGGGGCCCTTCCAGTGAAGGGTTTCTTTTTAGGTGTCATACCTGTAGGATCCTGTTCCTCGGCTAGTTCCAGAAGATTCTGAAAAACAGCCCTATCCTGGATTGGTAGAGAATCAATAACGGATGGACGATTATACATCAATTTGAAAGTCAGTTGTCTGCAAAAAAGATAGATATCTTTTGTTAATTCAAATTTATCTAGCTGTCTCATAGGTGAAAACGACAAACCTTTTTTAAGTAATAGTTGTTCGGACTCCGACAACTGATAATTTGACAAATTGATGATTTGGAGATTTGTACTCACATCCGTATTACCGATGGCTCCTGTCACCATCTCCTTCCCTGTCTGGCTCCCAAAGGTAGTAGTGGAGACCATTTGCCTGTCCTTGGATTCCGATTGCGTAGGTTTGGAGGACTTGCGCCTCCCCCTCCTGGTGGATGGTCGGACTCTGGCTCCTCCCCGGATAAAAAATCCTCTCCGGTAGAGGAGGTAGATTGTGCTGAGGTAGCTGAGGTAGAGTCCTCTCTTTCCTCAAAAGGTCTCGCAGAATTTTTTGGTCGCTTTCCTGATCGTGGAGGCTTATGTGGATTATTCGGCTTGTTAGGCTTATAAGGTTTATTAGGTCTAAAAGGTCTGGGATTGTCTCTGTGCGTCCACTTATACACCTGTTTCTCCTCCAAGTCCCTCTTATCACGGCTAATTTTCTGTTGTTTTCCCCTGATAATGTCGTCCTCAAAACGGTCAATGATATCCTTAAGTTTAGTTCTAAAGGGAGCCACCTCTTTTGCCAAGTCAAATTCCTTTAGTTTGCCTTCCAGATTTTTTATTTCTATTTTCAATTTTTCCAACAATGCCTTATCATGCTCAATCAACATTTGTATTATAATCTGGGAGCATTTAGTCAATCCGGATTCCCATATTTGTTTAAATCCTGCATCTACTTCCCAAGCCGGAAAAATCTGCACCCTTAATCCTCTGGGTGCTACCCCTAGTTTCTCATACTCCTCCAGAGCCTTAATATTCCAGTAGGTTTTGCACATATGCTTATGTAGCTTAATCAACCGAGTAGACACTCCCTTGAAGGAAGAGTCCTCAACCAAAGGCTCCCTGGCACTAAATATACCACCAGTGTAATTCCTCCAAGAAGCTTCCCTGGATTCTAAATCCATATCACAGAAGAAAAGGAGGACTAAGGCTAAGATATTTGATATTCTCCATGACAAGCCCAGTTTACATCGTAGGGCTTTCCATGCTCCCCTAGTGTCTCTGAAAATAATCATATTTTTTACCTATGAGTCTACATTCATGTCCGTGGAGTGAAGTATCGGCACCGGATCCCATGGATTGCACCATTCTGACTCTAGGGAATAATCTATGTTAGTGTGTCTAAGCCAATCAATTATGTGTCTCATAATACAGTCTAAGTTGTAGCACCGAATGTTGGGAAATCCCAAACCCCCGTCATCTCTGGGAAACATTAAGATGTGTCCTTTGATCCTGCATCTTCTAACCCTTCAAAGAATTGTCGTGAAGGCTCTGTTTAGTCGGTTGATATCATCGTGTCAAAAGAGAAGGGGGACAGTCTGAGGTGGGTACAAGAAACAGGAAAGCTAATCATTTTGACCAGGTTTCTTCTCCCTAGTAATGATAGCGGCAAATCTCTCCATCTCCCTAGCTCCTGTTCAATTTTGGTTATCAAGGGGGCGTAATTAAGTCTATAGATGTCTGTTGCATCTTTCCCGAGATATATGCCCAAGTATCTGATTGCCTTATTAGTTATTGGTATGCCATATAGGTTTCCCCGGGTCTCTCCTTCCATTCAACTATTTGTGTCCCTGTTTCTGAGGAATATAACCTCACATTTAGATTTGTTTAGCTTGAACCCTGAGAACTCTCGAATGTCTATAAAGGCACCGTCACACGCGGCAATTGTGCTAGCAATTTCACTGGCAATTTGCTGGTTGCAGTGAAATCATGGAGACATTGTTCTATTGTGTTGCCGTGTACAAATGGAACAATGTGTCCATGATTTCACTGCAACCAGCAAATTGCCAGTGAAATTGCTAGCAAAATTGCCGCGCGTGACAGTACCTTTACTGTTGTAAGAAATCAGATAAGTCCTTCAGCGGATCTGCCATATAAAGTATGATGTCATCCGCAAAAAAACTGGATCTGATCTCCCTGCTGCCTACCCGTATCCCCTGAAAGCTGCAGCCCTCATTAATAATTCTAGAGAGTGGTTCTATTGCTAGATAAAATATGAGTGGTGAGAGGGTGCAGCCCTGACGTTTGCCCCTCCCTAGTTGAATTACGTTAGACAGAAAGTCTGGTGTATGTACCCTTGCTTTTGGATTACTATATATTGAGGTCAAAAATGTTCTGAACGCCCCCTGTAACCCAATCTTGTCCAAGACCAGCTCCAGCCATGGCCAGCCAACACTAACAAAGGCTTTTTCCGTGTCCAGCATCATCATGGTCGAAGCTCCCCTCATCTCCTCCCCCCTCAACCTGACCACTTCCAGTATCATCATTGATCTACGTATGTTACCCACTGCTGATCTCCTCTTAACAAAGCCTGCCTGTTCCGGTCCCAACAGTCTTGGAACTTGGATAGATACTATTCGGTCCACCATGATTTTCGCTATTATTTTTAGGTCCTGGTTGATAAGCGAAATAGGACGAAAGTTTGCAGGGTCATCTGATGGTTAGTCGCCCTTGGGTATGAGTTTTATGTAAGCTACGTTCATGTGGTCAGGTATGGCTTCCCCTCAGGAAGTCATTAGAGCCCCGTCATGGGGGGCAAGACATGTTCTTTCAAGATTTTAAAAAAGCCGGCTCCAAATCCATCCGGACCTGGGGCTTTGTGTATGTTCAATTCCCCAATGACTTTTCAGACTTCTCCTTCCATTATCTCCCCGTTCAGGTCGTCTAAGTCTTCTTCTGAAATTTCCGGGAGGTTTAACCCCAGTAACCATCTTTCTCCCGCCTGTTTGTCGGTCTGTCTAGTTTTATATAGAGTGTCATAAAACTTGCCCAAAATGTCATTAATCTCTCTCGGATTGGTCGTCAGTGTATTAAAATGTAGGGAGATTACTCTGCTTCCTTCTTCATCAGTAAAGGAGACCTGTAAGGTGTCGTCTTTGTTTGATCACTGTTACCCTTTGTTTTTTATAGTATTTTTTTCAAGTTACCAACTTGGAGGGACCTTGCACAAAGTTGTGTATCCTAGAGCTAAAATGTATTGCATGTACTTCTGTACGTTGTTCATGATGTGGTCACCCAGAAGTCAGTTGTAGGCAAATTAAAGTAATGCAGAGAACAGAATAAACTATAAAAGGAATATATGGTTAGAATAAAAACAGTGGGAGGCCCTCCTGTCTGAGCTGGCTCAGTCTGTCTACGAGGATCTGTCATAAATATGTATTTTTCCCTTGCGTAAAAGCAGCTGTTCTCCTGAATCCCACATTGTTTTTCTTTTGTCCCTGCACCTCTCCGTTCCTGATTTGTAGCTATTGTCTTGATAGCCAAAGGGGCTTGGTCCTCGAGAAGACATCCTCAGGTAAGAGCTGAGGACCACACCCACTTGGCTAACTAAACTACAATTATATGCAGTGAAGAGCTGCCATATCTCAGGAACAGAGAGGTACTGTCATGCTAATGATGGTTAGCAAACAGGGAAAGTGTGCACCTGAGCTGTCCCTAAAGTTAGGAGTCCCTAGGCTAATCCATGTCCCCAAGATTACCTCTGAAGGTGGTGACTAGCGCTTAGATTTGACTCACTAGATGTCCCTCCTCAGCCCCTCAAGGAAGTGAAGGGGCTGAAGAGCAAGGAAACAAACAGGCAAGACAACAGATTTGAATGCTCTCCAGTTAGAAGCTGCGCTGCTGCTAAAGGAACGGACACCTCTGCATAACAGAAATGAGCTCCTTCACAGTGGTTAGACTTGAAATTTTATATCTGACATGCAATGAGGCCAGGGTTTGGTAGATATAACAGAAGGGAGAGGTAATCACAAGCTACAGCTGGAATGAAGGCTAAGAGAATTCTCAGCCTTCAGGGAAATGGTCCTTAACCCTTCAGTATAGAAGGGAAAGTACATCAGCAAGACAAGACTCAAGTGAGCCCTACAAAAGTCTTGTGATCCATTAAACAGTGAGACCCCCTGACTTCGGGGCGGCTCCTGTAGGTGACATAAGGACGTGGCAAACTCATGACTGGTACAGAATGATAAGAAAAACAAAGTTACATATTTATGACATCAAAAGGTTTTGCATCTCTATGCAATCAATATACTAAAAGCTCATACTGTGCAATTAAGCTGTAAGTGGCCAATATTATACGTACCTGTTTGTTCATCCTGGGTGCTGTGCAGACCTACTGCATACAGTATGTTGGCACCACATTCATTATTAATACCAATCACGGTGATATTTTGCAGCCCTATTCTTTCATATATTGGATGGATTATGAACTGCCTGGAGTGAATCCATTTGGTCAATAAAATCATTTTCATTGAAACCACTTTTTATTTCTTCCTAGAAATGATCGGACCCTGGAGACGCGCTATCATCTATCTAGCAATGATGTGTTTCCACTTTGCAGTCAGTGCCGGCCACATGGTGCATTCTTGTATGTGCTCTGCATTAAAAGATCATCTGGACACCTAGATGTAATCCTCGTTTTATTTACCTCCACATCTGCTAGAAATGTCTGGGTTTTATACAATAGCAGTTACAGCCCCGATATCATATATAACTATGTACAGAAATGAATGTGTTTGCTTTATTATATTTTTATATGTCTGTTGTCTTATATTTTTGCAGTATTAAAAATTCTCTATTCTTGCTAAGAGCTGCATGAATATTCCTTCCTACAGTGTGAAAAACAAAAATCCTTCTAAAATCCAACTCTAATGGTACTTTTACACGCCACAACAGGATGGTGGCAACAACTGGGTGCTTCACGTGCACGAGCACGCACAAACGGTTACAAACGGTACCCGCACCGCCTTTACACGCCGCTACAGCCGGGTGGAAACAACCAGGTTTATGAGACAAATGTATCTTGCACCGTCAAATCAACCCGAGGTAGCGGCGTGTAAACTAGTTTGTTGCCACCCGTCACTTGAGGCACCTGTTTCAGAGCAGTGCTCTAAAACAGGTTGATTTCAACACGATGGTAGCGGCATCTAAATACGGTAGGGTAAGGTTTATTCGTCACCTAGATAACTCCCCGGGGCGTGACACAGCCTCCGGGAAACCACCCCCCTTCAGCGATCATTGGTGGAAGCTCCTGCGTTGTGGTTGGTTGTCGCTGTGTAGGGCGGCATATTTAAGGAGCTGACCAGTCACACTACACAATTGCTCGCGCGTCATGTATTAATCAGCCTCCTGTGCTGGCTGGCCAATCATGATGCTATTGCTTTGTCCTATCAGAGTACGAATGTCTCGTAATCCACAATTGTGGCACGCCTATGTGTTGTCCCTGCTGCACCAGGTCCGCCCATATTACCTTGTTGTAGTGGCGTGTAAATAGGGTAAGGTGCTCTGCAGAAGGTAACTTGAGCACCCGGCGGAGCATCCAGAGATAGATTCAACCTTCTGTAAATCACCTTGTCGCGGCGTGTAAAGACGGTATCGGGTAGCGTTTGTAACCGTTGGTGCGTGCTCGTGCACGTGAAGCACCCGGTTGTTTCCACCTTGTTGTAGCGGCGTGTAAAGGTACCTTTAAGGTGCCGTCACACGCATTAATCTAATGAACGATTTTGTTAGTGATCACATGCACGCGCGATCGCTAACAAAATCGTTCAGATCGCTGGTGAGCTGTCACACAGGTAGACTCACCAGCGATCAGTGGACCAGCGACATCGTGGAAATGATTTAAATATCATTTACACGATGTCTTGCTCCCGCTGCCAGCCTGCGGTAAGTGGGAGCAGGCTGGTCTCCAAGGTAAACAGCGGGTATCTAGGCAGCGCACTCTACCTAGATACCAGATATATACCTTGGTTACCAGCCTTCTCCGCTCATCGGCTGGTATCCAAGGTACACAGCAGGTAACTAGGGTCCCTAGTCACCCGCTGTGTACCTTGGATACCAGCCCATGAGCAGAGAAGGCTGGTAACCAAGGTATTCTTTGGGTATCTAGGTAGAGCGCGCTGTCTAGATACCCGCTGTTTACCTTGGAGACTGGGAGCTGGCTTCGGTCGTCTCCCGGTGTCACACGTACATTGGCTCTCTCCATAGTCTGACCCTTTACAAGCCTTTCAAACAACTACGGGTATTACACATACATTTACTATAACTAACTATCCACACTTATCAATGGGCCCGGTGGGTCCCAATGGCGGTACCAGCCGCCTGGCATTATTTACCCAGCACCACACTTTAACACTAACCCATAGTACAGGCTCAAGCCTGACCGGGGCCTTACGCACCGCATGTGATCCATCATAACACATCCATGGATCACACACGCTTACAGCCCATCGTAATACATCCATGGTCTGCGGCTCTTCTGGGTCCATAACAGGGATTGGCCAACCTGAGTACCCGGGTAAACCATGCGTCACCAAGGCCTCCTCAACATGTGTCCAGGCCACCAGCCGCCACCAAACCTCCATAGGCAGGTCTCCAGGTCGATGACTGTGCCCCACGCCAGGATCTGCCTTGGTTCCCCACTCTAGGAGCCCTCTTAACCGCTGCATCTGGCCACAGGTTCACACACTCGCTGGGTCTCTCCCACAGACATCATACATGGCCCTTTTACATAGGCCATCATCTCTCATACATGGCCCTTTTACATAAGCGATCATATACTTCTACGGGTCCTTTACCGACTGTCTAGTTGGACCCAACGGTGGTTATGCCCGCCTGGCATAATTCACACATGGTACACAGTTCACTCTAGCATACGAGAACTGCTGTCTTACCGGGCACGGATCTGGGTCTAGCAACCTGAGTCACGGGTACACCATGCATCCCCAAGGGCTCCTTACCGGAGGTGTTTCGCCCCATATCCAGACCAGCGTCCACCTGGTTCAGCCACGGTTTCCCCACTCTAGGAGCCATAACGCCACCGGTTCGCACACAAGCAACAGAGGGTCAGGGGCCTCCGACACGGAGATAAGCCGGCTCCCCTCTCATCCCAACGGGATGGATTGCCTCTGCACGTCTTCACACCACACAGCTCTGGACTGCTCTCATCTCCAGTCATCTCTAGTCTGATCTCTCTGTTGTCTCACGCAAAACACCTGGGCTAGCTCTTATCGTAGCTGCCACACCCACACTGCCACACCCACCTGATCTGCTATGCAATCAGTACACACATTGCTCTATCAGCCGCTCATTGGTCTCACGATTCCTTCCACTATTAACACACTGTGTACCAGACAGAACCACATCACTCACACACAGGAAAACCGGCTCATGTGAACAGGTTTCCTAAGCCGATAACCCATGTGATGCACCTCAGTCAGTGGTGTAACTGGGTTTGATGGTGCCCGGGGCAAGGTTCTATTTTGGCGCCCCCCCCACCCCAAGGTAGGTGAGGACGGGGGGGAGGAGGACGCTGCTGTCAGCTTTCAGCCCCGCCACCGCCGCTGTAGCCTCGGTTGAGGACTGGGGGGGGAGGGTAGCGGGGTTTGGTGCTGTCAGCTTTCCTTGGTCATTCACCCCTGCTGTCCCCCTCCTTCAACCCCAGCTCCTCGGTCACTCACCCCATGCTGCCCCCCATCCTCCTACCCTGGCCCCTTGGTCCCTCACTCCTGTTGCCCCCCCCCCCTCCTCCACTCCGACTCCTCGGTCACTCACCCCTGCTGTTCCCCATCCCGTCCAGGCCGTCTCTCCTCCGTCCTCCAATCACACACTGGACATATGAGGCGCCGCCGCCAGTGACGCAGTTTCCGGGGTCTCCTGTGGTCACCCCGCACCGGACCCGCTGCCACCAAGTCTCCCAGTTGCCCCCGCGGCTCCAGACTGGCGCAGAAGCGGAAGTGACGTTGGGCACTTCCGCGCCGCTAAACTGTGAATATCAGCCCCTGTGATGTGTGTGCGGCCGCCGGGTGTAGCAAGAGGGGGGGGTGCCGCCAGCGCCCCCCGCTGACCTGCGCCTGGGGCAAAAGGTCTGCCTGCACCCCCCTAGATACGCCCCTAACCTCGGCCATGGGACCATGCCGGCTGTGCCGCACAATATATATACTGTATATTTCCCTCCTGATGGACTATTGTAGGATTGATCATCTATATCTGTGACATTACGTCTTAACAATTCTTCTGTTAAATCCTTAGATGGGCTTTCAGTTTTGCCCTTGGACCGGACCTCTCTGTTACCTGCCATTACTATCAGACATTTAGGATTTTTAATCAGCTACCTTACCTATGTTTTAGGCTCTAACATTTTTCTGGCCTCTTTGGCTTTTATATAGATCCCTTATATTTCCCTCTTAACTTGCTCCACTGGACAGACGCTGCTCCATGGACACAACACAGGGTCCCCTGCAGCGAAGGCCAGATAAAGGTGTAAGTGTAAAAATATGTAAACAAGGGTGCTATGGCAAAATCTATGGAAACTAATTTTTGAGTTAATTAATTCTTGACCTGCCTAAATCCACAACTTCTCTGTTTTCCAAGGCTCCGCCAGACACTACCTCTCCCTGTATGGCAAATTAACAGTCTATATTATTCTTGTACCCCCCACGCTCCCCAGCTTGTCACTCTGGGACCCTCTGCATATGACTAGTCACAGGAAGGATAGCGCCTGGGGGTTGCATTTATCCGCCACTTTTTTAATACTACAGGTCTTTGTACTCGGAGAGAACTGCCACCAACCGTGAAAAAAATTGCAGAACAACCAGAAACTGCACCATAAATAGAATAATAAATTCAATAAACCACAATTACAGGCACAGAAGCCACTCATGGACGTCTTGTCAATACACATATACATCCTATGGTCACAACCTCACGGCAACTGAGTTTGAGTTTCAAAATTTGAGGATTATGACTGAAAGAATCTGATTTTTCTTACTCGTTAGTAGCATACGTGGTGCGTCCCCCACCCCAAGCCTGAGAATGAAGATGAAAACAATCATAGGATTTTTCGTATTAAATGTCTTGAAATAGGAAAGAGAAAAACAATACAATTTCTATTTCCATAAGAACCTTTTGTAACTGTACAATCATTTTTTTTGCTCTAGGCACCAATTATCCATTCTGCTTTTTTATTGTCACCAATTATATTATAATTTGGGCCAGGAAATTGGTTTTGTGACTAATGTCACACAGCATCGAAATATATTGCGAGACTGTTATTATCCACATGAGGCCTGATTAGTCACCGATATGGAACGACTGCCTAGATATTAGCTTAATGGGTCTGCCCTGAGAGCAACGACCCATGGCAGTGGTGATCACGTATGTGCACTACCACTATCATAGATCATAGACATATTCACATGGTGTACAAGATAACTACATCCTCCTGATCAATGGGGGACCCTAGGGTGGACTCCCAATGATCATGCTTTAACGTACAGTACTTTTCACCTTGAGGTTTTGAGAGCTGGATGAGATGTTTCAATTTAAAGGAATACAAAAAAAAGTAAGGAATGTGGAAGGGATGGAAGGAGGGAGGGAATGGAGGAAAGGAGGGAGAAAGCAGAGGGGCAGAGAGAGTGCACAGGGGGAGTGGTGAGTGCAGATGGGGTGAGCGCACATGGGGTAAGCGTACAGGAGGAGAGAGAGTGCACAAGGGGGACAGCTCAAAGGGGAGAGCACAGAGGGGGAAAGACTACACAGGAGGGAGAAGACAGCACACAGGGGGAGAGAGAGAGTGCACAGGGGGAGACAGGTCAAAGGAGAGAGCACACAGGGGAGAAGACAGCACAGGGGGAAGGAGAGAGCTGACAGGGGAGAGAAACAGCCACCACGCCCAGTGCCACAGAGCTTGCCCCCATCATGATGCTGCTGCCCTCCCGATGCGACAGCATCAGGCCTCCATCTAGTTAATATTATAAGACTTGAAAACACATTTAAGTACAGTGTAGTATTACAAAAAATAACTACCTAAGTCCTTGTTCTGCCAACAATAATAAAATAATAACCAACAGATAATACAAATTAGCTCTTTTCCAGAAGGAAGAAAATGATATAACTGGTGCCACTCATCGAAAGTAGAGCCCCTATATGTCAATGTCTGAAGCTTATGGACAAGCCATGCAAGATGATCTGGGATATTATCCATATACCCATGTGGCTAATATCCTTGGTCATGTCACATGGCTCATTATAGTAGCCTTCAATATAAGGTACCAGTAAAAAAAAGTTTTTTTCCCTCTGGGTGAAAGCTATTTTCCATGAGACTCTATGCACACTTAAACCCCACCTAAACCTTTAGCTTTAGAGCTTTGTGACATTTGCGGTTTCTTAATCCAGAAGCTGAATCTTATCCTTAGGTTAGGTCATCAATATGGGTTCGGTCCTCAATAGAAGCGAAGCTGCAACCTCAACTTCACAAGTGAATGGGTAAGTGCTGTTTCGGCTATGTTGACTGTTCACCATAGCTGAAAACAAGCTGATCATTGGGTGTCCCAGGTATCAGACCCTCATCTGATATTAATGACCTCTCCCAATGGCAGGTCATTAATAGCATAAGACTGGAATACGCCTTTAGGTATTAAGGTATTCCTTCTCTATGTGGACAGGTGTGCATAGTATGAAGACCATAAAAAGTCCTTTGTGTAAGGTGCGGAGTCATCACCTGCAGGATTAGCATTAATTACTGTTAATTATTGTTTACCGGTGTGAGGTGCGGACTCTGCCCGGTACAGTGCTGGATACATCTCAATTAATGTTTCCCACAATGAGCCAAGAAGTAAAACAACGAGTGCAAAATGTCAACATATTAAAGGCATTGTGATTGTATTTATGGAGTAGACAGAAAAGTGAAAAGACTGTTTTGGCTTATAATTTGTGCATTAATTGTTGTAATTATACCATTACACAATTTATATGATCTCCGCAGTGGAACTAATCTACACTTTGTTTCCAGCATTACAGCTGGTTTAATGTTATTCTGGACTGAAAATAAGGAAACTACGACACTAAATAGGCAGAAACTAAAATAGACCAAAAGAAGAAATATACAGAATATTTTACTGATGAATTAAACCCAATCTGTGGAGTTTATTTATTAGTATTACTACTATAAAAGCTGGAAAATAACCTGCTCGATGTTGTACATTGCGGAAGGAAGGCTCCATTGAAAGTGAGGGCTCCTCCGATGCACCCATAAAGGGAATATACCATATCTGCTAGGGTACCAAGGACAGGGAGGGAATACTGATACCTTAGAGAAATAGTTTTCCATGATTTAATTGAGCATTTTCACATAGAAAGATGTATACATGATACCAAAAGTTATAGAAAAAAACGGTGGGTCCCAATTCCTTCCACTCACTCAATCATTGAATGTCTACTCCTCTGACCACATAGCTTTTACTGTATGACTTTGTATACAAGCAGAACTGTCAATCACTGTGTGTGGGAGGGAAAAGAAGGACTCACAGGCTTTCTCTATAAATGGGTGGAGAAAATAGGACTCACCGGAGGCTTTCTCTTTGAGCGGATGAAGGGAAGCAGGATTTACAGGCTTTCTCTGAGTGGGTGGGGAAGTTGGACTCTCAGGCTTTCTCTATGAGTGGATGGAGGGAAGCAGGATTTACAGGCTTTCTCTGAGTGGGTGAGGAAGCTGGACTCACATGATTTCTCAATGAGTGGGTGTGGAATACAGAACATACAAAATTTCTCCTTGTGGGTGGGGAAGCTGGACTCACAGGTTCTCTCAATGAGTGGGTGGGAAACCAGGACTCACAGGCTTTCTCAATTGGTGGGTGCGAAAGCTAGACTCACAGGATTTCTCAATTGGTTGGTGTGGAATTTGGACTCTCAGGCTCTCTCAGTGAGTGTTGAAGGAAAGCAGGACTCACAGGCTTCCTCTGAGTCCGCAGTGAAGCTGGACTCACATGATTTCTCAAAGAGTGGGTTGAGAATACAGAACTCACAGAATATTTCCTAGTGCATGGAGGAGCTGGACTCTCAGACTTTCTCAATGAGTGAGTGGGGAAAGCAGG
>JARQOC010000001.1:589146306-589193097 GCA_033576535.1 Allobates femoralis | reverse complement strand
GGCAGCTATTTGGCTGTATTTGTATGTGTTTCTTTAATCAGTAGCCTTTTATATAGAAAACCATCACGGGTATCCCTGCTATGTTTCAGTCTTCATTGTCTTTTTAACTAGTTTTTGATGTTTGAATAAAAATTTGCATTATTGAAATTGATTTGGCCTGACTCCTGGGTTTTCTTGTTGGAATCACACTGTATAAATGACTGGTGGCAATGTATATTTTTCTTGTGGTATCGTGTTGTTTGACAGTGACGGTACCGAGGTATATATCTATTCCATGTGCTGTAACCGGTGACATATTATTATAATAATTATTAGTATGTATATTTATTGAGCACCATTGATTCCATGGTACTGTACATGAGAGAGGGTTACTTACAAAACAAGTGAAAAATTAAATGAACAAACTAACAGTGACGGACTTCCAGTTCCAATATCAAGTAGGAGCCGCACACAGGAATCTTTTTTTTTTTGCAGCCTTTATTTTTTCTTCTTCTGGGGTCTTACAAGTGGAGGTGTGCGGTGAGGGAGGATGGGGGAGCAGCCTATACAAACTCCTATACTGAGTCCAGGGGGCCCCCCAGGAACACTGGTATCAGCGTAACTGCGGCAGGAGGTGCTGGCTCCTTCAACAAACTGTGAGTGTTAACAGTGACGGACTGGTACAGAGGAGAGAGGAGCCTTCCCTTGCGGGCTTACATTCTACGGGTTAATGGGAAGGGAGGCAGTAGGTTGGGTCAGCTCCAGTGGTGATGGAGCATCGGTTTCAGTGGTGGTGTTGCTCCAGCTCTGGTGGCGATAGGGTCATCGCAGGCTGTAAGCTGTTCTGAAGAGATTGATTTTCAAGTTCGACTTGAAAATTTTGAGAGTAGGGGATAGTCGGATGTGTTGGGGTGCAGAGTTCCAGAGGATCGGGGATGCTTGGGAGAAGTCTTGCAGGCGGTTGGATGAGGACCGTACGAGTGATGATAGAAGGGGGTCTTGGGAGGATCGAATATTACGAGTTGGATGATATTGGGAGATTAGTTCAGAGATATATGGGGGGACAGAGTGTAGACATAATACCCTCACTCCAAACGCCTCAACAATAGACATAAAAGCAGAACAGCCAAAGTCTCATTTACTTAACATCTGTCCATTCCGTGATTGTTCTGATGATACGGGGGTACCAGAGGGCCGGTTTGTGTCAATCGCCCTCCTTTAATTTTGTACACTGACACTTGATCTGCTTTTCTAGGTCTTCTCACAACCCTCTCCTGGATGTCCGCAATCACCACAGTTGTCTGAACATGTTTTTGTTCTTATGGATTTTATTGGTCACAGATTCTGTATTACGCCAAAACTACAACTGATCAGAAAAACATCTTCGTATCTGTGACAGAGCCTATGTGTACGAACTGTCGGCCGGTTGGACTCGCGAACAACCCTACTGACTTCCGCCAAGTAACCACCCAAATAACTTGGAAGACTAGGGCGGACTGTGTTTTATTAAATAGCAAAAAAAACTCAGGACATTTTGATTCTTTGAAGCTAAGGAGTTAAAAGAAAATTGACATTTATTTTATTTGAGACATAAAGTGCGCCCCTTGTCTTGAGCTTCTCATTATATAAAATATCTCCGGCAGCAGCCAGTTGCCATAGAGACCTTGAGAGAGCATGTTTATTAGACATCATTATGTTTCTCCTTCAATCCCTTTTATTGTTTTTTTTTTCTCTTTCTTTTTTAGAATTTTTTTTTTAGGATTCAAAAAAACCGCTAGAATAAGTGTCTGTGTAGTATATATATATATATATATATATATATATATATATACATATGGAGTAGCGATAAAAAGAGAGAGAGCTACAAAAAACATTCACCGTTTCCTTAATGGATGTATAATCCTCCGCTGTCACTTTGAGACGATATTTCAAGGTGTCGCGTGTGATATCTACGTTAATAGAAGCACTTTTTTTGGTTAATGCATTTGCCTAGAGCAATTTATGGTAATTATGTTTGTTCCTTTTTTTTACAGACCTTTTTGGAAGCTATTGAGATAAAAAGTGGAAAAAAGTTGTAGAGATCTCTATCTATAAAAAACAAATTCCACCCTAAGGGTAGGGCTTATAACAAAACTAGTAGAATGTGCCCCCTGACCCCCTCTGAATGACCTCCCCTGGACTTCAGCCTGGTCACAGAAACTATCATCTATTTAATTGTCCCCGGTATTTTATACCCCATTGATCCGCTTGCCCCCACTGCCAGTATCAAAGGGATTTCGGGTTGTGTCGAGCCCCAGGCTTTGGGATACTTGGGTATCAGGCTCCAGAGGTAGCGTTGCTGTGTCACGGAGAGTGGTGGCTGCGCCTGATCCCGTGTCCTGGGTGACACTTCAAAAAGGGATATATTACAGGGGATTCTATATACAGTTCACGTGACGCCACCTGTAGTGTCTGGTGATAGGTGACCAGCGGCGCCACAGTCCTCTGGAGGTAGCTGGTAATGCGGCTAGGATGACTAAACCCCCTACAGGCAGGGCTGTTCCTCTGGGGAAGCGTTCCTGCAAGGGGACAGCTTGAAGTAGGAAAATACACGCAGAAGCAAAGCCACTTTCTCCCGGGTACTTTACTGTCAACTTGTAGCAGCATCAGATACAGTTCACAGTTCAGCAAGATGTTGTAACAACAGGTAGCTCATTACTAGGCAGTGGTAGGTGAGCAGAAAGTCTCTGTGTGGCTTAGGTAGGTGTCCTTTCTGTCACTCTTCCAGGTTAGTCTGGGGTGAGGCCTGGCAGACTTGAAATCTGGCCTGCTGTACTCTCTCACCCTTTGCTTTGTCGTCAGGTAACCCGTTAATGGCCCGCCGCTAACTCTCTGCGCACTGTGCCTGGCCCCTGAATTGACTTCGCGGGTGTCCAGGAAAACTTGAAGTCTTCCCAGTTCATCGGATTCTCTTACTGGACTTGAAGCTTCCAGCAGACTTCGGACTCCGGAACCCGGAAAGCTGCTCTGGGATAATCCTCCACCAGCTTCTCGGCTCCCAGAACTGCTCTTTCCCTGGAAGGCACCTTCCTGCCTTCCTCCTGACTCTGACTCCTCTTCTACTCCCACCATTCTCCTCACTCGACTCTGCCTTCTCTGCTTCCTTACTGTTGTCCCCACTCCCCATACCCTGTACAGCTCCACCCATCGGGGCTGGGTTTCCTAAAGATTAACCCATTAGCCCCCAGAGTTGAGGGTATGTGTCTGTGTGGATGCAAGTGTTTAAGCCACATGTCGACTTTTCCATTCACCTGCCACAGGGTAATTACACCGCTTCTACGGGTGCAATACCCCCCTGTGACGCCTGACCATGCGGGGCGCCACAGTTGTCCATGTAATTTTCTGTGTCTCTTTGGCCTTGTTCAAGATGGAGTCATGATGCTTTGTCATGATCTTGAACTTCCTGTCGGTTCTGAATCCTTTCTTCGCCTGAGTATTTTGTGCTATCTGGCTCCTGAAGGTACCGTCACACCTTTCAACATTATTTCCGACATCGTTCAAAAGTGACGTCAGGAACGATGTTGAAACGACATCGTTGTTGCGTTGTTGCGTGTAAACACACGATTCAACAACGATAGTTGTTCAAGTCGGAGTTGACAGGTTTTCCTGCATGCAGGGAAACCTGTCAACTTCAACTTAAACAACCCGTGGGATCGTTCGGGTGTGACACCGCAATTGCGATGTCACGGCCGATCCTGCCTATTTGCTGCATTGCAGCTGATCGCTCGCTGGGTTGATCCCAGCCGAGCGAGCGATCGCGGCGCCAACATCACAGTGCAGTCACCGGCAACATCTTGTCGTGTGATTGCTAGGCTAACATGTCGGAAGCAAGCGCGCACCCACGGCATCGCATCCAACATCGCAGACGATGTTGGATGGTGTGACGGTACCTTTAGTCACTCCAGTCTTGGCTCACTGATATCTTTGCTGCTGCTTGTTATACTTTGTTACTCTGACCTTCTGGTACTCAGCTGCCTGCAATCATCAGTGCATTTTCCAGATCCTGGCTGTTTGCTTCCATCGTCCAAGACTTCCAAGGGGAAGAGCTCATCTAGTTTACTTAAACTTCCACGGTCTGCTATACACTTAACTTTCTGTTCGTTGCCAGTGTACACAATCTAGTAGTTTACCTTTAATGGGACTGCACTGCTGGACTTTGTGCAGGACTTAATTTAGCTGTAAAGTACACTGGTTAACTATTTGTTTGCTGCACAGATATTTGCTGAGACTGTTTCTGGACTATCTCATTAATTGTGCCGGTCACACTCTGCATTTAATTTTAGGACTAAATCACAGTTCGTTTTTACGTAAAAACATGTTTGCCCTGCCTCACTGTCTGCTTGCACCCTCAACTGAATGTGTTTGCCCACGCGTGAAAACAGACTTAGGGGTACTTCACACACAGCGACATCGCTACTGATATCGTTGCAACGTCACAGGTTTTGTGATGTTGCGGCAACGATACTAGCGATGTCGCTGCGTGTGACATGCCGCAGCGTCCAGCAATGAGCTCGCTGATCGCTGCGGAATGTCGAGGACCATTTTTTGGTCGTCGGTCTCCCTCTGGGCAGCATACATTGGCGTGTGTGATGCCCCTCTAACCCGATGTGTTCCCTGGTAACCAGGGTACACATCGGGTTACTAAGCACAGTGTGCTGGTAACCAGGGTACACATCGGGTTACTAACCACAGCGTGCTGGTAACCAGGATACACATCGGGTTACTAAGCACAGAGCACTTTGCTTTGTAATCTGATGTGTACTCTGGTTACCAACATTCTCCTGCTTATACAGTAGCAGGATCTCGACATCGTGGAAAATAATAGTTTATATTCTTTTCCATGATGTCGAGGTCATTACACGGGTTGCTGGTCCCTGAGGAGATCTGACTGTTTGACAACTCACCAGCGACCATACAGCTATGCTCCAGCAATCCCGGCCAGGTTGGATCGTTGGTGGGATCACTGGAACATCGCTACATGTAACGGGGCCCTTACACTCAAAACCTTATCTCTGTCTTGTCTAGTCCCATGCTATCAGATTCCTAAAGGTATCCACACAAGGGTTACAATGTGAACACAGATGGCTCCAGGCTTATGTGGGCCCTTGGGCAAAAAAGTTCCATTGGGGTCCCTCTTTAGTTTTCATTTTTTATCTCTGCTTGCAAGAGCTATAACTTTTTCGTCCCAACCTTTTTTTTTGCAGTACAAGCTGTAGTTTCTATTACTACCCTTTTGGAGTTCAAATGTCTTTGTCATCTCTTATCATTCCATTTGTTAGGTGGTGTAAACAAAAAAACACAATAATTATGCCACTTCGATTTTTCTTCAGTGGGGATAAATATGATATTTTATTACTTAGGACTACGTAATAAAGAAAACTGACAACACTGCCTAACACGCAAGTGTGAACATGAAATATATCATAACAAATAGAGACAGTTGCACTCTGAAATGCTAAGGTATGCAAACAATGAATACAAAAGTATAGACATTTATTACTGCTAAGGAAATACATATAAAAAATGTGGATACCTAGCGTAAAAAAAAAGGCCAGTTGTATGTGATCCCAGTAGCCAACCTCAAGGCGTATCCCTTTACTGGGTCCCAACCTAAGCTAATGCCTACCTCTGAGTTATAAAACCTCCAATTTATGGGTGGAGTAGAACCCCCCAAGTCCTCTAATAACCTTGGTTGGTCTTCTCTGCACCCGCTCTAGTTGAGCAATGTCTTTCTTATACACCGGAGACCATAATTGTACACAGTATTCTAAGTATGGTCGCACTACTGACTTGTATAGAGGTAAAATTATGTTCTCCTCATGAGTGTCTATGCCTCTTTTAATGCATCCCATTATTTTATTTGCCTTTGCAGCAGCTGCCTGACACTGGCCACTAAATGTGAGTTTGTCATCTACCCATACACCCAGGCCTTTTTCAGTGATAATTTTGTCCAGTGTTAACAATTAAGAACATAATTGTACATTTTACTTCCTTTGTCCAAGTGCACGACCTTACATTTATCCCCATTAAAGCTCATTTGCCAATTATCAGCCCAAGCTTCTAGTTAACATAAATCCTCCTGTAATATAAAATTGTCCCCCTCTGTACTGATTACCCTGCAGAGTTTAGTGTCATCTGCAAATATTAAAATCTTACTCTGTATGCCCCCTACAAGGACATTAATAAATATGTTAAAAAGAATTGGGTCCAATATTGACCTCTGTGGTAACTCACTGTTTACTGTGACCCATTCTGAGTGTGTTCCATTAATAACCACCCTTTGTTTCCTATCACTGAGCCAGTTCTTAACCCACTTACACATATTTTCCCCTGTCCTCATTGTGCTCATTTTATGTATCAACCTTACGTGTGGCACCGTATCCAGTGTGTCCAGAACTTACCTTTTCAGATTAGTTTGACAGGAACGGTCCCTCGTAAACCCATGTTGATACTAGGTCATGAGGTTATTCTTCTTCAGATACTCTTGTATAGCATCTCTTAGGAAACCCTTCAAGTTTTTACCAACAGTAGAGGTTAAGTTTATTGGCCTATAATTTGCAAGATCAGATTTTGTCCCTTTTTTGAATATTGACACATTTGCTATTCTCGAGTCCTGTAGTACAAACCCTGTTATAATGGAATCTTTAAAGATTAGAAACAATGGCCTGTCTATGACAGTACTTGATTCCTGCAGTACTCGTGGGTGTATGAAGCACCCCAGGGTCTAAGTGCCACAGTGTCACTATCGCCGCCGAGTGGTAGTGTCATGCTTGAGAGCAACAGAGGGTATCCACACCAGACAGAAACCATACACAACAACTTTCTGCCTCCAGGCCTGAAGGGGGAGACCAAAACCCGGGTTCATGGTGAGCTCCCCTATAAATTCTGGTCTGGGGCAGAGTTAGTCAGTTCAGTTCCTAAGAGGGCTGAGGAAGACATCCTGTGGACTGGAGCAGTACTAAGCTCATCCCAGGACATCACAGTCTAGTGTGAGGAACCCAAGTCAGGGATCTGAGGAAGTGGAGGAAAACCTGGGAAGCGAAGCGGTGTTGTGCTCGCCCCAGAGGAGAAGCGCCACAGTAACGGACACCAGAGCCCGAGGCTGTGCAGGGCCTAACAACCCAGCAGCCATTATCAGAAAGTGGGGAATTCCAAGCTCCCCACCCACCCTGTGCCCAGAGGCAAAGCAGCGTAAAGAGCCCAGGGACAGCCGCTTGAGACATGGGGCTAGAGAAGGATTCGAGTTGCCTGCCATACTGGCACTAAGCAGGAGGTAGAGAGGACCAGCAGCTCAGCTTAAGAAGCAGCAGGGACCTACCAACAAGGCACAGCGAGGAGGCCTCAGAACCTGTTGGGTGAGGAAAACCCCGAGTTGCTCTCAGGTGCAAGGACTCCGTATACCACCGATTGTCAGTATTCCAGTCCGTACCCTTAGGCAGATAAGAAAAAGGGGAAAAGTAATCAAATCAAGTCAATCGTGACAACACCTGTAGGTCTGGTGATGGCACTGTCACTGCTGGGACCTCCGAGGTGATAGGCGGCAGCAAGGTGTTGTAGCTCTCTACAGGAAGAGCGGGTTCCCCGGGGCTGTAAGTTGATACTGGCAGAATAGGGCAGCGCTGTTGGAATGGGGCTGTGAAGCTTCTATGGTGTGGTGCAAGGCAGGTCGGGTAAACAGTTGTTTCAGTCAGGGTAGTGGACTGGGTGGTCCTGGCAGTGAGTAATGTCCCTCTGAAGCTCGGCTGATGTTTCTTCTCTATCACTTTCTCTGTCCTTTTCTGTGGTGCCCTGCACAATCCCACTTCTTGACCCAGGCCCGTCAGGTGATATGTGAACCCTTTATCTCTAATAGGAGCTCAACCCAGTTTAGTGCTTCTGGTGGAGACCGTGCTTGGTTTAGGGTGGTTGGATCGTGCTCAATGGTTCACCGAAATAGGACATAAAAACAGAGAAAAACTCACCAAAAAATTGCCAGGTAAATACCCATTGCACCTAGCAGCAGCTGCCAGCTCCTCTGAGAGGCAACACAGGTGTCTGTATACCGGTACTCAGTCACCTGCAACCCACAGTGGGGGTGGTTGTGGCACCAGCGTCCGACCATGCTGTCAGGGAGATGACTAGTGGCATTTAAAGACACAAGGATACCATAGGGCTCTGCCACTCATGGTGCATGCAAGGCATAGTGTCAGAGCAGCCTATTGGTCACGCCCTTCTATTACATCAGGCGGGCCGCTCTGCACTGATTACATGCCTCACACAGTGACAGGTGCCCCCCAGAGGGCCCAGCCTCAAACTGCAGATAAAAAAAGTGCAATAAAACACTAAAATGAAAATGTGGGGTGTTTGTGGGTATTTTGGCCAAAATACGTAAGCGTGTAACCCACCGTCAACCTGTGTTGCCTCTCAGAGGAGCTGGCAGCTGCTGCTAGGTGCAATGGGTATTTACCTGGCAATTGTTTGGTGATTTTTTCTCTGTTTTTATGTCCTATTTCAGTGAACCATTTAGTATAAACAGACATGTCGCAAAGGCATGTGGTTAGGACTTGTAAGCGTGGGGGCCCTTGACGGTGGGTTACAAGCTTACGTATTTTGGCCAAAATACCCACAAACACCCCACATTTTCATCTTTAGTGTTTTATTGCACTTTTTTATCTGCAGTTTGAGGCTGGGCCCTCTGGGGGGCGCCTGTCACTGTGTGAGGCATGTAATCAGTGCGGAGCGGCCCGCCTGATCTAATAGAAGGGCGTGACCAATAGGCTGCTCTGACACTATGCCTTGCATGCACCATGAGTGGCAGAGCCCTATGGTAGCCTTGTGTCTTTAAATGCCACCAGTCATCTCCCTGACAGCATGGTCGGACGCTGGTGCCACAACCACCCCCACTGTGGGTTGTAGGTGACTGAGTACCGGTATACAGACACCTGTGTTGCCTCTCAGAGGAGCTGGCAGCTGCTGCTAGGTGCAATGGGTATTTACCTGGCAATTTTTGGTGAGTTTTTTTGGATCATGCTCCTAAGAACACATCGACCACGCCGGTAATTTGCGGTTCAAGGATGGACCTCTGATCCACGTCGGAGCCGGTACCCCACTTCGGACTGGGCCAGGGTAATTCAGTTACTCTCTACCTGCCCCTTTCACTTCTGGGTCACCAGGTTGAGGTGCCTGTGGAGACACGGGGTTCAGTGGGTGCTCTCGTCCGCTGGCCCAGCCGCCTTTTCCAAGACAGCCTGGAACAGGGCTCATCCCCAAACTGAACGCCTGAACTCCTTAACCGTGGGCGGAACACTACTCAGACAACACAGGGTGAGGGAACCACAATATTAAGGCTTTATTAGATCCTCAAACAGTTAACAGCATATAACATGTAACCAGCAAAACACAATATGTAACAGACAACAGAGTCTCACCCTTCTGCTGGCTCACCAGGAATTAGAATATAGCACAGCAAGGTCTGTAGCCAAGTGACTGGACTGTCCCAACCTGGGTTGCGTCCTTATGCAGTCTTTGTTATCCCAGCCAAATCCGAACATTCGATGTTGAAGTCCTTGTAGGATTATAATCCGAAGTGCCTAGGCGTGGGGATATGGCTTGCCAATTAGCTGCATGTAACAAGTCCAGTGCACCTCTAGTCGGGACCGAAATACCTAGACTGAGGTCACTAGACAGAATCTCAATCACCCTGGTTAATGAACAGGTCTGCTTATATCCCCATGATCACCCATTGCAGGATATTGGGGACTTCGTGATTGGTGGAATCAGACTGTGCTTTCATTGGCTCGATCTCAAGCTGTCTGGACAGTGTTCATTTAAATGGTGTTTGCCAGAGAGAGGTCAAGGAGGGTTTAGCATAGACATGTAGACATTTAGTATAATATCCTGACCAGTGACCACAAACAATGGTGGCTGAGGTAATTTACATAGAATGAGCAATATACCTAATAATACAAAGGGCGGTTAGCATATAGGTTTTCTGAGCCTCTGTCCCTCTATGATAAAGAGATGAGATAATAACATTACACACGATCAACATCACCAAGCATCTACAAGACTGGTAAGAACAATGAGTGGCTCCTCACAAGGTAGGAAATAAAATACAATACAAAGAGGCAACATTACCCACTTTAAATACTAGCAGGCTCCTAGAAATCTTGTCTAACCCATGAGTGGCATATTGCAAGTTTGCAAATAAAATACAATATTGTCTGGATAAATAAGAAATCATCATCATGTTATCCATTAAAGGGGTCCATTTCGTCACAGTGCCCTCCCCATTACTTCTCTTCTTTTACACTCTCTTCACAACTCCTGTTCTTCTGTTGTTCTGTTGTGGTCTGTTCTACTGTTCTTCTGCTGCTACTCTTCACTGGTCTTACTTTTCACTGCACTGCACTATCCCTCTTTACCCACTCACTTTATAACCTAGCTCTCCTCCCACCAGGACCGGTTACCCTGGTAACGGGCGTCTGATTGGTCCCTTGTCGCTAGTTGTGTGTGTGGTGATGGAGCTTCAGACTTCTACTCCCCCCTATCAAGACAAAGCATACTGCACCTTCTGTTATGGGTGCAGTACCCTTTTCTAGCGCACTGACTAGTGGGGCGCTACACATGCTGTATTGTTGGGGTTGTGTGCGATCTTCTACTTTATACTGAGGCAGTGTGAGGCCTCCTGCTGTATACTGGGGGCTGTGTGGGGCCCCAGCTATATACTGGGGGCTTTATGGGGCCTCCTGCTGTTTACTGGGGCCTGTGTGTGTGGCCTCCTGTTGTATACTGGTGGCTGTGTGTAGCCTCCTGCTATATACTGGGAGCAGTGTGTGGCCTCCTGCTGTATACTGGGGCTGTGCTCGGCCTCCTGCTTTAAACTGGGGACTGTGTGTTATACTGGGGACTGTGTGTGGTCTTCTGCTGTATACTGGGAGCTGTGTGTGGCCTCCTGCTTTATACTGGGGACTGTGTGTGGCCTTCTGCTGTATACTGGGGGTTGTGTGCCGCCTTCTGCTGTATTCTGGGGGCTGTGTGTAGCCTGCTGTACACTGGGGGCTGTGTGTGGCCTCCTGCTGCATACAGAGGTTGTGTGCAGCCTCCTGCTGTATACTGGGGGCTAGGTGACTATGCACACCACTATTGTTCTTTTTTTTGCCTCTATGTATCTGCCCGTATGTGCTAATCACGTGATCTGTCACATGATCTTTCAAAAGTTAATCATGTGACATGTCACATAATACTTGGGATTGGGGGGCCCTCGCCTTCTAAACAGCCCAGGGCCCTGGCTGCTCTTAATCCACCCCTGGTCTTCATTGAGATCAGTTTTGTACTTTGTCCAAATCTCCAGGAGATTTTAAATGTTTCAGGTTATTAGAAGAATAGCAGAGAGGTGTCTAAAGGGGCCGTCACACGCGTCAATATTACTGTCAATGCGTGTGACATGGTGAATCAACCAGCGATAAATCGCTGATTGATGGTCACCAGGATTTTGGACAGGTCCGAAAACTTAGCAATGGTCGCCCGGTGGACATGCAGCATCGCTGCATGTGACACTGGAAGACGCGCGATCAGCCAGCTCCCAGCGCCTCTCAGCAAGCGCTGGGAGCTGGTATTCATGTTAAACAGCGGGTAACTAAGCGTCGCGCGGTGCTTAGTTACCCGCTTGTTTACATGGATATATATATATATATATATTCAAACCACCCAAAGGGTTAAAGGCCCTCCAAAAATAAATTATACTTCATAAACAAACTCCAAGGAGTCAGGCCCAATCACTTGCAATTAATATTTATTAAAATTCCAACACTGTGTTAAAAATGACAATGTAAAACAAGGTACACAGAAGGAAAAACCACATGACAGAATAGAAACCACAATGGTATTAAATCCTCAAGCACAGGAACCAACATACACCATCCGAGGGATATAATCAGTGCCCCAAATACTGGGTGCACTCCATGTGCCAAGAGAGGGTAATACATATAAAATCATCAAGTCATGGGTCTTATTTACCTTACTGCGACCGCCCCCTGACGCGTTTCGCACCAGCTTCTTCTGAGGAGGGTCCTCAGAAGAAGCTGGTGCGAAACGCGTCAGGGGGCGGTCGCAGTAAGGTAAATAAGACCCATGACTTGATGATTTTATATGTATTACCCTCTCTTGGCACATGGAGTGCACCCAGTATTTGGGGCACTGATTATATCCCTCGGATGGTGTATGTTGGTTCCTGTGCTTGAGGATTTAATACCATTGTGGTTTCTATTCTGTCATGTGGTTTTTCCTTCTGTGTACCTTGTTTTACATTGTCATTTTTAACACAGTGTTGGAATTTTAATAAATATTAATTGCAAGTGATTGGGCCTGACTCCTTGGAGTTTGTTTATGAAGTATTGTTTACATGGATACCAGCGTTCTCGCTGGGAGCTGGTATCCATGGTAAACAGCGGGTAACTAAGCACCGCGCGGCGCTCAGTTACCCGCTTGTTTACCTGGATACCAGCGTTCTCGCTGGTACTGATCGCTGGTGAGTCTGCCTGTGTGACAGCAATCAGCCGTCAATGTCGCCAGCGATCTGATTGCTGGCGACATTGACGTGTGTGACGAGTCCTTTAGCTTAGAGTTAGGGGTTCTATCAGCCATAGGAATGAATTGGCAGCGTTACCGCAGTGTAACCTTTATGGTAACACTGTGAGAATGCTGTCAAATCCCGGAACGCAGGGCTAAATGCTAGTTTGACATTATCCATAGTTGCAGCAGTGAGAACTTTCTCATCTTGATGCAACCTCACTATATGACATCTGGCTTTTTAGAGTCTGTAAGGCCCCTTTCACATCTATGCGTCTGCTGCGTTTTGCTTCATTTGTGTTTTCATGCATTTTTACCGCAAAAACGCATCAAAACGCATGCGTTTTTGTCCCCATTGATTTTAATGGAAACGCATGAAAAACGCATGCAAAAACGCATGAAAAAACGCATGTGTGTTTGCAAAAACGCAAAATGCATGCGTTTTTGCAAACGTAGCCCAAAACGTTGTTTGTCACGTCTTGAGCTGCGTTTTTGCAAACGTACATGCGTTTTTACATGCGTTTTTGCATGCTTTTTTAATGCGTTTCCATTAAAATCAATAGGGACAAAGGCCAGGGTCACATCTCCGTATTGACCCTAGCCTGCCGGATTCCGGTTTTAACTTAGAATATATGGTTACCGCTATGTGGTGCTGGAAAACGCTGCCCTTAGTTACCCTATGTTTACCTTCACTACCTGTCACACAGGCAGCGGCTCGGAGTGCGCTTTACTGCGCCGCACAGGAAACGTTGCAGACAGCGTTTCCTGTGCGGCGCTGTAAAGCGCACTCCGAGCCAAGAAGCGCACTCAGAGAAGCGCACTTCTCCTCTAGAATACAGGCACATAGAAATACACTGTTATTTACGGATGTATTTCTTTGTACTTGTATTATCTTCTTCTGGGTTCAGTGCCAGCAATACAGATTCAAGATTACCAAATTCTCTAATGGCGAGTTTACACGTTGCGATATCGTAGTACGATTTCAATGAAAAGTCACGTGTTTCGATCGTTGGAGCCGAAATCGTTCCTGCGTTGTATGGTGTGAACGTCCAATACGATGCAGGAACGATGTCAATGCGATATCGGGGATTGAATGAGCGTGCTATTCAATGCTCCGATATTGCATAGCGATTGAAGCCGGATCGTGCTGTGTAAACGCTCAACTACGATGCGATTTGAAACGTCACCCATTCACTCCCATGTTCAAGGATCGTTCCTGGGTTGGGGAGCGTAGACATCGCACGGACGTTGTATTCCGATATCGCAGCATGTAAACCTCCGATGCGATGCAGGAGAAACGTGCACTAAATGCGCGCTCCCGCGCCATTGAGTTGCGATATCGCAACGATATTGAAGCGTGTAAACCCACCATTAGTGTGGGCTGTGGCTAATTGCTAGAGCTGCTGCCTGCAAGCATGAAGTTTGCAAGTCTGAGCCTCAGGTAGAGCCAGAAAACACAATTGTTTATTTAAACTAAGTATCTTCTGTGTGTAAAACTAATGCTCCACCAAATCATAGGTGCAGCTTTTTCTATTAGATTCTGACGAAACGCACATCGGGGCCAGGGACCTAGGACCAACTATCTTCTATTATGTGGCCAGAAACATGATCAACAACTACTTCATACAGGTAGTCTTCTTTTAACTAGTGGAAAAAGTGGCCCATTCAATATGAATGGTACACTATGTGGCGGCAGGACAGCAAAGGTTAATAAATAGGTTTAGGTTCAGATGTTAGGGAGATGAGGTAAGAGCCTGCCCATATATGGAAGTGACCACAGCTGGTATAAACCAGGTTTTTTGCGCCTTTTTTTGACAGTTGCTGATTGGCCAGAGTGGCCAGATGTGAACTATAAATAGAGGAGAATTCTGACAGGGTCTGTCAGAAATCATCAGGTATTGGAACACCCCGCCCTCCCTCCCTGTTATTTATTGTTTTTGATCTATTGGTGGGACCTTGTTAGAGGACGATTGCCCGTGTTGGGTGGATCCGCTTTAAATTTCAGCATTTAAAATTTTTTAATTGTATTTATTTAATAAAATATTAATTAATTAATTTATGCAATTGGTTTCAGCAATTTAAATTTTGATTATATTTATATATTAAAATATTAATTAATTAATGTATTCTGTATCCGACTGTTAACCTTAATAAGGTACCCAACCATTTTATCTTTAATAAAATTTATTCCAAACCGAACTTTTGGTCTTCTTATTTTTAGTAATAGTAATGAGTATGGCCTTGCCGCCTCATATCTCTCTATATATTAACCTTTACAATTGATAGTTTTTGGAGTTTATATATTAGTAAGTAACCTATTGGTACCTATTTATTAAGGTTACTATTTATTACTTTGATTTTTTTGCCTTATATTTTTCCCCTCTTTCTATTGAATTTGACCTTTCTATAGTTGATTTGCAGGCTCAGTCTAGGTCACGTAGGTTGTATAGCACAGTTTGCATCTTCTATTTTTTTGGGGGGTTGGGGGGGTCATACACCTTATACGTTATATGTTCATATGTGCTAATAAGATATTTGTATATACTAGTAATTTTGGTAGTTATATCTGTTGTATTGTCCCTCACTTTGGAGGCACCTTTTAAATATTGTGATTTTATGTTCAGAGTATTTATCCGAGTCACTATTATAGTGCCATTGTATCTTCTATAGCAAAGGCTATGATAATGGGTAACTGGGATAAGTTATGTCTTTAATGGTGGCACTATAATTAAATCTGAGATTTTTTGGTAAAAATGTTACGGTGTATGTGTAAATTGCTGAGGCGCTCCCGCGTTGGGCCGCCCTAATGTCATGGTGGGCTCCGGCGGACGGTATATACCAGGTATTGTTGCCAGCCCTGATAGAAGTGATCAAAACTGGTGAAAACAGGATGGAGGAGGTATTGCCCATAGCAAACAATCAGATTTCTTCTTCCATCTTCGAAAGGGTCACCGAAACATGAAAGGACAACTCCCCCCTTTTTTTCCTTTGCACCGGTTTTGATTATTCTAATAGAAGAACTGAGTAATTTCAGGGCTTGTTCTTTTCCAAAATAGATAATAAAATATATATTAATTCATTGCATTAGTAAACTGTTAACACAGATTATATATCAGTTGCCTATTATTGTTATATAACATTATAGCGTGATATAAAGTCCTAACCGACATTCTCCGATTAAGTCAAAGACAGATAACGTCAACCATCATTAAGAAGCTGGAATGCGTACAAAGCCGGCTCCAGAAGTCGCATTGTGAAGGCTTAAGGACATGTGGTCTGTAAAAAAATATGCAGAAAATATAAAACAAATATGTGGTTTTTTTAACAGCAGTTTCCAGGCACGGACAAACAATGGGTTTTGTGTGTATTAGCAAAAACCACAAATCAACACCAGGCCGACTTACATCCTGTAAAATCTGATCCTCGGCGCGCTTATATCTGGGAAATATTACATCGTTCTCTTCCAATTTCAGCCTTGTCTGCAATAATGTTCAATATTGGGTGGAGGGACGTCTGCGCATTATCTGTGGAGCTGACGACGTTCCAAGGAACAAGGCGGACAACTAAGAAAATGCCATGTAGGATAAGTAGAAAGCAAAGACATTGTCCAGTCCACCACCGGGACTATAGCTGGCACCAGCACCTGGCAAAGGCTACAGTGGGTGGGGGTACCATGCAGTACCCACTTGGCCCAGAATACAGTGAGTGGGTATACCCTGGAGTACCCACTTGGCCCTGGGGGCACATTGGAAGTGATTAATCAAAGTATTTTGACTAAAAAACTGGCTTAAAACAATTTGAACACTTTTGCGTTACCTGGCGTTTTCAAATGTGGCGCCCCTATGGCAAGGCGCCACAGGGAGGTACTGCACCCCAAACAGAAGGTGTAGTGCCTCCGTAGCCGTGGATATGGAGGACCCTACAGAGTCTGCACCCTGCATCCAAACAGTAGGCCACTTTAACACAGGGGACTGGTATTTAGTGGGTCCCAGGAGATGGAGCCTAGAGAGAGGGAGACAGGGAGTGACAATAGTGTCAGGCAGACGGTGTGAGGAGAGCAAGGAAGGCAGATGCAGGGGACCCTGCGGCTGCAACTGGAGGGCACCTCTTAGGAGAGGGGTGACCCAGACTCTGAAGGGGCTTACTCCAGGACTGTTTGGAGCCAGCTGGAGGCCCAGGTCACCACCGGCATACCGGAGCCGATGCAGCTAGTAAAAGGTCCAACCCTAACTGCAGACCGACAAGCTGAGGGACCGAAACAAGGGATCCACAGCACCCCTAAACTGGTAACCCTATTACCAGGTACCACAGGTGGCGTCACGTTACCATTCCCCCATCATCATCACCCCCCACCCCGCCATTGAGGGTCCAGGGCATGGAACCGAGCAGCCGTGATCCCCACTGAAGTAACCACCTGTCCCGGTATCCAAGTACCCCCTACCCTGTCGACCGACTCATTCCTGGCGTCACGAACAGAATCCCGTGCCCGGTAAAACCAGGTACGGTGTGCCTCAAATTGGACTTTATTGAATGTTTTGTGCACTGGAAAATTGGGCTGCCATTACTGCGCCACAGCCTGGGAAGAGCATCACGGCTGCGCGGCTGAAAGCCGCGAAGATAAGAACCGCCTCCCCGCTCTGCCGAAGTTCAACGAAGTGCAGTGGCTGGCCCCAGAAAGACCCGGGGCTGATTGACTGAACTATTCCAATAAGCGGGTCTACCTATGTAAAAGACTATGTGTTGGCCCATGGGGCGTACCTTGGCCCCTCAAGTAAATAGGGCCTTGCAAGAGGCGCCAAACTGCCCCTCCGCCCCCCTTGCCACCCAATAACCAGGGGGGCAGGCCAGGAACCAGACAGCACAAGCCCGGAGAGGAGGAGGCTGCCGAGTCGTAGGATCTCATCCGGTTTCCCGGGGAACCAGACCTGAACGTGGAGGAGGAAGATGACTGTCCTGAGGCTCCCGTCAGCGTTGGGGAGGAGAATCCGGAGGAGGGCACCAACAGTAACGCCGAGGAGACCGAGCCCCGCAAGCTATGGAGGGCTAAATCACCAATGATACGGGTCGATGAAGGAGCAATGAGAGCGATCCAACCCTTGGCTGACACCGAGCGCTCCTGGTAACCTGTGGGATGGCCTTGGTTTATGCAGCCTGCTCAAGACGACAAAGCTGAACGGCAGAGGCAGTGAGAGGCATAGTGGGCAAACGAGATGGAGACCCACTGGGCCTGTGCCTTCGCCCGCACTCAGCCACCACGACCCCTGAATCAAAAAAAAAAACGGGGACATTACTGTTTTCAACCTGGGAACTTTGTATGGTTTTGCCTGGGAGGAAGGCCTCTACTATGAGGTTTTCGTGGGACGGAGAGATGTGGAGTTCCACCTCCCTCAAGGCCACCCGGATCGGGATTTACATTGGGGCGATACAATAACATATGAACGCCATGCAGGACCCCGAGGGTGGTACGCGATCCTGGTCAGCAGAAGTGACGACTGACAAACTCCACCCAGTATAGTGTACCACTTTAAATAGTTGTTTATTATGCTTTTTCTTGCAGCACTTGGATAATTACCACATGAATATAATGTGAACTGTCGTTTTAAAAAGCCTGATTGAACTTAAAGTCAGAGACTTAATACCCAGCCCCGTTGGGCTAATGTAAATTTAAAGTAAAATGTTTATTAGCAACGTTTGAAGCCTAGCACCTGCCACAAGGGAAGACAAGAATAATCATACTGTTTTTGTGTGTTTAAAAGTTAACCGGGTACATATTAAAAAAAAATAAAAAATTTAGCTCAAACCTGGTTTGGTTGTAACACTCGTGGATGAGTGTATTTGACCAGGGGGGCGGGGGCGCCCCTATGGCAAGGCGCCACAGGGAGGTACTGCACCCCGAACAGAAGGTGTAGTACCTCCGTAGCTGTGGATATGGAGGACCCTACAGAGTCTGCACCCTGCATCCAAACAGTAGGCCACTTTAATACAGGGGACCATATATTTAGTAGGTCCCAGGGGGTGGAGCCTACAGAGAGGGAGACAGGGAGTGACACTAGTGTCAGGCAGATGGTGTGAGGAGAGCAAGGAAGGCAGATGCAGGGGACCCTGCGGCTGCAACTGGAGGGCACCTCTTAGGAGAGGGATGATCCAGACTCTGAAGGGGGTTACTCCAGGACTGGTTGGAGCCTGCTGGAGGCCCAGGTCACCACCGGCATACCGGAGCCGATGCAGCTAGTAAAAGGTCCAACCCTAACTGGAGACCGGCAAGTTGAGGGCCCGACACAAGGGAGCCACAGCACCCCTAAAGAAGCCCAACATCGGTCCCAAAGCTGGGTCCACGACACCGACAAGTAAGAGACTTTAGGTAACAGACCCCGAAGACTAGAGACTTGGCTCAAGAGGGGAGAACAGAGACAGAGGGACAGGACCAGGAACGCCATATTAAAGGCACCACTGACAGACTCTGGAAAGTCCTCCAAGATCTGTGGCTACCAACCCTGTTCAACCAGACTGTACTGTGTACCTTAACATCTGCCCGATACCAGTAAAGAACTGTTCGAGATAATCTGGACTCTGTCTGAGTTATTCGCCGCCCAGAGGGCTTCTACAATACCATCGAGGTAAGGACTACTACTCCCCTCATCCACCCCACTGCCCTGAGCTAAAGATCCACCTCTGGGGAGCTGTACTACCAAAGCTGCCTTTACATCACCTCAGTGGCCGGCCACAGCGCTGGTAACTGTAGTAAAGGGAAGGGGAATGGATGAGGATAATGAGGAAGCTGCTATTGTTAGGAAACGTCTATACAACCGCGGCTACACACCGCAACAAGTGAATAGTGCCTTGATTCAGGTTGAACAAAGATCTCGCAATACACTATTAGACTGCGGGGACACATTGCAGCAAGAGAATGGAGGCATAAGTCAGACTGAACAGAGGACAAATAACACTGTGCAAGACCTTGATGATGCTCCACAACATGTGAATGGAGCTATATATCAGGCAGAACAGGGATCTCAGAATATGAAGTCAGATCGAGTAGAGGCTCTATATCCCCGGACTCCTTATAGAATAAACTCTAGAGAGGCAAGTAAATCTATACCGACATTTTCCACATCCTATAGTTTGGATTACAATGCCATTATAAAAGTAATTCATAAATATATCCCAATTTTACATGAAGATCCTATTTTACATAGGATCTTAAAACAAGGATATAGATGTGTTCCTAGGAAGTCAATGACGATTGGTAATCTTTTATCTCCTTCATTGTTTTCATCGACTGCCCGCACCCCCACTTGGCTAAACACTAAGGGTAGTTATCCTTGTGGGAGTGCTAGATGCGGCCTATGTAAATATATGACGAAGTCTATGTCAATTAAAAGTTTTTCAGCAGACAGCAGCTATAGGGTTAATGGTTACATTAATTGTAACACAACCCATTTGGTGTATCTAGCTTCTTGTCTGCTCTGTAAAATGAACTACAGTATGTGGGCTGTACAATTAGGCCCTTAAAAAAGCGGTTAGGAGAACACATCTCAGGTTCAAATCCAAACTCAAGGGCTCAAAATAGAAATATGTCAGGTTTATCACACCATTTTAGAGATGTTCATGATGGAAACCTCTCTAGTTTAAAAGTTCAGGGAATTGAAAGAATTCCTAGAAATATAAGAGGGGGGGATTGGGGTCGCAGGGTTCTTGAGAAGGAATTTTTCTGGATAATGACCCTTAATACCAGGTACCCAGAAGGGCTCAACTACCGTACAGACTGCACATACTTTTATTAAATGACACTAGGTATATGATGGGCAAAATTATGATGATAATATGTATTGTATGTATTCATGTACAAAGTGTTGTATGATAGTGAGGATTTATTCATAGGTTCAATTCAGTTTATTTTGTATGTACCAGGTTTACAAATTAGACACAATTGATTGATAGGCCCCTCCAGCCTATAGGATGACATGTGCTTAATTAGGTTTAGGGGAGGAGCTACTTGTTTTGGTTTTATAAAGCATTTTTGTAATCATTTATTTTATGCTGCTGATGAAGTACCTGCGTGTACGAAACGCGTCCAGCGGGACTTGCTCCCTTAGGTCGCTGATTTTAATGACTGAACACCTTGACCAATAAAATATGAAAATTGGAGTTGTCTGGTGCCGGCTTTTTCCACAGCGCTGGTAACCCTATTACCAGGTACCACAGGTGGCATCACGTTACCATTCCCCCATCATCATCACCCCCCACCCTGCCATTGAGGGTCCAGGGCACGGAACCGACCAGCCGTGATCCCCAGTGAAGTAACCACCTGTCCCGGTATCCAAGTACCCCTACCCTGTCGAACGACTCAACAAATATTTTGTGACTTTTGTCATTTTCATGTCAATTTAAAGCAGCTATGAAAAATGGGCGGTACTGGGGTAGGACGGGATATGGTCACCGCCGCTCATCAAATTGAGCAAAAGGGCCAGTGGTGCTCCATTCTATGAGAAGATGTTCCAAATTAATTAAGTGGCATACGCCTCCTAATGAATTTGTCGTTTTGTACTTCAGCAAGCCCTGCAATAAGACCAAAATGCACAACTTCAGTCTTAATGAATAGACCCTTGTATGTATGGATCAGGCTCAGGATCTGTGTTATACCACCAAGACCCGAGCCTGACTGCTGCTAGAGCTAGCTGTGATTGTCGCAGCTGAATCACCAAGATGCCTCGTCATTTGTGAAAGCAGCATTAATATGGTGCCAACAATATTGTGATAGCACTGTTGTTGATAAGGTTGCCATTAGGGTGAGTGTCCACAGCCACATGATCAAGATTATTCAAAAACATCTTAAAAGTTCTTAAAAGTTTTAAAAGAAAAAAGTTCTTAAAAATATATACTACTCACCTCTTCTTTCTGCCAACAATACACTGCAGACTCTGACCTCATCTTTTTTACAAACTGCCAGTCAGTGAGGACCACCGGACATGTACAGCGTATGTGCTGGTTGGACAGTAGACATAAGCTAAATAGTGATAATGCTTATTCTTTTGTTTTATTACGTTTGATGCTACTGCTTTTTTTTAAATTTAGCCAAATTAGAATATTATGAGACCGTCCAGGGGTTCAGGGACCAATATTCCATCAATGTCCAATCTTTATTTTATTTTATTGGCCTTCGGCTCGATCTCGAGTCATGGCGACTTGATGGATGAACGCTCTGTAGGAAGATTGATCTTGTGCAGCATAGATATGTCAACCAGTGTCTTCTCCAACGTGGATAGGTCCACCAGGGTCCTTTCTACCTAGATAGGTCCACCAGAGTCTTCTCCAACCTAGATAGCTCCACCGGGGTCTTCTCTACTTACATGGGTCCACCAGGGTCTTCTCCAAGCCTAGATAGGTTCACCAGTGTCTTCTCCAATCCTAAATAAGTCCACCAGGTTTTTTTGTGCTGATATCTTGATTGTATCAAGCCATCGGGTTTCTGGTCTTCCTCGTTGCGTTGTTCCTTCTATACGTCTGATCATTATGTCCTACTCCAGTGATTGATGAATGTCCAATTACTATATATGATTTTAGAACTTTTTAACTTCCTGTTAATTGCTCCTGTGTCTGAAGTCGGGGAGAAGGAAGCCGGCACTGATTGGTCGCACAGTTCACGAGTCATAACAATGTCATATGAACCCCGGGAACACGACTTCTGAGATCGTTAGAATCACGCTGGCACCGTGGGTGAGTATAGGCTTTTTTATTTTTAAGGAGGCGGACATGGAGAATGAAAAGGGGTTGTCCAAGTATTAGACAACCCCATTAAAGTTTTCAATGCACTCTCTAGTTTTACAGATTAGCATTGTAAAGTGATCAGTGAATAAAACCACTAGCATCTGATAGGTATTGGTTGGAAGTAATGACCTTACTGAGTTTTTTCCATAACTGCTGTAGACTTAAGTGGAGTGACAAGGCCTAGAGCCAGGCCGCCTGTACATTGAATATAAGTCGGGATGGAGCCATCTTCCCAGGCAGAACATGGGTCAGGGCACCTTTCTTTCACATCAGACATAAGACATATACAGTGGGGTATGCCCTAATGTTCTGCAATGCAAAACCCAATATTATAGACTTTAACATACATAGACCAGATAAAAACAGGAAGACGTGTGTGATTTAGAAGTTCAAATCTGATATTACAGTAAATCAGATAAATAGCCAACTTACCAATTATGAAGAGAGAATTCGTATCAGAGAGGTTTCTATTCTAATGGGCCTGTCTGATACCAAAAATTAATTTTGATAAAAATAGCTCTCCAACTACTTAAAGGGACATTGTCAGGTCATCTTTTAGTACAATACTAATATTACCCTTGAATAGGGCCTGGGTAGAACATTTAAAAACATGTAAAATCATTATTCTACCATTTGTAGTTTCCATGTTATCAGCATTGTCAGACCCTGCAGGGAGCACTTGGATTAGTCATTTCAATTATAAGCAAACAGGAATAGTCCGGCTGCTGTATAAACTGTCATGTAATTATGCACTCCCTCTCAGCAGCTCTTTCCTCACTCCTCCCTTTGCTGTCAGACAGAGCAGTGTCAGGTTTCAGTAGCTTCTGTTGTGTTAAGGTCACAGAGAGAGAGCTATTACAGATCTGCCTTATCTAGACTTCATTTGTTTCTCTAAGCAGTTATCCCTGCTGTGACAGTTTCTGTGTTGTATTTGACCTCTTGTGATGCGGCAAACACAAAGAGCATAGTGGAGAATACACCTTCCCCCAGTGATCTCCTGTGCAGTGATGTGGTGTGAATATGTGACATGAATATTCATGCTTATGGGGAGCAGACAGCAGAGAACTAAGTGGATCACTCACTGTGAGTGACAGATGGAATGAATCTCTTTATTTGAAGTTGACAGAGGATAGGAGAGAAAAATGAATAAAAGAAATACATCAATAGAGAGAGTTTAGAGAATAGAATTAGAAAATGATATCAGTTACATATAGATTCTTGACCTCACAGTTTTCCTTTAATATAGCGGCCTAATGTCCCCAAAGTATTTTTTTATATATTAGTGATTCTCTTACTTTTCTGCCCCATTTCACCATAGTAGATCCACTTATTTACATCCTATGTTTCTCCAGTCTGCTGCTGCCGGCAACAATAAAGACTGTAGAGAGCAAGGAAAAAAACATCACCTGTATATAAGCTCTGGGTGTGGATAGAGCAAAGGAATCCATGTGACCTCATGTAGCTCAATTGGAATAGAAAAGGAAATACTTCCAACTTGTAAAATATCACATTTTTTAATACGATTAAAATGTCAGATCCATAGTGTGATTAAAGCAACGCGTTTCAAGCACACACAGGCATTCTTCGTCAAATCTCTGTGTGCCTGTGTGCTTTTGAAACATGTTGCTTTTATCACACTATGGATCTGACATTTTAATCACATTAAATAAATTGGATATTTTATGAGCTGGAAGTTTGTCTTTTTCTGGACCAATAAGGACAACTTTTCCCATAGTGCCAAGCATTGGCTTCACTGTCAGCGCTAGCTCGGCTCGGCCACTCCACCCAAGTGCTCCAAATTCTCAGCGCTGACTTCAGAGCTTGCATTTCATGCTCGTAGTCAAAGCCCTATTGATATCTTTCCTCCCCCATCTTTTCTAACTTTTTCAATCACATTTGTTATAGTGTCAATATAGTAGTGAAAAACGTTCTTGATTTTTTCACACCAGATATTAAATTGCTTAGTATAACATTAGACACTTTGTTGACCATGTGTATCTAAATGTCACCAGAACATCATCAGTAAAGCTTCGAGCTCAAGTGATGCGCCACTTACCAACGAGAGTGGTTGGTATTGAATAGGGGAGTGGCGGCACAGGAAGACAGCACTGAGCAGGTGCCGGAATATGGGACAAGAACATGCCCAGTTGTTAAGGAAACTGACCAGCCTCTGAAGCTCACATCAGTCATGATCCATATGAGAATTCGCTATCTTTTCTTAAGGGTACCGTTACACGCAGAGATATTCTGAGAGATATCGCTGATACGTCAAGGGTTTTGCATCGCTCAAATGACATCATTAGGACGTCGTTCCGAGATATAGGTGTGATAAATCTTTGGATCACTGATCGCAGATTTGAGAACATGTTGCAAAATCAAGCGATCTGCGATCAGCCAACATGCTGCATATTTGCTTGTGACACCACGATCAAGTTTTTGATTTCTGGGATCGTGAACACAATCCCATAGGCGTGCCTTGGCGTTGTGTTCCCTGCGCCCCGTCTGTGCAGATTGGTGGCCAGTACTGCGTTCCGATTGAATGGTGTAGGTTAATGGCAAACATCATCATACATCATCATACTCCTTGGCATTTCTTATTCTGCTAAATCCAAGTAAACACATGTAAACAAGCAGACACATTAAAGTCGTTAGTCTTCATTTGCGGTTACGTCCTCGCATCTGTTTCCAAATAGATTTTTTTGTGTGTGTGTCCTCTACATATATGTGCTTATTGTTCAATGTGGTCATGTTCCTTTATTTGCTAGGCCACAAATGTATGACACTACATCATGTGGCCCATATATCATTAAATAAACACATATGGAAACTCTCAGGATGGGCTTGCTCCTGTATGTCAGTCATATTGTTCCCAAAACTAGGTCAACATATATGGATTAACCTGAGATATGCAAATAACATACGCACATTTTTACAAATAACCAAGCAGATACAGTTTCATTCAGACATACAAATGTATGTGTATGTACAGCTACACATTGGCGTCATCATACACATACATACATAGTGGCAGATGCAACTACATCTCAGACATCATAGTTAATATCAATGCAAACACATCTACATCGTCCAAGTGCTTAGGGCCACAAACCACTCAACCGTAGGCCATGCACGAGCGTTCCCGTGCGACACATTGTGACCGCATCAATGGCTTGCACAGGCGTCATGAAATACAAAAAAACTTGAATGACAAAATGGTTGAGAGGGCGACAGCGCACATGAAGTGGCCATCTTGCCAGGCAAGGCTGACCAATGGTAACGCAGTTGTGCCCACCAATTAGAGATGTATGGGCGGGGTAAAACACAATTTGGCACGCCTAGCTCCTAGCTTGTGTCTCAGACTACGCCCACATTGCGGTAGGATTCGTTCATGTAGTTGCTGTGTGAGAGCATGATTACGATCAGCAACATCGCTCGCTGGGTCTTTCGGGTGATGTCTGTATCGCTGGATCGTTGTTGCAACGTTCACGATATCTTACCGTGTGGCATCTCACCAGCGATGTCTAAAAGATGTCCTTCGTGAGCGCGCACTCCCGAGATCTTTTGAGATCTCCCAGCGATATCTCTGCGCATAACCGAACCCTAAAGAACATCAACAGAAGATGAAAAATAAAAACTGCAAGCCTAAAGTGTGGATATTTCTGCTAGGAGAGTCTTTTGTGGGTGGCGGGGTGCGGGTTATAACAGTAAATGAGGTAAATGCTTGTATTCACTGAAAGGTTTATTTAGAATTAGAAATTCGTATTAGACAATCAACTTTATTTACAGGAATATGGGAAACTCCTTTCTATTCCAATCATGGATGTTGGTATGTTTCCAGCTTGGGAAGTCTTCTTCTAAAACATTAGTTATGCAAAGCAACTATATCAGCCAACACAGAGACCCACCATTAAAGCGAACCTGTCACCCCCCGTGGACATCAAAAGCTATAATAGCCACCTTCTGCAGCACTAAGGCTGCATTCAGGGAAGGTGGCTATATGCTTCTGATGCCCTATATTCAGTCAAATATGAAGTTAGATAAAGCCTTACACTTAAGACCGGGAGGCGGGGTTTCGCGCTCCTCCGACCCGCCTCCTCTTGTCAATCAGTCAGTTCGCCTGCTGCTGCCTCCCCTCATGAACGCGCGGCTCCGTTCTCGTCTATGGAGCCGCGCATGCGCTGTGTGCCGGGTGTCCAGGAAGTCGTCGGGCTGCGCGCGCAGCCCGACGACTTCCTGGACACCCGGTGCACAGCGCATGCGCGGCTCCATAGACGAGAACGGAGCCGCGCGTTCATGAGGGGAGGCAGCAGCAGGCGAACTGACTGATTGACAAGAGGAGGCGGGTCGGAGGAGCGCGAAACCCCGCCTCCCGGTCTTAAGTGTAAGGCTTTATCTAACTTCATATTTGACTGAATATAGGGCATCAGAAGCATATAGCCACCTTCCCTGAATGCAGCCTTAGTGCTGCAGAAGGTGGCTATTATAGCTTTTGATGTCCACGGGGGGTGACAGGTTCGCTTTAAGGGTTGTTTGCTTTACAGATACCCAGCCTCTTGGTATGAATAAATTTGCATAATGTTTTTCTTGGTCCATTAAAAATATGCCTCTTTGGTTCTCTTCAGTGACAGCCAGTAACCTCCTGAAATACATTAATTATAGAGATGTGTGGCGCCCCTGCGTCCAGGAGGCCACAAAGGGAACTGGAGCCAGGCAGGTAGGACATTGTTAAACACTAACACCCTCACAGCCCACACAACCCACGTGACAGAGAAGGTTACATCCAGCCCTGAGATTAGAGACTATATGAGATTGGAGGGGTGGTGGATCAGAGGAGTGGGTTGGGCACACCAGAGGTCAGGTGACTGACAGTATATAGGAAGGGGGAGGAGTGAAGGAGTTCAGTAAGCCATGGTGCTGAGATGAAAAGACCAGAAGCAGGCCAGAGAACAGCAGGAAGTTGAGCTGAAGCTGAGCAGGAGAGAGCCACACGTCCTGCGAGTGCAAGGCCGAGGAGTGCAGACCCGTACTGAGCCAGTGCGAGCCAGATGGGGGGGAAAGCCCGTCCGACGCTGAAGCCACCAGGAGTGTGAGAGAGCCGAGAGGGACGGTGTAACCCGGGGCCCTAGAACTACAGCTAAAGCAACTAACTGCAGGCGGAGAAGCCCTCCTATATACAGAAAGGAACAGAGAGAGAAGGAGCCTGGTATCCTAGTGCTGAGGATTACTGGAGGCTGGGCTAAAGTAGAGTGTCGGCTCTAGAGGGGACCGTAGTTCACCCGGCATCCCCAGACAACACGACGAGGGGTCTGAGTTTCAGATTGAGTTCCCTAACCCAAAAGGACAGGCAGCTAAGTGACGCACTAGGACTCACAGAAGCCCGAGTCACCGCCATACTGTCCAGTGTCGCACAACACAGAGAAAGAGAATGCAACAGCCCGGAAAGGGACACTAAAGACTGTGTGAGGGGTCACAGGGAGTGAGACCTGGCTGCAGAAGTAGAGAGAACCCGCGTACTTGAACTGTGTACCAACTGTAAATGACTTGTAACCAGCTTGAAGGAAACAACAAGTAAAGCTTTGGAAAACCCTGCATCGCCTCTCTTGTCAGTCTCTAGCTGCAGACCATTCCTCCCTACAGATCCAGCCTGTCAGCACCAGCAGGAGGAGAGAGATCCCTGCAGCCTGCAAGTAAGTGTGCTACAACTACACACAATAGACCTTAAACCCTCACTGCCCCGGGGGATACAGTTCTCCCCACTGGAACTATACCATCCCCGCTGCCATCCCATCACCCCCGGAGGTTCTGCAGCAGCCGCGGCCCCATCACTGGCCGCACCAAGTGGGTGGCGTCACCCGTGACAAATCCCCTTGTAAATAATTCCCTTTCATTGCCGAGCCAGGGACACGGTCCGGACCAAGCCACCTGTGACATCCCCACTACCGTCCGGTCCGGTACCGAGTACCCCCGTCCCGTGGGGCCCGACAGATGCACAAAGAAGTTCTCAGGACCCTGGTCCAGTAGACATGTCAGCATTACATTGCCTCTTGATGGGAGTCCTGTGAACCTTGTCCTACCTGATGGCATTGCTGGTTCCCCTTTTGACTAGTTCCCCGTTTGATTGGTCATCGTGACGTTGTGAGTGCTTCATCCTTAAACAATGGCATTGCGGATGGATGCCTAATCGAAAGAGAATTTACAGATGGTGACTGGTAAGAGGTGGCTCACAGGGATCCCATTCTGCAGTCATAGAATAATGATCTGGCCACTGGACAATGGTCATGTGAAATTAATCGCTCATTTCCAATAGTTTTAATGACACCAATCCTATGCTTTTCCCAAAACTAAATCTAAGGCCATGTGCTCACGGTCCGGAGTAGTTGCGTGTTGGACGCAACTACTCCGGACCTGAGTGAAGTCGCGGCTGGCCACAGGGAGACTGCAACTACCCTGTACTCACCATGTGCGGCGGGTGCGGGCGGTTTCTCCTTGCAGTCACCTAATGGCAGCCGCTTCCGACTCCGCAGCATGAAATGAACATGCTGAGAAGGAGCGGACTGCCGGCAACCCGCACCGCAACTCCAAACACGCTGCAGGTGGGTTAAGCATAGTGAGGACGGGATTTCTTACAATCCCATCCACTAGGCTTATACTGTACTATGCAGCGTTTTGGATGCAGTGGCAAGACGCTGTGTCCAAAACTCTGCGAATACTGACCGTGAGCACACACCCTTAACTTAAGATAGTGAGAGTCCTGGAGATATGATCCCAAAAAACAGAAGTCCGTAGAAGGGGGACAATCTGGTTCAGATGTAGGTGTTCTTCTAAGGCTGCATTCATGCAAATGTATAACTTAGACGAGTACTATCCAATGTTTTATCGAATAATCCTCGGAGCAATGTTATTCTGTTGGGCAATGCCAATCACTGTATTTTTTCTCATGTTGGTTTGACGTGAGAAAAAATTTGCAGCATTGTCAATGTAAATCAGGTGCTTTCCACAGACACACAATGGAAAAGATACAGAAATGTTCTCCATCTTCTTGACATCGTGCTGTGATTCTCTCATATGAGAGAATTGGATCACACTAAGTGGATACTCTGATCATAGTCTGATCGGAGTGTCATTCACATAATCAGTCTAATTCTCTTGCACCGATCCTTAGCTTGAACGGGCCACCACACTGAACTAACACTATGACCCTTTTGTGATTTCTCAGTGCACAGCGGTGACCTGGCTAATTCCAAATCATTGATGGTACATACAGGGCTTAGAATCTATCTTATGGCAGATTCTGAATTTTCAAACCAATTATGATTATGACATATAAGATACTGTGTAGCTATAGGTCAATCTAAAGGCCCCGTTACACGGCACGATATCCTTAACGATATTGCTCAAATGTCACGGGTTTGGAGTCGTTCAAGCGACATTCGTAAGACATCATTTTGTGTAACACCGAGATTTGATTACGATAAATTATTGGATCATTGATCACAGATTTGTGAACATGTTCTCAAATCAGTTATCCTCGATCAGCCAACCTGCTGCATCGTTGTGTGTGACACCGCGATAACGATGTCGTTCACAACTTCGCCCATTCACATCAGTGAACAAGTATCGTTCGCTGGGTTGTGTGAACAATAGCTGCTCGCTGAATTGTTGGTGCGTCGTCCACGATACCTTGACGTGTGACAGCTCATCAAAGATGTCCTGACGACTGGGCACCCCTGAGATCGTTAGTGATGTAGTTTCAACGTGATGCCGTGTAACGGTACCTTTACTTGGATCTCAAATCTGTGAACTTACTATGTGACCTGGGGTGATCATGGCACATTTGAAGTAGTAAAGTTTCAACAATAAGGAGTTAGGACATTCTTCGAAAAACCCATCAAGTTCTTCTTGTAGAAACTCTTAAAAAGAACCTGACAGCTTTCCGGATCAGTCAGTCCATGTAACAATAATGCAATATTTGTCTCATAATTTTATGTTGTGTTGTTCCTCGGTTTTACCTTCTAAAAATGAATGAATGAATGAATTGGTAGTCGGTTGTTACCAGTTGGGGCGAGGCCCAGTCAGAGTCCCAGAGACACAATCCAATCACAGATGCCATAAAGATGTGTTAGAATAGATTTTTTTATCAGGAATGTTAAGGTGTTTTCACATCAGCGGTTTGTAGCATTTGCGGCAGGAGCGCGGTAAGACTACGTTCTGCCTAATGCATTTCCTATAGGACATTCCGGACATTTGCGGCACTTGCAGTTTATATGCAATCCGTCACTTGCGGCAAATTTAAAACTGCAGCTAGCAGTGGTTTTTGTCTGTTGCCGCAAGTGCGGCATTTTCTGGATCGCGGTAAACCCGCAAGTACCGCACATGTATGGAATGTCCTATAGGGAATGCATTAGGCAGAACACAATCTTGCCGCGATCCTGCTGCAAGTGTCCCGGCTTCCGGAAGATCAGGCAAACCTGAGTTCACAAGTTCAAGTTTGCCTGATCTGCCGCAAATGCTACAAACCGCTGATGTGAAATTAGCCTTAGTATTTTCTAATGCAGACACGTCAGGAGTAGAGACAGGTTCACTTTAAAGGGAATGTGACATCAGAAAATAACCTGTTGTTTAAACCAGGATTTTATGTTTAATGTGTTTTAATGAAATAAAATATTTTTTCAATTCTCCATATCACTATCTAAATTAACAAAATAAATCGGAAATCTTGCCATATTTACATTGCCCACTAAGTATAATACTAGACTTTTACTTCCTATTCTGTACTTATGACTTTTAAGCACACTCATTATCATCATAGACAGTGTAACATCTCTATATACAGTAGATAACACAGGATTATTAATTCATAATATGAAATATCACAGCTCACCTCCTCCTGTACAATGACTGATAACACCTCTATATACAGTAGATAACACAGGATCCACCATTCACAATAGGCAATGTCACAGCTCACCTCCTACTGTACAATGACTGATAACACCTCTATATACAGTAGATAACACAGGATCCACCATTCACAATAGGTGATGTCACAGCTCACCTCCTCCTCCTCCTGTACAATGACTGATAACACCTCTATATACAGTAGATAACACAGGATCCACCATTCACAATAGGTGATATCACAGCTCACCTCCTCCTCCTGTACAATGAATGATAACACCTCTATATACAGTAGATAACACAGGATCCATCATTCATAATGGGTGATATCACAGCTCACCTCCTCCTGTACAATGACTGATAACACCTCTATATACAGTAGATAACACAAGATCCAACACTCACAATAGGTGATATCACAGCTCACCTCCTCCTCCTGTACAATGACTGATAACACCTCTATATACAGTAGATAACACAGGATCCAACATTCACAATAGGTGATATCACAGCTGACCTCCTCCTCCTGTACAATGACTGATAACACCTCTATATACAGTAGATAACACAAGATCCACCATTCACAATAGGTGATATCACAGCTCACCTCCTCCTCCTGTACAATGACTGATAACACCTCTATATACAGTAGATAACACAGGATCCACCATTCACAATAGGTGATATCACAGCTCATCTCCTCCTCCTCCTGTACAATGACTGATAACACCTCTATGTATAGTAGATAACACAGGATCCATCATTCATAATGGGTAATATCACAGCTCATCTCCTCCTCCTGTACAATAGCTGACAACACCTCTATATACAGTAGATAACACAGGGTCCACCATTCACAATAGGTTATGTCACAGCTCACCTCCCCATGTACAATGACTGACAACACCTCTATAAATAGTAGATAAGACAAGACTCACTGTGGCATCCCAGGGTCCAAGTGCCATAGTGTCAATATCGCCCCCGGGTGCTAATGTCACACTTGAGAGCAACAGAGGGTATCCACACCAGACAGAAACCACACACAAACCTTTCTGCCTCCAGTGCCTGAAGGGGAGGACCTAGGTTCAGGGTGAGCTCCCCTATAAATTCTGGTCTGGGACGGAGTTAGTAGGTTCAGCCCCTAGGAGGGCTGAGGAAGACATCCTGTGGACTGGAGCAACACTAAGCTCGTCCCAGGGCAGTGCAGTCTAGCGTGAGGGACCCAAGACAGGGGTCTGACGAAGTGGAGGAAAGCCTGGGGAGCAGAGTGATGTCGTGCCAATTCTGTGCAGGGCCTAACGACCTGGCAGGCAATACCGGAAGGTGGGGGACTCCAAATTCCCCAGCCACACTGTGCCCGGAGGCAAAGCAGCATAAAGAGCCCAGGAACATCCGCCTGAGACTTGGGGCTAGAGAAGGACTCGAGTTGCCTACCATACCAGCACCAAGCAGGTGAAGAGGGCCAGCAGTTCAGCTTAATCAGCAGCAGGGACCTACCAACAAGGCGCAGCAAGTAGGCCTCAGAACCTATTGGATGAGGAGCCCTCAGAGTTGCTCTCAGGTGCAAGGACTCAGTATACCATCACCTGTCGGTATTCCAGCTGCACCAGTAAAAGGACTGAGGAACCAACAAGCCGTGAGTCTGTCTGTTGCTTTGCGCCCGCCAACCCGCACCCTACACCCATACATATGTATAAATCCAAAGAACACTGCACACTCTGAGAGTTTCAAGGTGAAGGTGTTTTTTATTTTATGGTGCAACAAGACAGTTTGCGATGATATAGCTGATGTTTCGGACACTATTCTGTGACCTTTATCAAAGCATCGCTACGAAAAAATACAAAGACAGTGGTGTAAACATAAATACAGGTATGTACATACTTACATAAGAACTGTGTTGTGCTTAGACAACAACTGTTTCTACAGTGACCAATCATCATTGTTAGAGGTAATATATCAGATGCGGGTGATTCCATAGTTTTTTTGGGGGTATTGTGATGGAAATTTAACCCCTTCACGACCCGGGAATTCTTCGTTTTTCATTTTCGTTTTTTGCTCCCCTGCTTCCAAGAGCCATAACTTTTTTTATTTTTCCGTCAATACAGACATATGAGGGCTTGTTTTTTGCGGGACGAGTTGTACTTTCATATGCAATCATTTATTTTACCATATAGTGTACAGGGAAATTGCAAAAAAATTCTAAATGCAGTGAAATTGCAAAAAAAGTGCAACGACATGTTTGTTTTTTTGGGTATTTTAGTTGCCATGTTCACTATATGGTAAAACCGACGTGACGGGGTGATGCCTCGGATCGGTACGAGTTCGTAGACACTCAGACTTGTCACTAATGGTACCTTTACACGCCGCGACAGCAGGCTGGATACATCGCGCTACTTCACGTGCACGAGCACGCTCAAACGGCTACAAACGGTCAACGCATCTCCTTTACACGCCGCGACAAGGTGCGCTACGCCACGCTACATCTATAGCTAGCTACATCGCCGGGTGTCTCAAGTAGCCAGCTGTAGCTCATTTACACACCGCTATAACCAGCTACTATGGGCGGACCTGGTGCAGCAGGGCCAGCACATAGGCGTGCCACAATTGTGGATTACGAGCCGTCCGTACGCTGATAGGACGAAGCAATAACATCCTGATTGGGCAGGCAACGCAGGAGGCTGAGTAATACAGCACGCTCGAGCGATTGTGTAGTGTGACTCGTCAGCTCCTTTAAATATGCCTCCCTATGCAGCGACTACCAATCGTCATGCAGCAGCTTCCACCAATGATCGCACATGGGGCGCGGTAACACGGAGCCAGGGTCACGCCTTAGCTACATTGCAGCTACAGCGCAGGGTGTCCAGAGTTCCCTTCCGTTGCTTCTTTACACGCCGATACAGCTCGCTACCATCGGCGATGTAGCCATCAGTTTTCGAGCAGAGCCCATAAACAGATGTATCTGTCGCCGGCTGTAGCGTCGCGTCTTCAGACGCCGCTACGACGGGCTACATTGACGCTACAAGCTACATTTGTAGCCTGTAGCGGGCTGTATCCAGCCTGCCGTCGCGGCGTGTAAAGGTACCATTAGTGATATTTCTTCCAACAGTGCCATATACGCTCTCAGGGGCATAACAACACAAGGGGACACCCCAAGAGGCACCTATCATAGTGGATGTCCTGATTCGTTTATTATCTGTTAGGTAATTTGCACACCACTTACAATGAAAACTGTAGCAGTAAGGGAACCCATAACTCACTGCTGGCTTCTTTACAGAAACCGCAAAGGGATGATAACCCCTCAAACCTATACACTACAAACCCTACATCTTCCAACGGATTAGATGATTCCCTAGGTGCTGACAGGATTACAGGTGTTACCATTCTTTTCTCAACATATATACCACCTTAAGAACCTTCTGACTGCACGTCTCTCCTCCACTATGTCACGTATCTAGTCCTTAAATCTCCATCACAATACCCAAAAAAACCCTATGGAATCACCCGCATCTGATATATTACCTCTAACAATGATGATTGGTCACTGTATAAACAGATGCTGTCCAAGCACAACCCAGTTCTTATGTAAATAAGCACATACCTGTATTTATGTTTACACCACTGTCTTTGTATTTTTTCACAGCGATGCTTTGATAAAGGTCACGGAATAGTGTCCGAAACGTCAGCTATATCATCGCAAACTGTCTTGTTGCACCATAAAGTAAAAAACACCTTCACTTTGAAACTCTCAGTGTTCTTTGGATTTATACATTGGACTGGGACCACGAGTCCCCTACACTAGCACCTCAAATACCCTATACAAGTGTGCATGCCAATATCTACAATTAATTCCCTACACCCATACTACATCCACTGCCCTGGGGATCTGCTCCGCCCGTGGGGAGCTGCTCCATCCTAGCTGCCAACCCATCATCCCCACAGGTTCTGCAGCAGCGGTGCCACTAATAGCCACAAACCACGAGTGGCGTCATGAATAACTTTCCCTTTCATCACCCACTTCCCTACCAAGCCAAGAACTCCTTTAACAACTGAACCCAGAGTCACAGAAGCCGGGTCTCGACCCCTGTGACTCCCCAGAACTGTTTAACAGCCCAGTTTCGAGTACCCCATGGCCCTGGGAGGTGCAGCACCACCATTCACAGTAGGTGATGTCACAGCTCACCTCCTCCTCTACAATGACTGATAACATCTCTATACACAGTAGATAATACAGGATCCACCATTCTCAATAGGTGATGTCATAGCTCACCTCCTCCTCCTGTATAATGACTGATAACATCTCTATATACAGTAGATAACACAGGATCCATCATTCACAGTAGGTGATATCACAGCTCACCTCCTCCTGTACAATGACTGATAACACCTCTATATACAGTAGATAACACAGGATCCACCATTCACAGTAAGTGATATCACAGCTCACCTCCTCCTGTACAATGACTGATAACATCTCTATATACAGTAGATAATACAGGATCCACTATTCACAATAGGTGATATCACAGCTCACCTCCTTCTCCTGTACAATGACTGATATCACCTCTATATACAGTAGATAACACAGGATCCACCATTCACAATAGGTGATATCACAGCTCACCTCCTCCTCCTGTACAATGATTGATAACACCTCTATATACAGTAGATAACACAGGATCCACTATTAACAATAGGTGATATCACAGCTCACCTCCTCCTCCTGTACAATGACTGATAACACCTCTATATACAGTAGATAACACAGGATTCACAATAGGTGATAGCACAGCTTACCTCCTCCTCCTGTATAATGATTGATAACACCTCTATATACAGTAGATAACACAGAATCCACTATTCACAATAGATGATATCACAGCTCACCTCTTCCTCCTGTACAATGATTCATAACACCCCTATATACAGTAGATAACACAGGATCCACCATTCACAATAGGTGATAGAACAGCTCACCTCCTCCTCCTGTACAATGACTGATAACACCTCTATATACAGTGGATAACACAGGATCCACCATTCACAATAGGTGATATCACAGCTCACCTCCTCCCCCTGTACAATGACTGATAACACCTCTATATACAGTAGATAACACAGGATCCACCATTCACAATAGATATCACAGCTCACCTCCTTCTCCTGTACAATGACTGATAACAGCTCTATATACAGTAGATAACACAGGATCCACCATTCACAATAGGCGATATCACAGCTCACCTCCTCCTCCTGTACAATGACTGATAACACCTCTATATACAGTAGATAACACAGGATCCACCATTCACAATCGGTGAGCAATTCATCTTCTCCACCTTCTTACAATATGACCTTTTCCATGTAGAATGCCAATGTGTCAGATTTCGTTGTTTATTGCAGCCTATATCCATGGTGACTGGCTGTAACAGGAAGAATGAGTTTAGTATTAGGCTTAGTATCCAGTGTGAATATTGCAGGACTTAGGCCTCGTGCACACGTTGAGTATTTGATGAGATTTTTACCTCAGGATTTGTAAGGCCACATGCACATGGTGAGTATTTGGTGAGATTTTTACCTCAGGATTTGTAAGGCCACGTGCACATGGTGAGTATTTGATGAGTTTTTAACCTCAGGATTTGTAGCCAAAACCAGGAGTTGGTGATAAATACAGAAGTGGTGATGTGTTTCTTTTCCTCTGATTGCTCCACTTCTGGTTTTGTGTACAAATCCTGAGGTAAAAAACTCATCAAATACATGAAGTGTCTGCTTCATTCAAGATGGGGCTCCACAGACGCCTGTTCTGAGGGTTTCAGAACCCCCTTCTTGAATTTGCTAAATATCCCGGTAGTCGCACCACCAGTAATTAGGAAATGTCACACCATGATGGCTTCCAAAACAGTCAGTTCCCTAATGCCCTCCTATTGAGTTGCCAACCCTGACGCCATATTCCAGTCTTGTGAAGAAACCATATTTTTGATACCTCAAGAGGTCAACAAGGTGTTCATTGTAACTTTGTCGTACTATATCGGTCTACTCTTACACACTGGATGTTGGCATGAAATAAATGACTAAGTCGTAAGCTCAATATTTATTTTAATACAAATATTACGAATGAAATGAAGGTCACTACAGCAGAAATGCAGATGAGGAGAAAAATACATTGCAATGCTCATTAAAAAAAGATGTCCTAGCTGGTTGGATCTTAGATGCACCTGGATAAGGCTTGTTTCATGCCCTTGGCCTTACCTCCAATGGCAAAAGGAGGTCTCCAGTAAGAAGACCAACAGTCAACCTGGGTACCGCTACACATATCTAGTATGTGCGTACCTTGGTATCCAGTTCTGAAATATAGGCAAGTATGAAGACTTGTCCGACGTACGTGAGGCACAGTATAGCGCTATGAATCCATCTCCATAGCATAAGCCCAAATCACTGACAGTACCAAAAAAAAATGATGACTGTAAATGTGATCTAATACATTTCATAAACTATATTACACAAATGAAAACACTGACATTTGTTTCATACCAGAAATCCCTTTTTGCATAGGGAATGTTTCATTATCACCATAAAAAGCTACAAAAATCCCATTTCCACGGCAGAACAGAACCCCACTTTTATGCAACAACAGAAATAATGAAAATAATCATAAAGTCAATGCGCCGCTCACATCTTATTTCCTTTGCTGCAGCAAAGTTTATTACCTGGAAAAACCTCTTTCTTCCGGAGAGATTTTTTCCATGGTTCACTTATGCTACTCTTGTCATTGCAACCAGTTGCCAAAAAATCATAAAATCTGCCTTTGCGTTCATGGGTACCGCCCGCATTGGAAGCCTCGCAGCTAAAACTGTGCGTGCCCCTCTTATCTTCTGCTGATTCCTCGTGAAAATTTGACTTATGTTGAGGCTTTGAACTGGTAACAAACCCCCCGCAGGAAGGCCCCTGGATGCTGTTCTTGTATAAAGGAGCATCTGCCATGCTGTATTCCGTATGGTGAGAGCATCCGGGCGAAGGCAAAGAGCTACTAGACGAACAAGAAGCTGCAAGGTGCCCTCCATTGGCGTTAACGGCAAACGGGATGTTTAGGTAATGGCTGCCACATTCCTGGTAAAAACAACAAGTTTGAAGGCTACTGTCGTCCTTGGCAATACGAAGGCGTTTCCGATAAGGACAATCCTGGGGCACAAACCATTCCTGTGCTGATGCCCCACTCAGGGCGCAGGCTGAGAAACACCAGTTGTTCTGCAGGAGAATCTCGCCATGGATTCTTTTCATCAAGTTGTTGATGAGGACCGATCTTCTGAGGAACACTTCGGGATCATCAATGAATTTTAATTTCTCCAAGGACATGTAAAGTACGTGGGCCCTCTCTTCGAAGATGGATACATTCTAAATCGTGAAAACAGAGAAACCAAAAATGAGATTTAAGAGAAAGAAAGCAAAGCATACAGTCAATGAAACACTAAAAACAAGAATGCTCAACCAAAACATTGAATAAAAGGCTAAGGCAACAAAATATAGTCAAGAAGTTTAAGAATAAAGGTCAGTCTACGTTGATGTCATGTAGTGTTGACGAGTAGCTGATAATAATTCCATGCAAGGTAACTATATTCCTTTGTGACTGCTAATAGGGAATTTACTACATTTCTAGACCAACTACCCAACTTAAGATGGCTTATTTACAGATCAACCATCATGAGATCTTGTAGCACAAACTCTTAATGTACCTTTACACGCCGCTACAGAAGGTTAGAAACCACCGGGTGTCGGAGACAATTGTACCTTGTACCGTCAAAATACCGCGAGGTAGCGGCGTTTAATTCAGGTTGTTGCCACTGGTCACTGTCGACACCTGTCTTTCAGCCGTGCTCAAAAACAGGAAGGTTTAAACCCGATGGTAGCGGCGTGTAATCGAGGAACAGGAAGGTTTTTTCGTCACCTAGTGAACTCCCTGGGGCGTGACACAGCCTACAGGATACCGCGCCCCATCAGCGATCATTGGTGGAAGCTCCTGCGTTACGATTGGTTGTCCCTGCATAGGGCTGCATATTTAAGGAGCTGACCAGTCACACTACACAATTGCAATAGCATCATGTATTAGCCAGCCTTCCTGCGCTGGCTGGCCAATCATGATGCTATTGCATTGTCCAATCATCGTACGAGCGTCTCGTAATCCACAACTCTGGCACGCCTATGTGTTGTCCCTGCTGCCCTAGGTCCTCCCATATTCCCTTGTGGTAGCGGCGTGTAAATTAGGGATGGTGCTCCACAGAAGGTAACTTGTGGCACCCGTTGGTGCTACCAGGGATCGAAAAAACCTACTGTAGAGCACCTTGTAGCGGCATGTAAATGCGGTATCAGGTACCGTTAGGAACCGTTGAAATGTGCACGTGCACGTGAGACACCCGGTGGTTTCTAACCTTCTGTAGCAGCGTGTAAAGGTACCTTTAAGGTGGACTTAGTTTGGCAGAATCCGCAGCCAGAGGTATCGGCCAACATCTAATGTCTTCGAGATGTATGTTTGTTCTATGTTGGGTGAAAGGGATTGGACATGTTGAACTTCAATATACCAATTCTTTTCTCTTTTTTTTTTAACAAGGGAGTTAACCTACCGCCTGAGCTTTGTCGTAGCGGCTTCCAATTTACCACACATGCACACTTCACGGAACTGAGTGCTAGTTTCTTAGCAAGTTCCTTAGGAATAGATGTGGGTCAGCTTTTTTTCTGTAAGCTGCAATGAGGTCCCCATATACATTGATGGGCACTAAAGTCTACTCTAAGTTACACATTTCAATGATCTCGTTGGTTAGCCGCATCTTTAAAATCCCTCCTATGCTTGTTGGGGGCCATATTATGATTCTTTTGGTCTTTCATAATGACATTAGATGTAGACCATGTGCAACCATTCTCAGTTGGTTTTATTTTGGAGCGCATACTCTCCACCCAACTAAGGTCACTGTGTATTTAGATCTACGTTTCCTTAAATTGACAAAAGCATGTCAGGAATTGCAATAAAATATATCCCCAGTTAGTTGATATTCAATTAAAGGAAATGGACCATAAAACCAAAAGATCTGTGCAGGGATCATATACTGTGTGATAAATGGATGCATGTGATGATATAATGTAATGTATCTGTGCTGAGAGTTAGGAAGACTTCAACACCATAGTACAAAACTTTTCACATTCACATAACACTCTATAGGAATGACCATATGTAAGCATTTATCTATTACCCAGTATGTGTACAACGCCAACGTTGCTCACATTTGTCTCTGTGGTCATTGAGCTCCACAATGTAGAGTGAAACCTCTTTGATACGACCACCCAAAACTACATTTAAAAAAAGGTCTTCTAGGTGGGGCTTCTGTGCCTGGCATTGTGGGCATCTTGGGTTCTCACTAGACACTGGGACATTATGTCATTACTTGAGGAGTAATGCCTAAGCCTTATGCGATTACATGAGGAGCGTTAAATTACAACAAAGCATAGTAAGCACTAGAGCGGCCCAGGATGTCAGGAACTGAAGACCCGTTTCCTCGAAGGTGTGGACTGAACGCCGGACAAGGGCAGAGCAAATCAAATTGATCATCTCTAGCAGTATTAGTAAATGGAAAGTTACAATTGCCCCCCTAAACCATCTTCTATATTTGAGGACCTCAACTTTTCCGACCTTGAAAGCCACCTTGAACTCTGAAAGAGGGTGGCAAGCCACATCCAGCTCCTGCCCCCTCACAGTAGTGGCACCCGGACAGCCCATTACCTGTATAATGACAGCCAAAGCTTTTTTTTTTACAGAAATCACACAGAGGCAGTTTACCAAGATCCAGGAGTTCCTAACATACCCCCATTCAGATATGCTCTACTATGTGGGGCTACTCTCGATAAGCCCCATCTGGAGACCTGCTCTTCATAGCTGTTAGCTAGCCCTGGTGCTTATGTACCAGACTGGAAGACAGCCGCGAGCCAAACATCACACGCTTGCGACTTACAGGTTGGGTACCACTGTTCTACATTAATGGTCATGAATAAATGTAAAATAGCTTCAAGAACCAAAATGTGTTCAAAGAGGTCTTTGTTTCCTCCATGACTTCATGGCTCTCTTGGAAAATTATACAAAGTTCATCAAGATGTGTCCTAAATGCTTGTGGAGTCACCTATAGAAAGGATACCACTTATCTACTGTTGAAGTCAGTGATCGGTGGCAGCCACAACCTGGCACGGGAGGGATTGAGTTGTATCTCAATCGGCTATTTTCGAAACCCCAACAGACTTGAATGTAGAGATCCAGCACGTACCCACACCTTCATTATTCAATCTGCAGGTGGCTGTGCAGAAAATGTAGAGGTCCTAAAGGTGGGATCTCTTTATTTCAGATATTTTTGGATATGCCATAAAGGTTGGAGTTGAGAAAACCCCTTTAAATCAAGTAAAATATATCTCTACCATTCAATAGTTAAACAATTATAATAATTCTATGTAACAAGTCACATTTAGGTGTCAGGTATAATCTTTTTTTGGAAGAAATTGCAGTAATTGGGGAAATAAATGTCATCTCCATTAACCTCCCGCTAGCATAACGCTCGGGGAAGATTTTACTGTACATTTTACGGTGGTTATATTAATTTAGTGTATGTGATGGAAATGTAGTAAAGCCTCCTATATACACTCATTTTCTATGTTATGTAAAAGAGTTTTCCCATTAACAAAGTAAATTTTAAAGTTAATTTTAATCAATAGATTTTGGTATAATAATAATTTCCACAATGGGATGTGATTAAAAAAATGTTCCTATGCTAAAATAATCTTATATATGTGTCCCTGCTATGTACTGTGTAATGGATGTGTCTGACCGTACAGGTACATGTTCTGATCATACCACATCTCCTGTGTTGAGATAATCTTATATATGTGTCCCTGCTATGTACTGTGTAATGGATGTGTCTGACTGTACAGGGACATGTTCTGATCATACCACATCTCCTGTGTTGAGATAATCTTATATATGTGTCCCTGCTATGTACTGTGTAATGGATGTGTCTGACCATACAGGGACATGGTCTGATCATACCACATCTCCTGTGCTAGGATAATCTTATATATGTGTCCCTGCTATTTACTGTGTAATGGATGTGTCTGACCGTACAGAGACATGGTCTGACCATACCACATCTCCTGTGCTGAGATAATCTTATATATGTGTCCCTGCTATGTACTGTGTAATGGATGTGTCTGACCGTACAGGGACATGGTCTGATCATACCACATCTCCTGTGCTGAGATAATCTTATATATGTGTCCCTGCTATGTACTGTGTAATGGATGTGTCTGACCATACAGGGACATGGTCTGATCATACTACATCTCCTGTGCTGGGATAATCTTATATATGTGTCCCTGCTATTTACTGTGTAATGGATGTGTCTGACCGTACAGAGACATGGTCTGACCATACCACATCTCCTGTGCTGAGATAATCTTATATATGTGTCCCTGCTATGTACTGTGTAATGGATGTGTCTGACCGTACAGGGACATGGTCTGATCATACCACATCTCCTGTGCTGAGATAATCTTATATATGTGTCCCTGCTATGTACTGTGTAATGGATGTGTCTGACCGTACAGGAACATGGTCTGATCATACCATATCTCCTGGGTCAGTGAGGACACCAGAGAGTATACAGACATTACAGCACAGAAAATAGTATACAACATTACAGCACGGGAAAGAGTATACAGACATTACAGCATGGGAAAGTGTATACAGACATTAAAGAATAGATAGATTATACAGACATTACAGCACAGGAAACAATATACAGAAATTACAGCATGGGAAAGAGTATACAGACATTACAGCACAAGAAAGAGTATATAGAAATTACAGCAGGGGTAAAGAGTATACAGACAGTACAGCACAGGAAAGAGTATACAAACATTACAGTACGGGAAAGAGTATACAGACATTCCAGCATAGGAAAGAGTATACAGACATTACAGCACGGGAAATAGTATACAGACATTACAGCACAGGAAAGTGTATATAGACTTTACAGAATAGGAAAGACTATACAGACATTACAGCACAGGAAAGAGTATACAGACTTTACAGCATAGGAGAGACTATACAAATATTACAGCAGGGTAAAGAATATACAGACATTACAGCAAGGGATCATAGAAGATTATTTTTGTGAGGTTAAACATTTCCCTGCCTATTTTTAAAAAAATATTTTACCTAAAAGACTAATTTACGATCCCATTCTGTAATGTCTGTATACTCTTTCCTGTGCTGTAACGTCTGTATACTCTTTCCTGTGCTGTAATGTCTGTATACTCTTTCCTGTGCTGTAATGTCTGTATACTCTTTCCTGTGCTGTAATGTCTGTATACTCTTTCCCGTGCTGTAATGTCTGTATACTCTTTCCCGTGCTGTAATGTCTGTATACTCTTTCCTGTACTGTAATGTCTGTATACTCTTTTCTTTGCTGTAATGTCAGTACACTCTTTTGTGTCCTCTCCTGCCCTGGAAATGTGGTCTGATCAGACCATGCCCCTGTATGGTCAGACACATCCATTACACAGTACATAGCAGGGACACATATATAAGATTATCTCAGCCCAGGAGATGTGGTTTGATCAGACCATGTGCCTGTACGGTCAGACACATCCATTACACAGTACATAGCAGGGACACATATGCAAGATTATCTCAGCATAGGAACATTTTTATTTTTAAATCACAACCAATTGTGGAAAATATTATTATTCCAAAGATATATTGATTGAAATTAACGCTGCTCATGGGAAAAAAATCCTTTAATATTGTACTGAGAATCCAAACTTGGGCTGTGGTCACATATACATATGGGAAGCTATAACCCTGCTTCATAAAAGAGGGAAGGGTCATAAATCATTTACTGTGTGTTTAGCTTTCTTAGTAGACTAATGATGTTGCTGCTGTCTTTTTCATTATGGAGGTTCCTTTTTGGTGTAAGTGCCATTCCTCTGTAACTGCTCCCGGAAATGTAAGAATAAACTGACAACTTGGCATTATTATTCCCACCCTGCAGACAAGGGAAATGGTATTGCTTCGTTGCCAATTTTGAATTGACTTTTTCAGAAGGAAGAACAGAGGACTGTATCAGACGGGGGTGGCAGGGGCCCACCAGTAACATTGGCTGTGGAGGCCACTTATCTACTACATTCACAAATCTACCTGTACTTCTATATGGTAATATACTGGTTAGTCTGTAGAATGAATAATGAGATGATTCCTTTGTGTGTACACAGTGAAACAAGTGTAATGTGCCAATCACTGATCGTGCTTGGTGGTATGTGACTAGTGCAGAGGGGCCCACCTGAGGATTCTCCGGTTCCCCAGTGGGCAAGTACGATCCTGACAGACGGAACAGCACAATCTCAAGTTCTTACAAATGATAGTATTTTATGGGAAATAAGAGTAATTACTAAAATAATCAAGTCGGGGAACTATTTAATGCAAATATATATTTTTTAAGGACATGGGTGGGCCCTAAGGTAAGAAGAAGTAGCTGGTCCTCAAGCAATATGTTTCCAGTGAAATGCATAAGAAATCAGAAGGCATTTTGGACCAAACTATTTGGGAGGTAAGCAGCCTCATGTTCACCGCCCATGTGGCAGAAGTAAGAATTCATCACCCCGTCTGCTATTCCTGCCTCTTCTGACCTTGAACATGGAACAAATGGCAGGTATGTACCTTTATGTGCTGCAGACAAAGGATCAAAACTGCAGTCAGAGTCTGACTAGAAAAAGTCATTGTATTAGCCAAAAAGAAAAAAAGCACAAAAAGGGAAAAAAAAGCACAAAGACTTCTGGCAAATATCAGGAGTAACATGGACTCAGACGACTTTATGAAGGATGGCAGCGCGCCAAAGATGACACATAAGGTGCCATGGAGCGGGATGGAAAATTCTTTACCACGTAAGTACTTGCAGGACTGCAGAGAAGTGAAACATTTCCGGCCACACCAGCGCTGAGGTAATAGGAGAGAGAAGGCCTTGGAAATCCGAGTCTGCACTTCATCTGCTTCTCTTTCAAAAATCCAAAACAGAAGTCTTTAGTATATTAGTAAGGCTGGTAGGGAACAAACTGGAATCATGTATATGTATGTATTTATGTATGTATGTGTAATGCAGCTGTGACTACTCTACCATTATCTGATTGACTTATAAGGATCAGTAAGATCCATTGTGTCAAAACCTCTATTATTACTCCTTTTATTACTCTGCTCTCTGTTATTACTCCTGTTATCACTCTGCCCTCTGTTATAACTCCTATTATCACTCTGCCCTCTGTTATTACTCCTGTTATTATTCTGCCCTCTGTTATGACTCCTGTTTCAACTCTGCCCTCTGTTTTTACTCATATTATTACTTTGCCCTCTGGTATTACTCCTGTTATCACTCTGCCCTCTGTTATGACTCCTGTTATCACTCTGCCCTCTATTATTACTCCTGGAAATGAATAAACTCGCAACTCCTTGATCCCATCCCCCTTTGTGTCTCTACATATTACGACACTGTCAGCCTTTATTGGACACTGTCAGATTACGTACACTCATGGCCATTTGAGAAATGGAAGCTGTTCATGTATCTATAGAATTCCAGGAGAAATAACAGAATTCTAAGAAGAGTTCAAGCATTTACAGGGAAATGTAAGTGCCGCAACCTCCAGCAGGAATGCAGGGCCTGAGAAATCGGAGCTTAATCCTGTCACTGTGCCTCCGACGGCTTTGGCAAGCCACAGGTTGGGAGGCAAAGGTAAACGGGGATTTGGTAGTAGGGTAAAGCAACTAGGTGGATTGCAGGGGCTGATTTCTTAGTCCAGCTATGTGCGGTGGCTAAGCTTCCCGGTCTGGTTACACTTTCAGTTCGTTTCTGCCAGGCGCAGACACTCAGACCATGTAGCATGGGGTAGTAGAAGAGGTGATTGCAGTCCCATAAGAAACACAGACACCGTAGGTTTCATGCAGGGCTCACGTCAGCACCCGGCATACCCAAGCAAATGTCAAGGCCCTGGACAGGTGAGGGGGCCCACTAAGTGTCTGTGAGTGGAAGCAAAGAGGGAAAACCGCTCAGACAGCTGTCCTCTATCCTGCTCTGCACTAATCTATGTGATCAGTAAACAACAGGAGAGGAAGCTTACCTACAGCTACATGGAGTCTGCAGGAGCCATGCAGCTGAAGGACCTTCCAGTCATGTGACTGATCACATGACTGAAATGAAGGTCCTGGAAGATCCTGCAGCTGCTCAACTTCTCCAACCTCCTTGCAACTCCCAGTGGCTTCTCTTTCCTGCTCTACCCAGCTAGATTTAGTAATGTATAGTGTGTGTAAATGCAGAGCTGTGTGTGTTTATATGTGCATGTATTGTCCATGTAGCAGAGCTGTATGTGTTTATATGTTGTGGTATGACTGAATTTTAAGTGGACACTATTTATTGCAGAGGCGGTTATGCTCTGCAACATAAATATGGATGTTTTGCTAGATCTTGTAGTTCCACAAGATCCTAATGT
>JARQOC010000001.1:588972416-589138260 GCA_033576535.1 Allobates femoralis | reverse complement strand
AAAAAGAATCCATTCAACCCAAATCCCTAAGAATTTGTTCCGAGATCCCGACGCATCAGCTGCGAGCTCCTCCATTCGATATATGTCCATCAATTCTTTGAACCAATCAAGTAGAGATGGAGCCCGGCTTGATTTCCAGAACCTCGGGATCACAGCACGAGCAGCCGAGATGCAAAAGCGGAGAATATCCCTCTTCTGTAGCCCAATAGGACCTGGAAAAATGGATAACATTGCCGATTCTGGGCAGCATTCGGCTTGTTTACCTGTTATCCGGGCGTATGCATTGAAAACCTCAGACCAGAACCGCCGGTTTCCCCACAACTCCACCAAATGTGTATCATTGTACCCTTCTCTTCCCCACAGCGCTAGCAGGTATCAGGGGTTCCAGGGAACATGTTCCGGAGTGTCGTCGGGCACAAGTACCATCTAGTGAGCTGCTTATAGCTTCTTTCTTGTGCAGAACAAGCGCTAGCTAGTGAGTGAGTAAATATAAAGCATTTCTGCCAATTAGCTTCTGAAATGCTACACCCCAATTCCCTCTCCCAAGCACGTTGGAAGTAAAGGGTGCCCTGCTCTCTCATGGACCCTAAGGCCTGGTATAGAACTGATATTTTGCGCCTCGGTGGAGCCTCCAGTTGGAATAACCTCTCCAATACGTTGGGCGTCAATCTTACCCTGCAAGAGTGGTCAGCTGAATTTAAGTATGCTCTGTATTGGAGAAATTCGAATCACTTAAGAGGTCTCGTAGGTTCTTTGAGTTGTAGCTCTGCCATCGGGGGCAAACCACCACTGGACAGAGTCTGTCCTACTCGGGTGTCATCCACAATCCGCCAACATAAAAATCTCTGCCTGTCAAATCTGGGTGGGAAAGATGGGTTGGAAAAAAGGGGAGTCAAAGGGCTAAGTCTGTCGTTTAAGCGGAGGGTTTTCGTCACTAGGTGCCATACCTTCAAGGTGTTTCTGGTCATGTCTGTCAAAGGTACTAGGTCTGTGGAGTCTTTAGGGGAAATCCAAAGCAGGTGTTTCAGCGGAATCCCCAAACCCTCTTGCTCCACCCCTACCCATTTCTTGGAGGACGCATGATAATGCCAATCTAGAGCTCTAACAAGAGAGGAAGCCACAAAGTACGCTCGTATGTTGGGTAGTCCAACCCCTCCTCTGGTCTTGGGCAAGGATAGGATATTCATTCGCAATCTGGACCTCTTGCCCCCCCAGACAAATCTAAGGATCATAGATTGCATTTTGGAGAGGAAGCCTCTATCCAATAGAACAGGAACTGTCTGAAAAGTATATAAGAGTCGGGGCAAGACATCCATCTTGACTACGTTTATTCTCCTGAACCAGGATAGCTTTAATTGTCTATAGGAGGTAAATGCCGATTCCGCGTTAGTCAAAAGGGGTTTAAATTGAATATTAGTTTAAGATCTTTTGGTATAAGGACTCCCAAGTACTTAATGGCTTCTACTTTCCATTTAAATGGGAACTGTTTAGATAGATGAGAAACCAATTCTCCAGGCAAAGAAATATTGAGTGCCTCGGTTTTGGAGCGATTCACTTTTTTTTTTTTTTTTTTTTTTTTAAATCACTTAGTTTTTATTAAACATTTGACAAATATACAACATAGGGGGTATACCCCGTATAAGAGATGAGAATGAACAATCATACAAAAGAAAAAAAAAAAAAAAAACGGTGGGAAGGGGAGGGTGGTGGGGGGGATGGGGGTAAGGTCCAATCAGTTATGATGAGAGAAATTTTATATAAGAAAATTCCCATGAAGGAGTATGACATCACGCGTACAATAACATTATAAGCATATGAGGCAGTAAACAGTATATAATGGTAGACAGATGAAATGTAAATAAATTATGGTAACAAATAAGTCAGAGATGTCCTCTAAAGAGTCCTTGCATTTCCCAAGAGGTCTTGATTATACTGGATTAAGGCTTAGCAGTGGAGGTCAACCAAGGGTCCCACCAGCATAATCTTTTAGTTTTTATGGCTACGTCATGGGCTAGTGTAGATTCATGTTGGAAGTGAAGATCAATTCGAGATACTAGTTCCGCTCTAGAGGGAGTCGTGGTCAGTTTCCAGTGTTTGGTTAGACATAGTCTGGCTGCTATTATTATATTGGTTACAATAGGGCGCACTTGTTTGGGAACACTTTCCAGACCCAGGCCAAGTAGTGCCGTAGGACCATCTAAAGTGAGTGGGAGCCCGACCACCTCCACTATCAGTGATTCAACCATACTCCAGAACCTCCGAACCCTGGGGCAGAGCCACCACACATGTTCCATAGAACCGGTCTCCAGGCCGCACTTCCAGCATAATGAGTCAGAGGATCGCTGAATTTGTGCTAGCTTGAGAGGAGACATGTACCAATTCATTTGGATTTTCTTTGCCTGTTCTAGATGTAAGATACAGGATGAATATTTGGAGGTGTGGGCTGCGGCCCTGAGCCATGAGTTCAGAGGGGCCGAGAAGGAGAGCCTGCGCTCCCAGATCTTCATATATGGGAGTTTATGTTGATCCGGTGAGATCAGTAGGGCCCTGTAAAGGAGAGAAACTCCGTGGGTGGCTGAACATTGGGGTTTAAAGTATCTTTGTAAGTGTTCAGATGGGTGGAGGCTGTCCCAGGATGGGACACGACACTGAGTTAGGAAATGTCGAATCTGTAGGTATTGGTAAAATACCTTGTTCGGGAGAGAGAATAGGCTGTGTAGTTCAGAGAAGGGACGAAGTCCCGTCTTATTATAAAGATCATACAGTGTTCGTATATTTAGAGTTTTCCACCTAAGTAGGGATAGATCAGGTATAGTATGTTCTAAAGCATCAAGAGAGATGTACCTAAGTAAAAAGGTGAAATAAGGGTGGCTCATGGAAGACCATATTTTTAATACGGTAATCATGGATCTCAAAAGGCCGCCGAGGGGAGAGGGCCGGAGTAGTCCCAGTTCTAACAGGATGCGAAGAGATCCAGAAGGGGCATAAGATGCCTCAATCTGTAGCCAAGGTATCGGGGACACTGTCCCGGACCACCAGATCTTTGCATACTCCAGATGGGTAGCTCTATAGTATGTTAGTACATCCGGGACTCCCAGACCCCCCGCAGCACTCGGGAGAACCATCACTTTGTGGGCTATACGTGGGGGCTTTTTGTTCCAAATAAATGAATTGATTAAGCGTTGAAAGCTGGAAATACATGTGCGTGGGAATAGGATGGGGAGACAACGGAAGAGGTATATTAATTTTGGTAAAATTGTCATTTTAATGATGTGTATGCGGGCAATCCAGGAGAGGACCAGCGGGGAGATCCTGTCCAGCTCCTGTGAGATTTGTCTATATAATCTGTCAAAGTTTTGCTTAACTATAGAATGTAGGTGGCAGACATAAACCCCAAGATAAATAAAGCCATTAGGGGACCATGAGAATGCAAATTGTTGTTGAAGTTGGGCCTGGACACAGGCTGGTATATTAACAGGGAACAGCATGGATTTGGACATGTTTAGCTTGTAGTAGGACACCTCGGAAAACTCTTTAAGCAGGGCCATAATTTCGCCCAGGGAGTCCGAGATGTCCGTACACGAGAAAACCACGTCATCCGCATATAGTCCAATTTTATGTTCCCGCCCTCCTATGTTGATACCGTGAATATTTGGATTGGCTCTTACAGCTGCAGCCAGGGGTTCCATTGCAAGCGCAAATATCAGGGGGGATAAAGGGCAACCCTGTCGGGTCCCATTGGTGATGTCAAAGTTGCTGGAAAGAAAACCCGAGGCTCGAACGGAAGCAGAGGGAAGAGAGTATAGGGCCATAATGGCCGTCTTGACTTGGCCCGTTATGCCAAATTTGTCAAGCACCTCTCCAATGTACCCCCAGTGAATCCTGTCGAATGCCTTTTCGGCATCTAGCGACAGGAGAACACCGGGGGCCCCTGACCTTTCCAGGACGTCCAGGATATTAATTAAGCGTCTGGTTCCGTCACGAGTTTGCCTGCCCGGGACAAAACCGACCTGGTCAGGATCTATGAGGGTTGGTAGTATTTCCATAAGCCTATTTGCCCATATTTTGGCATAAATTTTTGTGTCGCAATTTAGTAGCGCTATTGGGCGGAAATTTCCGGGAGTGTCAGGGGACTTCCCCGGTTTAGGTATTGTGGAGATAATCGCCTCTAAACCCTCCCGACCTACCTCTCCCCTGGACCTCCAGCACTCAAAGAGTCTGAGTAAAAATGGTGAAAGGACGGTGGCAAATTGTGCGTAGTAAGAAAATGGATAACCGTCGGGGCCAGGGGCAGAATGTTTTTTGGCAGTTTTTATTATTTGCATTATTTCTGTGATGGTTATGGGGGCGTCTAGAAGAGCCAGGTGCTGTTGCGACAGCTTAGGGAGAGTTATCTTATCAAGAAATGCTGTAATATTTTCAGGGTTGGGTTGTGGTGTATTGGGGTCTGACTTCAAGTTATACAGTGATTTATAGTAGTGACCGAATTCTTCAGCTATCCTAATGGGGTGTTGGATCTGACGGCCTGAAGGGGCGGTAAGATGAGAGATCCTGGATCGTGCCACTTTCTTTCTCACCCGCCTGGCTAGCAGCGCCCCTGCCCTGTCACCCATACCATAAAATTTTGCATGAAGGGACTTAAGGTGGTTTTCAGTTTTATGGAGGAGCAAGGTGCGTAAATGACTCCTCGCCTCTAGAAGTGGTGACAAGGCTGCGGGGGAAGGACATTGTTTGTGTCGTTCCTCTAGGGATCGTAATGAGCAGAGGGCCGCTTCCAATTCCGCTGTGCGTTGTTTCTTTACAAAGGAAGCCGTTTTAATTAGCATGCCCCGGAGCACAGCCTTGTGAGAGAACCAGAGGGAGTCATCTCGCACCGCCCCATTATCATTCAGGGAGAAAAAGTCGGTCAGTTGGTTGGTAATGTCCTCTGATATTTGAGGGTCAGTTAGGAGGTGGGAGTTAAGCTTCCAGTTAAAGGGGGATTTGACCGCCATGGGGTCTGTTAGCTGTAGGGAGGTGGGAGCATGGTCTGACCAGGTGATGCTATCAATGGAGGCGGCAGTGCATTCTTGTAATACGGCATCATTAACCAGTATATAATCAATCCTGCTGTATGTTCTGTAGCGGGGGGATAGAAATGTGTAGTCGCGTTCTCCACCATGGAAGTAACGCCAGATATCATGGAAGCCGTATTCTATCACCAGGGAGCCCATCTCGCCCCTTGGGGAGGACACATCAGAGCAGTCTAAAGACTTGTTCATGGGCATATTAAAGTCACCACATATTATCGTGCGGCAGCGGCCATTAAGTTCAGGTCGATCCAGGAGTGAGGAGAGAAATGATTTTTGTCCCACGTTAGGAGCATACATGGAGACTAGGACATAGGGAACTCCGTTAATCTGGCATGAGAGGATTAGGTATCTCCCCTCTGTATCTGAGAAGGAGTTGATCAGCTGAAAGGAGACCGTATGCTTAATGAGGATCGCCACTCCTGTTTTTTTCAAAGGGCCATTGGCAAAAAATTGGGTGGGAAAAGTTTTATTCTGCAATCTAAAATTGTCTGCTGCAAGCAGGTGAGTTTCTTGGATAAAGATGATATCACTCCCGGATCTACCGAACTGCCGCAAGGTCATTGATCGCTTAACGGGCGAGTTAAGGCCGTTGACATTTAATGATAAAACGTTAATACTCATGATATCAGATAACATTTACAGTAGGAATAATCAGAAACACAACAATTAGCCATAGGAAATGCAGTAATAAAAGGACCTGAAGGCTGGAAGGGGGAGAGTAGTGGGGGGGAGAGGTAAGTGGGAAAACCAGGTGGTACCCTTGCCATAAAATATGAAGTATGGCTGGGCTGAAAAAAGAGGTTAAAGGGAAGGGGGGAAAAGGGGGAGAATAAAACATAAAGAATCAAAAAATCCCATACGAGGGAAAATTCAAACATTGAAGTCCAAAGGTTTTTACACCCTTGAGGAGTGACTAAAACACACTCAGGGGGCAGAGTTCTCGAACCGCCGGCGATCCGAAAAAGAACACTAACAGGGAACCGGCGAAGTCCGAACCAAGGACCAAAACCGGGCCCTAAAAGCCACAACCACCGGGCAGTGCAGTTTAGTCAGAGTCACACAGCCTTCTTCCACTCCTTGGAGATTGTACGTGGAGTCTTGCTTGAGCTGGGGCTGGAGCGAGGAGATGTAGAGCTGGAATCCTGGGAAAGTCCCCACTCCTTAAGGGCCCTCCTCAGGTGGCTAGGAGAGCGGAAAATCTGAGTCGCACCTTTGTAGCGGAATCGGACGTGTACCGGCGTGCCCCAGGAGTACATAATGCCGCGATCTCGTAGGGTTTTGCAGTAAGGGGCAAACTCACGTCGTCTAGCCAGAGTACCGGCGGACAGATCTGGGAAAATGGAGATTCCTGTGAAAGGAGGATTTAATGTAGGGTTCTTTCTCATGGCCTGTAGGACCGCATCCGCCATAGCCGGCTTAGTGAGTTGAACTAGGATGTCTCTGGGGAGCGCTTTGTTTACGTGCGTTGGTTTGGGGATCCTGTATGCCCTATCGAAGGCCATCTCCTCCTTCTGTATGTCTGGCAGCAGTTGGGGCAGTAGGTTATGAATTACCTCCTGTATGTCTTCCTGGTCCTGCGCCTCAGGGATCCCACGGAGCCTGATGTTTCCCCTCCGAGATTTATCCTCCAAACTGCAGATCCTCAGTTGGGCCTGTTTTAGTTCGTCTGCTATCAAGCCGTAGTCAGTCGCCAGTTCGTTATGGGCATCAGCGTACTCCGCCATTTTGTCTTCTATGTGGTCTGTTCGCTCCCCTAATGAGGAGAGATCTCTGCGCATTTCCTCCATCATGCTCCTCATGTCTTCTTGAATGGAACGCCTGAGCGATCCCAAAAAGTCTCTAAGCTCTCTCCGCGACGCCGGAGCGTCATCATCGGCGTCGCTGTCTGCGTTCACATCGCAGCTGCGATGCATGCGGGAGCGGGAGGGAGGAGAGCTAGGAGCCGGCGCCATTTTGGGCTGTGAGTGCTGGGGCTGATCAGGGCCGAAAAAGTCCGTGACTTTTGTTGCAGCAGCCCGCTGCTTTGAGGAATTCCTGGGCATACCTGGGGGGTCTGGAGGGGTTCCGCCACCGGATTAGGTAGGTTTGAAGGCTGTGGGAGATCTGTAGTGTGCCGTTAGCCCGGTAAGTTGCAGGAGCTCAGAGAGACACGTCTGGCTTCATGAGCTCCTAGGCCACGCCCTCTGGAGCGATTCACTTTAAAGTTGCTCAATTGTCCGAACCGTTCAAACTCCATTAAGACCGAAGGGATGGAGACCAGGGGCTGGGAGATGTAAAGTAGCAGGTCATCTGCAAATAAGGCTAATTTGTGATGACTCTGTCCCAGCTTGACCCCATGGACGCATTCATAGGACCTAAGTGCAAAATATTTAACTATTATAGTGTCAATTCAAAAATCACCAAGAACACAATCAGTCATTTTTTCACAATTGCCCGTCAATAGTTTGAATTTGATATAAAGAAACATAGTCTTGTAACATCTCAAATGAAAGCTGTTACCGTTCTGAGTAAAATGATGCCTCTCCCACTTCATTATCTTATTTCTAGCCTGAGATAAAAAAAAATGTAAAGTCATACCAGGCCAAAATTCACCCTTTTTTTAAACTTTAAAAATCTGTAAAAAATTAACTGATGAAGAAAAAAATTCTAAACTTTTAATTTGTAATTAACTAAAGTAGTACTTCATAAAGGAAAAAAAAAATAAAAATCTAAAGACGTCAGGTAAAAAAAAATATTCATATTTAGATCACTTGATATGGAATGACCCATTGACGCTATTACTAGTAAAATATGTTAAAATATGATCCCATTGCGATCCCAACTTGAAATTTGGTACAGATGTGGCTAAGAGCACAGCAGACACATGGGCAGTTTTTGAAATATTTAAAGCGCGCTGATTTTTCGGAAATGCGTTTTAAAGTTTTGCGCTTGCGATCACATGGGTAAAATATTAACAAAGATCCTCTTGTGACATATCTGATGAAAGCCTGGACAGTTCTGAGTAGATTGGTGTTTATTTTGTTTCTCTATCTTATTTCTAGCCCGAGATATGATAGAAAATGTAAAGCCATACCAGGCCAAAATTCGCACTTTTTTAAAACTTTAAAAATCTGTAAAAAATTAACTGATAAAGAAAAAAATTCAAAACTTTTTTTTTGTAATTAGATAAAGTTGTTCTTCATATAGAAAAAAAATTTAAAAAATCTGAGGACGTCAGGGAAAAAAAATATTCATTTTTGGATCACTTGACATGGAATGACCCGTAGGTTGCATTTGTGCATATTTGCTTCCAAACTGTTTGCATTCCTTTTTATTTTACAGCCAAGAAAACGTATTAAGAGTTTGCTGTCTGTTCACAGAGTTAGTTAAAAGGGGTTGAACAATGTACAGCTGCATCTCAATAATCAAAAAGTAAATTTTATTCAGTAATTCAATACATGAAGTGAAACACATATATTATATAGAGTCATTACACACAGAGTCATCTATTTCCTGTGTTTATTTCTGTTAATGTTGATGATTATGGCTTATAGCCAATGAAAACCCAAAAGTCATTATGTAAAAAAATTAAAGTAGGGAGGATGAAGGGTTAAAAACCGCGCTGCCATATTCCACAAGACATCAAAGGATGACTATAATGTTGATTATTTGTCAACATGTTTCAGGGCAACATGGCAATATGCGGAAGGGGCTAAGGCTGGGTTCACATTTGCGGACCCCTCCGCAGCGTTCTGCGGAGGGGATCCGCAATGTGTCCGCAGCCACCGCAAGCTCCTATCTTTATAATGGGAGCGCACGGTGCTGCGCTTGACAGCACATGACCGTGCGCACCCATTCACTCCCACATGTGATCAGTGCGCAGGCGGATGCCTGCGCACAAATCACACAGTCTCGTCCGCACCAGGAATGCAACATGTCGCGTCCCTGGTGCGGATGAGACTGTGTGATTTGTGCGCAGGCGGACGCCTGCGCACAGATCACATGTAGGAGTGAATGGGTGCGCACGGTCATGTGCTGTCAAGCGCAGCACCGTGCGCTCCCATTATAAAGATAGGAGCTTGCGGTGGCTGCGGACACATTGCGGATCCCCTCCGCAGAACGCTGCAGAGGGGTCCGCAAATGTGAACCCAGCCTAAGGAGCCCTGAAATGCGTTAAGTAATAAATCAATATTATATTCAGCCTTTGATGTCTTGTGGAATACGGCAGCGTGGTTTTTAACCCTTCATCCTCCCCTACTTTAATTTTCTGAGATAATGACCTTTGGGTTTTCATTGGCTGTAAACCATAATCAACAACATTAACAGAAATAAACAATTGAAATAGATCACTCTGTGTGTAATGACTCTATATAATATATGTGTGTTTTACTTTATGTATTGAATTACTGAAATAAATAAACTTTTTGATGTTAATCTAATTCACTGAGATGCTCCTGTATGTAAGATATCCCTACTGACAAGGTTTGGGAATTTATTGATCCTTGATGGTCTGACCATTGGGGCCTTCACCAATTCTGAGAACGATGATCTGCTTGCTAGATCTCTGCTCAATTCATTGTCTATGGAACTGTTGGATATTGCCAAGTACAGCACTTGTCTCATAGGGAATGAAAAGACCAGAGGCCGGGCATGAATGAATTCAGCTCTATTCAGGCTGGACTTGGCCTAGTTTCATTTTCAGGAATACTGATGGTCCCAATGGTTGGAGTGTCTGAGATGAGAGCTGCCACTAGGAATTTCGGGGCCCCTGACTCCAGGCAGTGCTGTACCCCCCTAGTGGCGGCCCTGTCTGAGATTAATAAATTCTACCCTATTCTATTGTTGGGGAATAACTTATATACTTACTTAATTCAGAGAAAATCAGTATTGTCCTTGGCTCTTCTGTATTGCTCCCTGACGTTATATGGAATCCAATAGTGAAAAACATTCCATGCAAAATCAGAGTTAAAGTCACATTGAAGTCTGAGAGATCTGTATTATGGCTCCGTTAAGTCCTAAAGGCAATGACATGTCTAGATCTCAGTTGATCTTATGTACAATTTAACAGTATTTCATGACTTTGCCTAATTATAGAACAATGCCCTGTTAACAGGCTCTTCAGTGGCATAGATGGTCTATTATGTATTAGCTGGCATACCTACCATGATCCTAATGACCCAGAAAATGTGCTGAAATGCAAACAGGATACAGCTATATATCCATCACATGACATATTTCCCCTTGGAGTCTGACCAATATTATAAAATCTAGTATCACCAGGGAACAGATGGTATTGTTTTATGCCGGGATTGGCGCCTTCAGCCAACTGTGCTTACAGGCGCCCAAAAATAAGAGCTGATGTGATGTCAGACACGAGAAGGGTCAGTCATTGTCTCCTCAGGTCTTCAATGTGCAGAACACAGGTTAATTGTGGAAATCGTATTTCACCTGCTCTGTGTAATTGATTTTGGATATATAGATGAAGCTACAGAACCCTCTTATGGGAAAGATCACTTTTTTAACTGCTTTTGAAACATTTTGAAGTCATATTTAGAAATCTTTTAATATTCCGTTAGTTTCACTCGTTGCCGCTAATTGCACCAGATTTATCAATGTGCCGCCAGCTGTTTGATACATTTGGCATAGCGGTCTGGTCGCCACAGAGGTACTGCACCTCAGCTATAGGTGTGGTATCCCACTCCCAGGTAAGGAGGGGACACAGACCCGAGACACATATACCTTCATCCAACGCCCATCCTAACCCCAGACCAGTGTATCTTGGGCGGATCCTATTTAGGAAGGGCCCCATCTTCTTGCACGGGGAAGGAGTAAGTCGAGGGGGAGGGAGGAGAAGGTAGAAAAGCAGAGAGGAAGAGGAGGAGTTAATTAGTCTGCAGAATAAGTGAGAAGGGTTGGACAGAGGAACACCTAGAAGATGGAGCTCTAGGGGAGGTTCACACCAGGGGAGGAGTGGGACTGGAGAGAAGATCGCCACAAAACCTTGGCTGGAGGGATCTCATTCCAGCAATAACCCCTGCAGGGCATTTCTGGTGGAGGTAGGTTGCAAGAGGGTACCGGCCTCAATCTAGCAACATACTTTACATTGAAGCTAGGAAACCGGAGGACGCAGCACCTGTATGGGCAGTGGCTACTGACCATGCATATTCTATGAAACGGTGGCTAGACCTAGGGTAAGGGGACGGATTGCCGTCGCCCGACAGGACCTGTAGGCATCTGCTTGGGACACTGTGCATGAGGACGCAGGGCTGGAGAGGTGAGTAGCCAGCGTGGACAGTTAACCAGGAAAGGCTTACGACAGGGTGTCTCGGAGGAGTGGACCCAAGGTGCCTGGGAGTTGACCGGACTGCAGACCCGGAAGACATGGTACCCCTGCTGGGCTGGACTGCTGAACTGAACTGTGAGTATACGCTTGAGAATTGCAACTCCAGTGTCCTTCTGTTATTCTGCGCCCTCTGTCCTGCACCCCACGACCATCACCGTCCCAACAGACTGTCATACTACCCTGAGGTCCTGCTCCACCTGTGGGGAGCAATAGGATCCTGGCTGCTGCACCATCTGCCCCAGTGGTCTAAATCTGCAGCGTCGGCCATCCCTGGCTGAATACCACAGGTGGCGTCATGAATATCCCCTGTAAATACCTCCTTCACTGCACGGCCAGGGCCACAGAGCTGGGCCACAGCCACCATGACCTCCTCAAGTAACTTGACTGGCCCAGGTACCGACTACCCCCGGTCCTTGCGGCCGTGGCACATGCAGGCTTTTCCTGCATGCCCCCGGATTCCAAAATACGCTACTGTGAAACTAACCTAAGACAACCGCTTCTGATTCCACTTTATTTCCCAGTATAAAATAATAGACCCTGTACTCACCACTCGTGTCGCTACTGTTTCAGTGCTGTTGGTAATCGCCGTTCGGGGCTCACGTGATATTGTGACGTCACCCAAGCCTTGCTTCCAATCACTCACGACTGCTGTCTCCCCGCCTTCGGACTAAATGAGAAGTTAGCTGCAACGTCACTTCCTGTTGATTGGCCATTTGGTCCTAATGTGAGAGAAGCCGCAGTGACTGCACACGGCACTCGTGTGATGTCACAATGCCATGGGCACTACAGGATGCTGCAGATCCCCATAATAAATTGGGGGCCTCCTGTATTGCCTTGGTATTTGTGATCTGGTGTCTATAAGGAAGGCTGCCTTTTCTCTGTGATGCTTTTTTTAGTTTTTGCCCTTTCTGTGAATTGTTTTTCTATAACTCTGGTTACAGTTCTGTACACAGATGGGGGTTGACAGGTTATGGTTTCCAATTCCAAAATAGGGTATTCTTCATTAAGGGACTGTCCATCAATCAGCCATTGTAGATAGTGATAAGTAGACCCATGGATGTTTGTGTTTGCCTGGTTCAGTTTGACTTTAAGAAAAAGTTTGGTTTGGGAATTAGACAGTGAACCCCATACCAATGAACGAGGACCTGAATTTCTGTACTGAAAAGTAGCTGCTTTAGTTTAACTAGTTATCAAAAATGAGGGGGACACAACACCATTTACAAATACAGAATACTTTTAAATACAGAGTGGGATCCCCTCTATTTTGGTTAACCAGCCAAGATAAAGCAGACCACAGGGGGTTGCAGCCCATAGCTGTCTGTTTTACCTGCACTTATTATCAAAAAAAGGCAGGAGCCCACGTCATTTTTTTAAAATTATTTATTGCTTTTTTTCAAAGTGGTGGGCATTACAATACTTGACATGGCTGTGATGGAGCTGGAAGTGATCACACCGAAAAAGCTTGCTGACCGTCCGTTCTGCAACCATAATTCCTTACACTCTACAGGAGAGAGAGGACACCACTGACCATAAGAGCTTACACTCTACAGTAGACTCCGATGATCCCCTCTCTGTGTTTGGATGGTCCAACATATCGTCCATTACAGCGACGACCCAGAGATGTCACTGAACGTTTTGTAATACTTCATTGCTCCTGTGATGGCGCTGCAGTAGGTCTAAACACTTGCTGCTGGTTTTACCAACCGGTTGCTGATGGATCACCCTCCAATTAGCTCATTTGCACTTTTCCAATGTTTGTATTGACCTGTTAACACAAAGAGTTGGATTGAAAGCCAATACAATATCACAAAAGGCTTCTTTCATGGATTGTGTCTGGTATTGCACCTACGATCTTTTGATATGAAGCGTTAAAAACCACAAACAACTTGTACATATGGTTCAACCCTGTATAACCCCAATCGTTTCTATTGCAGAACTAATAACAAGTGAAGGAAAAAGAATAATAGGCTGGTATTCCTTTGTAAGAATAATTCACTTAAGTCAATGCTCAGGAGTTCAGTCGGGGTTTTATCAAATGTTTTTTTGTAAGGTATTGTAATTGTTGTATGGTGGACATGTATTTTCCACCGGGAGCACGTTGGAAAGAAATTTCAGGGGATAAAGAGAAAAGATATGTGACCTCAGTGGCTACAGACAAAATGCAGGTCAATACATCTCTTCTTACAGCGTTTCAATGCACCCAGGTGTATGCAATGCCCTATTATCATGGTAAGTCATTGTATTTTATAGTAAGCCATTTAATAGAGGCTCCGAGAATCAAAGGGGATTGTTAAGAGCAGGAACATCGTATGTTCAGTGCGGAAATCAACAGAAAAACAGCAAAAATACTCAACTGGGCTTCTACAGCAACAATGGCCAAGAGTCTAAGGAGCCGGAATATGATCGTGGTCACTGAATGGTTTTCTTAAAAAGGTCAAGTTGTCAAGGCTTTGTCATGACGGAACATTTCTGGTTGGATATTAGGCTACAAGGCACCAAAAAAAGATAACTATATCCGCTAAGAGTTGTCTACTTGTCGAGCCCACTGGGACGAGGGTACTCGGTACCGGACCGGGTCTGCTACTGGGGAAGTCACGGGTGGTCCTGGTCCGGACCGACGCCACCCACTGTGTGCGGCCAGTGATGGGGCCGCCGCTGCTGCAGAACCTCCGGGGATGATGTAATGGCAGCGTAGATGGAATAGTTCCCGTGGGCAGAAGTGTGTTCCCCGGGGCAGTAAGGGTTAAAGTCTATGGTGTAGTGTGCTGAGTGCAATTCACTTACTAGCCAGATGCTGCAGGAATCCTCCTTCAATGTTGGACCTTGCACGCTGTGGCTCTGCAGGTGGAGGGTTGTTATGATCCTGTATGGAGGGAATGGTACGCAGATAGAGGCAGACAAGAGAGGCAGATTCAGGGTTCTCCGTGTTTACTTCTTACGTTCTCAAGTTAAAGTTACAGTTCAGTACAGTTCTTACAATTCTCAGTACACGGGCTCACTCTCTGCAGCCAGTCCCCTCAATCTCTGCAGCCAGGTCTCTCTCTCTTTGTGACCCCTCACACTGTCTGTGTCCTTTCCGGGCTGTTAACTCTCTGTGTTCGCTTGGTGTGCGTCTTCAGACAGTATGGCGGTGACTCGGCCCCTGTGGGTCCTCCTGGTCGTCACTGAGCTGCCTGTCCTTTGGGGTAGGGACCCTAACGTGTAGCTGTGGTCCCCCGTCGGTTGTCTGGGGATGCCGGGTGAAACTACGGTCCCCTCTAGAGCCGACACTCTACTCAACGCAGCCTCCAGCAGTCCTCCCGTGTGAGGCTCTACCAGGCTCTCTCTCTACTGTGTCTTCCAGTGTCATAGGAGGGCTACTCTGCCTGCAGTCTGTCGTCTCAGCTGTAGTTCTAGGGACCAGTGTCACTGTCCCTCTCTTCCCTCTCACACTCCTGGGGATCTGGCTTCGAACGGGCTTTCTCTCTCCTCCGGCTCGCACTGGCTCGGTACAGATTCTGCGCTCCTATACCTCACTCTTCCAGGACGTGTGATTCCTTCTTTCCTTCTCAGCTTAACTCGGCCTACTGCTGTCTCTCGGCCTGTGCCGTGCTCCTCAGCCTGCTGCTGGTCTGTGTCTTTGCTGCTCGGCACCCTGAGCCTACTGACTCCTTCCTCCTCCCCCTTCACTATTTCTACTGTCTGTCACCTGACTACGTGTGTGCCCAACCCACTTCTCTAAACCCACCACCCCTCGCCTGCATAGAGTTCCTAGGCTCCGGGCTGGATGCTGCCATCTACTGTACGTGGGTTGTGTGGGCAGTGAGGGTGTTGGTGTTCAACTGTCGTCCTACCTGCCTGGCTGCAGTTCCCTTTGTGGCCTCCTGGACGCAGGGGCGCCACCCAACAGCCAGGGCCCACCTAGAACAGCGCAGCGGGGAGGCCTCAGCACTTGCCAGGTGTGGAAAGCCCAACTTGCTTCCAGGCTCCGGACCCCTGACACCACTTGTGAACTTTGCCCTGGATGAACTTGCTGCTGACTTCAGCAAAGGTAAAGGAGACTCTTACCCCTGTGTCTGTCAGTTATTCCGTGCACTCAGTTCTTGCACTCCCGGCGAGTCCTGCATTACAATAGACTATTCGGTTGCCTTCGGGACCCGCTCTTCCCGTGAAGAGAAGAACCATCCTCGCTGCGACTCCCATCATCGCCAGAGGTCCTGACTGCAGCAGCGGCTATACAGGCCGTATTCCACTGGTGGCGTCACAACACTCTTTGATTTTTGTTTTATTTTATTTTAATCCATTTTTTCCAATCCCCTTTTTAACTGCTCGCCCAATGAGGCGATCACAGACCGGATCACGCCAACGTGACATCCTATGACTCACCGTAGCCGGGGGTACACGTAGCGGGCGTTGTTTCTCCTCCAGTCACGGAACCGCGCCTGCGGTGGTGTAGGCCCGGTGGTCCAGATCAATAGGGGAATGGCGGAACAGTGGGGTGATTTGTCTTCGTGACGCCACCTGCGGGTGTTCTGGTAATGGTACCAGCGCTGTTCGGGTCTCCGGGGGATGGTACACAGCGAGATGGAACGCTCCCCACAGGATGAGCGGGAATCCCCGGAGCCGGGAGCTGCGCAAGATGTTGTGAGGCAGCTGCGGGACGCTGCGCGCTGAATCCTGGAGTAATGCACAACCACACAAAGTCTCTTTTAGGTACCTTTACTGGATAGTAGTCAGGTACACTCGGACCGGGATAGTGAAGTTGGCACTTATGGAGTTTCACAGCAAGCAGTGTTAGGCTTCCTTTCTCTACTTCTGGTGCTAAGGTCGGGTGGATGTGGAATCCAGCCGGACCGGGCAGGGTGTTCAATGGAACTTGCTTCACCTGGTTGTCAGCACTGAGGGCACTGTAAAAGGGTCTGAGCAGGATCAGTACTCTTCCCTGGGCTCTCGTGGGTAGGTGCATCAGGTGGAACAGGTGGCTAAACCTCCTGTTGGATGTAGCTGGTTCTCTGTGAGGGCTTTGTAGCTTCCACAGCTTCGGTTCCAGTAACCGGATGGTTTGGAAAGAGTTGGATTAACTCTGTATTCCTGAGAGGTGATCTCCTTCTTCCTATTATCCCAATTGCAGGGATCTCCACTGGCTAACAGGCTAGCAGGGCCTAGTGTGTTCCTCATAGGGTGGAGGTTTCACACAGGCAGGCAGCTCTTGTAGCGTCTACCACACTCTGAAGTTTCTCCCTCCAAGACTCTTTTTATAGGGGGAACTGGTTAGAAGTCACCAGTGTTAGCTCCCCCTAGAGGCTCGGGGTGAAACCAGGTGTTCTAAGTGTTGTTTGTGTTGTGGTTTTGCTGTGCTGTTACTTACTCCATTTGTACCTAAGGATTTCTGTGGTGCCCAACAGGTGCCAGGGTGCCACATTCCCCCTTAGTTAACCTCAGTTCTCCCGGCTGAGCAAAAGGTTCTTTTTACAACTTAACACTAAGCATTTATAACATTCAATTTACAAAGTCTTAAAGAAAAACACAAAAATCACTGAAAAGGAAGTGAAAAATGTGGAAAAAGGTGAAAAGCAGTCCGTACGGCACTAGTCCATCTGCCGCAGGCTGGAAAAAGGTAAAGTTAGTGGTCACACAAGTCCTGTGACAATTGTTCAAAGTTTATGGAAAGGGAAAAAGGTAAAGTCCAGGGATACATGGTAAACTTTATACATTCCCTACGGGTGTCTCTGCTTGGGAGGCCGGTACTAACCTTCTATACCTTACCAGGCGCTTTCTGTTCCCAACTTAGTATACTTGGGACATAGCCCAGTTCCTCCACCCTTCTGTACACTACTTTTTACAGGTTTTGAAAAACAGTATTATATACAAACACTTACAGGTTACATTTTCCACTACATTTTAAACCCATTCTCCAAGTTTTTGTGGGGGTTGACCTAATGTACTACGTGTGGATCTGCGTAGTGTGGGTGTTTCCAAAGCTGTTTGTGTAGTGTACGAAGATGTTGGTAATTCTCTATGTCTGCTTTGTGTAAGACCATAGTAAGTGCGGAGTCTATCAACTGGACTGACCTCTGTAGGTAGTTGATTAGGAATGGCTTCTCTTACTGTGGGACTAGCAGGCTGACCGATTACAGGAATCTCAGGTTCCATGATAACAGGCTGCAATTCTTGCACTTGGATTTCTTCTTGTTGGACTTGTGGAATTGGATTTGGCTTTGGCTGACCTTCTGTAGGCTGGTAGAAATGCATAACTGGTATGAGGAATGCTTCACCTATTTGTGGCCAATCAGCTGGTAAGTATCCAATTTCTGTAAGGACTAGATTTTCTTTGGTTTCTTCATCTGTAGTTACAGTAGGGTAACTGGTTGCTTGTGGGATTAACTGTGGCGGACATTTCTTCAAATGATCCCTTGAGACAGTTGCAATAGTATTCCCATTGTCTTTGCTAATAACACAAGTTTTTGAGTTATCAAAGTGTGACGGCATAACGGTGTAGGGTATGGATTCCCAACTGTTATCCAATTTGTTGGTTTTTCTTTTTCTTTTCAGCACTACATCACCTATAGCTAGTGGTTCAGCTGAGGCGTGCTTGTTGAAGTCTTTTTCTTGTTTGGTCCTACTGATTTCAAGGTTCCTTTCCACGCTTTCTTGTACTTTTCTGTACTTTTCTTGGCGTTGGCTGACCCAGTCTTCATCAGAAGAATCTTCTGTGGGTTCAATGGTTCCCATCTGCAAATCAATAGGCAGTTTACCTGGTCTTGCTCTCATCAAGTAAGCAGGTGTGTAATTCGTCGAACTGACAGGTATGTGGTTGTAGATGTCCACGAGATCTGGAAGCTTCTCTGGCCATTGATTTCTCTCTTCAACTGGTAAGGTCTTGAGCATGTCAATGACTATGTGGTTCATCTTCTCACATAAACCGTTCGTCTGAGGATGATAAGGTGTTGTGCGGATTTTCTTACACCCATACAGCCCTAAGAATTCTTGGAACAGAGCTGATTCGAAGGCTGGCCCTTGATCAGTTAAGACCTGGTCTGGATACCCATGGGGGCGACAGAAGTAACTCTGGAACGCTTTTGCTGCTACCTCAGCAGTTAAATCCTTAACTGGAACGACTACCAGGAATCTTGAGTAGTGATCGACGATGGTGAGAGCGTATGTGTACCCGGTTCGACTTGGGGTAAGCTTCACATGGTCGAGGGCAACTATTTCAAGAGGTTTGGTGGTAACAATTGGTTGCAACGGAGCTTTCTGAGTTAGATGGTCTTTTCTTCGAAGGTGACATGGTCCACAGTTTTTACACCATTTGTCAATGGAACCTCTCATACCGACCCAGTAGAACCGATCCTTCAGGAGTCTCTCCAGCTTCTTCCATCCAAAGTGTCCGGCATCATCATGGTATGCTTCAAGGATCATTTGGACTTCAGTCTTGGGAACTACGATCTGCCAGATGAGTTCATGGGTTCTTGGGTTGAGGTATCTTCTGCATAGTTTACCTTGGTAGACGAACAACCTTCCTTTCTCCTTCCACAGGCGTTTAGCAGTTGGTGAGGCATCAGAGTCCATATTGGCGTGTTCTTGAGTGATGAGATCCCTTACCAGGCTGACATCTGGGTCGTTGGCTTGAGCCTCCTTCCAGTCATGGTGAGGTAACGGGTTCACGGTCCTCTCTACACGTGTCTGGTTTCTCTGATGACATGTTGCTGTACCGGAACGGTGGAAAGCAGGTAGTTCAATCTCTTCTAGGTCATCTATGTCTTCTCCCTCTTCGGGAAGATGGGGCATTCGGGACAGGGCATCAGCATTGCCGTTCTTGTGACCTGCCCGGTACTTTACAGTGAAGTCGTAGTTAGCGAGTCTTGCTACCCAACGCTGTTCTAGGGCTCCCAGCTTTGCAGTCTCTAAGTGTGTTAGAGGGTTGTTATCTGTGAAAGCTGTGAACGGGGCGGATGCCAGGTAATGCTTGAAACGCTCTGTGATCGCCCAGACCAGGGCCAGGAACTCCAGCTTGAAGGAGCTGTAGTTTTCCGGGTTCCTTTCTGTGGGACGGAGCTTTCTGCTTGCGTAGGCTATCACCTTCTCCTTGCCCTGCTGACGTTGAGATAGGACTGCTCCTAAACCTTCATTACTTGCGTCAGTGTACAACAGAAACGGTAGATTGTAGTCAGGGTAAGCCAGGATTTCTTCTCCAGTTAAAGCATCTTTTAACGTTTGGAAGGATTTGTCCTGCTCTGGGCCCCAGTGGAACGGGGGTCCCCTGATCTTGCCGTTTTTGGATTGACCTACTAAGAGATCTTGCATAGGTGCGGCTATCTTGGTATAGCCTTTGATGAATCGTCGGTAGTACCCGACCAGTCCTAGGAATTGACGTACCTCCTTGTGGTTGATGGGTGCTGGCCAGTCCTTGATGACGGTTACTTTATCCGGGTCCGGTGCTACGCCTTCGGCGCTGACCACATGTCCTAGGTATTGGACCTTGGGCTTCAGCAGGTGGCACTTGGACGGTTTCAGTTTCATCCCGTACTTGGACAGTGACTCAAACACTTCACTCAGGTGTTGGAGGTGATCTTCATAGGTCTGAGAGTAGACAATGACATCATCAAGGTATAACAAGACAGTCTCAAAGTTCTTATGGCCCAAACAACACTCCATAAGTCTCTGAAATGTTCCTGGGGCATTGCACAAACCGAATGGCATACTGTTGAACTCGCATAAGCCCATGGGAGTAGTGAAGGCTGTCTTCTCACGATCCTCCTCTGCAACGGCAACCTGCCAGTACCCACTAGTAAGATCTAATGTGGAGAAGTAATTGGCAGATTTGAGTGCAGCTAGTGACTCTTCTATGCGGGGTAACGGGTATGCATCTTTGTGTGTGACTTTGTTGATTTGCCTATAATCTACACACATCCTCATACTACCATCTTTCTTTTTAACCAGGACTAGTGGTGCGGCCCAGGGACTACAGCTATCCCTAATGACTCCTGCATTCTTCATGTCCTGAAGCATCTCTTTTGCTTTCTGGTAGTGTGTGGGTGGTATAGGCCTGTACCTTTCTTTGATAGGTGCATGGTTGTTTGTGGGGATATGATGTTGTACCCCTTTAATCCTCCCAAAGTCAAGTGGGTGTTTGCTGAACACTTGCTCATACTCCCGAACTACCCGGTATACTCCATTTTTCTGGTGAGAGGGTGTATTGTCAGTTCCTACACTGAGGTCTTGACACCATTTCTCTAACTGATCTTTGGAGTGAGGGGGTTCATCAGTGACTGTTTGGTTTGAGGATTTTACATCAATCACAGCATCATCTTTTACTTGGTACAATTTAGCAACAGTTGCATATCTTGGCAGTCTGACTTCGTCATCACCATAATTTAATATGCGTACGGGGACTCTCCCCTTTCTTACGTCGACTAACCCTCTGGCTGTCAAGAGCGTAGGACTACTGTCGGACATTACAGGTTCTACTACAGCTTGGTAGTCCTGCCCTCTGAGGCCTATGGCTGCTCGACACCAGATCATCATTTCACTTCTGGGTGGTACCACAATTGGAATGGGATCTGTGACCCTTACTCTGCCAATCTCACCATTTGACAAGGTTACCTGTTGTTGATACACCAGAGCTCTGATCTGCTTTTGGATAGCCCTCTTTTCTCTGGGTTTACCGGCTTCAGCACTCTGTTGGAGTAAAAACAACACTTCATCGAGGCATTTGATCATGACATTGGTACCCAATATGACATATGGATCCTTGTGGTTAGGCTTATCCTGAACCACTAAGATACCCTGGTTTTTCAACTGCACCCTCCCCACCTTTACTGTAGCTTCCCACTGTCCCTCTATGGTAACCGGAATACCATTAGTGGCTTCAAGGTTCATCTCGGGATTGGGGGTTCTAACTTAACATCGGGCCAGAACTGCTTGTAAAGGGTACTGGGGATGGATGTCACCTGGGATCCAGTGTCTATCAAGGCGGAGATAGCGATGCCATCGATGACGATTGGTAAGTATGGACAGTCTCCCACATACTTGTGTTCCCAGCTGGACGTAGGGCCTGCACAGTCTACTCCTGGGGTTGGCCCTTCTCGCCCAGGGGTTGCTCGTTTAAAGGACGGGATTGCAGATTGCGTCCTCCTAAGTCGTTCTGCTGACTGTTGCGGCGTCTGTCAGGACTGCGGCGGTCTGCAGGTTTTCCTCGCGACGGCTGTGTCTTTCTCCTCATCCAGGGGACGTCATCCGGGCTGTCGGCGAGTTGAATCTTGTCCGATGGCCTTGCATCTGTCTTGGGTCTTCTCCCAGCTTGTAGCTTGGCCACGTCTTTCATCAGCTGCTCGACATTAGCACACAGTTGATCAAACCGGTCAGGTGTTACAGTCTGTGCACTGGACTGAATCGCAGGGATTGGAGATGTTGCTGCCGGCACGGAAGGGGTGTCAGCGTACTGCTGCGGCTGCGGTGAAGCGGGATCAGGTACTTCAGCGAGTCGCTGTCCCCAGACTGTTAAGTCTCTCAAGGTATCAAACTCTGCGCCTGGGTTTTGTATGGACCACCAGCTTGCTTGCTTCCTATCCTCAGATAGTTTAAGGCCCACAATAAATTGTCCAATTAACGCTTTGTTCTCATCTCGAGCACTGTCAGGATCGACTTGTTTTAACAGTCTGTATGCTTCTTGCAAGCGCAGTGAATAATCAAGGACAGTTTCTTGTGCCCCTTGGTTACAACGATAGAATGACAGTCTTAATCCAGCTTCGGTATGGCACTCAAAGACCCGAGTTAATCTAGCGAATATCTGCTCCACAGATTCCTGAACTTCTACAGGCCAGCTGCGGCTCTGCAGTTCGGCTGCACCGGTTAATTGTCCCATAATAACTGAAGCTCTTTGCTTACCGGTCATCGGGTACATGTCCAGGGCCTGGCATATCTTCCTCTGGAAGTTCTCCAAGGTGCTGGGTACGCCGCTGTACTTGGGTAACCAGGTCGCACTAGGAACGTAGGGTAGAGACATCGGCATAATCGGAGCGGGTTGTGGTAGCATACCGCCGACTTGTTGCTGTCCATCAAGTTGTATATTTTGAGGTGCCGCTTGGTCTAGCGGGGGCACCGCGTGATCGGGAGCCGGGTTACTCATGGTCGCTCCCCCTTAGTTAAGCGTAGCCTTTCCCTCGGTTGCAAACGGAAGTGTCGGCCTCGCGGTGAGGAGTGAGGCACCACGGGAGTTTCCGGTTCCTGCTGCGTACGGAGGAAGTCGTCAGAGCGTGGGGGCGGGGTCAATCTTCGCGCCCTCTGCACAGTCACGCCCCTTCTTTTCCCGCCTTTTCGCGCAGCAATGGCGGACCAAATGTACAGTTCGATATTTACAGTCAATAAATAGCACACAATACCCGAGATAACGGGCCTGCTCGTATCCTGTTCGTGACGCCAAATTCTGACTCACCGTAGCCGGGGGGTACACGTAGCGGGCGTTGTTTCTCCTCCAGTCACGGAACCGCGCCTGCGGTGGTGTAGGCCCGGTGGTCCAGATCAATAGGGGAATGGCGGAACAGTGGGGTGATTTGTCTTCGTGACGCCACCTGCGGGTGTTCTGGTAATGGTACCAGCGCTGTTCGGGTCTCCGGGGGATGGTACACAGCGAGATGGAACGCTCCCCACAGGATGAGCGGGAATCCCCGGAGCCGGGAGCTGCGCAAGATGTTGTGAGGCAGCTGCGGGACGCTGCGCGCTGAATCCTGGAGTAATGCACAACCACACAAAGTCTCTTTTAGGTACCTTTACTGGATAGTAGTCAGGTACACTCGGACCGGGATAGTGAAGTTGGCACTTATGGAGTTTCACAGCAAGCAGTGTTAGGCTTCCTTTCTCTACTTCTGGTGCTAAGGTCGGGTGGATGTGGAATCCAGCCGGACCGGGCAGGGTGTTCAATGGAACTTGCTTCACCTGGTTGTCAGCACTGAGGGCACTGTAAAAGGGTCTGAGCAGGATCAGTACTCTTCCCTGGGCTCTCGTGGGTAGGTGCATCAGGTGGAACAGGTGGCTAAACCTCCTGTTGGATGTAGCTGGTTCTCTGTGAGGGCTTTGTAGCTTCCACAGCTTCGGTTCCAGTAACCGGATGGTTTGGAAAGAGTTGGATTAACTCTGTATTCCTGAGAGGTGATCTCCTTCTTCCTATTATCCCAATTGCAGGGATCTCCACTGGCTAACAGGCTAGCAGGGCCTAGTGTGTTCCTCATAGGGTGGAGGTTTCACACAGGCAGGCAGCTCTTGTAGCGTCTACCACACTCTGAAGTTTCTCCCTCCAAGACTCTTTTTATAGGGGGAACTGGTTAGAAGTCACCAGTGTTAGCTCCCCCTAGAGGCTCGGGGTGAAACCAGGTGTTCTAAGTGTTGTTTTGTGTTGTGGTTTTGCTGTGCTGTTACTTACTCCATTTGTACCTAAGGATTTCTGTGGTGCCCAACAGGTGCCAGGGTGCCACACCTACAGCGAGAGGGCCCAGTTCTGAGTACCCCACGGGCCCCACCAGGGTCGACACAGGTACATGCCTAAAGGCATATACACACTGAGCGAGACGCAAGCGAGATACTTGCACAAGACTCGCATGACTCAATCGGCACGGCCGTCGCCTCTCTGGAAGGGAGTGTTTCTATACAGCTCTATGCTCCTATTCAGAGAGACAGTGGCTATGCAAGGTGAGTGACACACCCACTCCAGGGCCAGGGAAGACACGGGAATCGGGCAGTTACTACATGTTCTCTCTTCTTCACTTCTCGGTTCTTTTCACGGGGACAGACGGTGGCCAAGACCCGGTCCCATGACCCTGGTGGTGTCATTTAGAATAAACGGGGAATGATGACAGGGAAAGTCTGAGGGTATAAGGGGTAGTCGTGACGCCACCTACGGTATGCTGCCAGGGCAGCCACCGCTGCTTCAGATTTTCTGGGCACGATGACTGACAACTGGGATGGTGTCGCTCCCCACAGGTGGATCGGTGGTGTGCAGTCCCCAGGGCAGTAGAGTGGTTCCCATGGCTCGTATCTTGGCAGAGGTTCGTTTAGTCAACAGTACTCTCGGCATTACTGGCGGCTTCTGTGGCCGATGGTCGGCGCACATAAAAGTCTCTCACACCACAGCTGCAGTTCCGTTACTATTACTCAGGTGTTAAACATTGCCACCGGGTATGACTCCTACCAGTCTCTGGTTCGCTCTTTCTCCAGAACCAGGTCAGTGCAGTCCAGCCACGGTTAGTGCCCTTTTCTTTCCTCTCTAGATGTCTCAGTCTCTGGTGGCCTGTCTCTCTCTCGGCGCTATAAGGAGTAGTTCTCTTCTGAAGCGAGCGTAGCACCGGTCTGCCCTCCAGGCTCTCAACGCTCTCCGCAGTGCAAAGCTCAGGTACCAGTGGCCACTTGTGCTTCGATGTCCCGGGTGCCATTAGGTTCCTCTCCTGGGGACTGCTCCCTAGTTCAGTCACCTTCCCCAAGATGTGTCGGGTGTTCGGCCACAGCTCCCGTTAGAAGTCAAAGGTCTCCGGATTTACAGCTCGGGCATAAAGTATCTGCACCATGTTCAGGTCCGGGTCCCTGTGTCATCCACCAACCCCTCTGTCTCGTCAGATTCGGGCGTTCGGGGAATCGATGTCTCTTCCACACACCTAGAGCTCTTCTCTCTCTCTGTCAGTCAGTCTTTCCCTCCTGTGGGCGAGCAGGATATCATTGCTCCAACCCACGGGAGTCAGCACCACACCGCCTCTATGCTCCCGACTACCACTCCTCGACAGTCGATGTTAATCATCCGGTCTCCTTCTACTGTCTCCCTTCTAACACTGCCCTGTCCCCCTTTTCTGGCCAGGGTCCACCCACCGTCCCAGGGGCTTGTTACTGCACATTTGGGTGTCTCCGACACCTGGAGAACAGGAGCACTACACTCCCTAACTGCGGGAATGCAGTACCTCTGGTGGCGGCTTACCCGGAGGTGCGCCACATTCCCCCTTGGCAGAATAAGTTTGTCCCCGAGCGACCCGATACCTTGAACACTCACAAAAACTTTTTTGTATGTATAGTAACAATAACATTACCAATAAACGATAATCACCATTTTTCATCCCTTTCGGGAGGCACGGATTCTTAAACGTTGCATAACACAGTCCAGTATCAAAAATAAAATGTCCTCTAAGTGCTCAGAAAGAAAATAAGAGACCTCCCCTACCGAGGCTCAAAATCAGTTCTGGTCAATGTCCTCTGCTCATCTACTCAGTGTCCATGGCAGGTTAACTATTTACATGCAATTTTACCTTTATATAGTACTATGGCACTCCGGTACCTAACTAACTCTTTTACTCACATTATTTACACTAACTACTATTTACACAACTTTTCCTGGCCTCACTCTAGGTATACAGGCCACTTGCCTGCAAATTGTCCTCTTCCCTGGAAAGTTCATCAGGCTTGGCATGTGGGACTCGAAGCTGCAGGATATTGTATATGCACAATGTGTACCTGCCCCGCCATCCCATGCACTGGATGTAGCCAACCTCCTGACTAGGGCAGAGGACTCAACCGGAGTGTCCATTTGGGAGATAGGACTCCACGTCCCATAGGTTGACAAGCACCTCCTGCTCTAGTCCATTCTCTTTAACAAACCCCCTGCTGTTTCGAAGGTGAAAGACTGACTACCCTGCGGCACCGCTCCGCCGGGTTCGGAACCAAAGTCTTTCTCATGCACCTTTTCTCCTCCAAGTTCACTTCCTCCTGCAGTTGCCAACGGTCTCTGCGCTGCCATCGATCCTTTTGTTCCTCAGCATGCCTCCGTGCCCAGTAGCCGTCGTCTTGCTCTATACTCGGTTCTCTGCCTGGGCCACTATTAGGCTTCCTCTCATCAAGCTCTCATGGGAGGCCCAGTGCGCCCTACCACCTTCAGCTCCTAGGACCTCTGCTGAGCCCTCGCTGCTCTCCGACACATTGGCGTCATCTTCGGTCCGCGTTGCCCTATCTGGTGGTTCAGGTGTGGCGGCCTGTGGCTCCTCTGGCGGCTCTGGTGTTGCCGCCCGGCTCTGGCTTGGTGGCTCTGGTACTAGCGCTGCTACTGGGTCTTGCTCTGGCACTGCTGCGGTACGCTCTACTACTGGCGCAACTTTTGGTGGTTCTGGAGGCTCTAGCACCAAGGCTTGTAGGGCCGCTCTCTGCAGCCAGGACCGTCTCCAAACATTCACAGCCCACAAGTGCGCAGCTTTCAACGGGTACTCAGTTTACGCATAGCCTCCTCAAAGTCCCCGGGTCCGTTATACCGTACTCAGTCTCTAGCTTTCACATCTGCATTGGAAGCTCTCTCACTCTCTTGTCCGACCGCCAGGATGCCAAAACCATTGTCCGCCATGATGCCTCTTTGATGCTCGCATCACGCGGTTCTTCCTCTTTCTTTAAAACCTCACCCTTCCGGCCTTGTCTCCTTCTCTAGGCAGGGTTAGCAAACTCTCGATAGCAAGCCCCCTTGGCTTTTCGTTAGTACTCGGGGCAGGCCTGCTATTTCGCTCCTTCTCCAAGGTCCCTCCCACGATGAGGGCCTAGACATGCCCCAGACCTGCACATGGCGCTTGCTCTTCTCCCACCGCCACTTTAGTGAGCTAGTTCTTACACAGGTTTTTAAGGCACACGAGACCTGTTCTTTCTGGGCCGCTCGCATCCTGTTCGTGATGCCAGGTTGACACGCCCACTCCATGGTCGGGGAAGACTAGGGAACTGGGCAGTTACTAGATGTTCTCTCTTCTTCACTTCTCGGTTCTTTTCACGGGGACAGACGGGGGCCGAGACCTAGTCCCGTGACCCTGGCGGTGTCATTTAAAATAAACGGGAATTTATGACAGGGAAAGTCTGAGGGGGAAAGGGGCATTCTTGACGCCACCTTCTAGGGACGATGACTGGCAGCTGGGATGGTGTCGCTCCCCACAGGTAGAGCGTAGTCCCCAGGGCAGTGGAGTGGTTTCCCTCGCCTTGTACCTTGGCAGAGGTTCGTTTAGAAATCAGTACTCTCAGTGTTACAGGCAGTCTCTGCGGCCGATGGTCGTTGCAAATAAAAGTCTCACACCACAGCTGCAGTTCCGTTACTTTTACTCAGGTGTTAAACATGGCCGCGCGGGTACGATGCCTACCAGTCTCCTGTTAGCTCTTTCTCCAGAGCCGGGTAAGTGCAGTCAAGCCATGGTTGGTGCCCTTTTCTGTCCTCTCTAGGTGTCTCAGTCTCTGGTGGTCTGTCTCTCTCTCAGTGCTATAAGGAGTAGTTCTCATCTGAAGCGAGCGTAGCTTCTCTCTGCCCTCCAGGTTCTCAATGCTCTCTGCAGCACAGAGCTCCTGTACCGGTGGCCACGGGTGCTTGGATGTACTCCCTAGTTGAGCCACTTTCCCCAAGATGTGTTGGGTGTTCGGCCACAGCTTTCGTTAGAAGTCAGGGGACTCCGAATTTACGGCTTAGGCATAAAGTATCTGCACTGTCCCTGTGTCATCCACCAATCCCTCTGTCTCGTCAGATTCGGGTGTACGGGGAATCAATGTCTCTTCAGCACCCCTAGGGCTCTTCTCTCTCTCCATCAGTCAGTCTTTCCCTCCCGTGGGCGAGCAGGGTGTCATTGCTCCAACCCACGGGAGTTGGCACCACACCGCCTCTACGCTCCCAACTACCACTCCTTGACAGCTGATTTTTGGCTAAACACAGGGTGCACCGAGCGACTAACCTTGGCATGAACAGTCATTATGATCCCTTTACAAACATATTGTGTTCGGGTGAAGGTTCACCCATCCCGCTTGTTTATTAGTCTATTTCAGTTCTCTTACCATGCTACCTTTGTAGCCCTACATGACTTTTCTAAATCAATTTGTTCTAGCTTTGTTCTAAATTTCTCATAGTGTTCTGGTTTCTACTTAAATTATATCTGAATCACTTTTGGATGAATAATTGAAAAAGAAACCCTTTTAAATTAAGCACCTGCTGAGCAAAAAAAAAAAAAAGAAAGTAAAAAAAAATACAGAAAATAATTCTGGCTGGTAGGTTTTTTTTTATTCCAGATTGCGGAATGCCTAATTGCTTTGTTAATGCTTATTTAATGTACTGCAGATCAGTTAAATGGAGTGAAAAATTACAAAAGAGGATTAATGATTGCAATTAATCTTTTGAATTCAAATACATTTGATAAGGTATATTCGGAGTGTCTGCCGGCTTCATGGCTTGCTGTCAGTATAAGAAAAAGCTGTGCCCTCGCTAAACGGGAACAGTTAGACCCAGATCATTGGGTTTACGCAAGAGATCCAAATGTCCATACTGACGCCTAAGCATGCAGCACAAGTGTGATTATTATTATTTTTATTATACCGCCATTTATTCCATGGCGCTTTACATGTGAAAAGGGGCCTACATAGACAAATACAATAATTATGAACAATACAAGGCACAGACAAGTACAGGTGGAAAGAGGATCCTGCGAGCTCATAGTTTACAAGAGATGGGTGAGGATACAGTAGGTGAGGAGAGAGGACCCTGCCCACGAGGGCTCACAGTCTAAAAGGGATGGGTGAGGATACAGTAGGTGAGGAGAGAGGACCTTGCCCACAAGGGCTCACAGTCTACAAGGGATGGATGAGGATACACTAGGAGAGGGTAGAGCTGGTTGTGCGGCGGTTTAGTAGACTGAGGATCACTGCAGGTTGTAGGCTTGTCGGAAGAGGTGGGTCTTCAGGTTCCTTTTGAAGGTTTCCACAGTGGGTGAGAGTCTGATGTGTTGGGGCAGAGAGTTCCAGAGTATTGGGGAAGCACGAGAGAAATCTTGCATGCGATTGTGGGAAGAAGAGATGAGGAGAGTAGAGAAGGAGATTTGAGGATCGGAGGTTGTGTTTAGGTAAGTATCAGGTGATCATATCACAGATATACGGTGGACATACATTGCAGATGGCTTTGTATGTCATAGTTAGGGTTTTGAACTGGGGCCTCTGAGAAATGGGAAGCCAGTGAAGGAATTGGTATTGAAGAGAGGCTGGTGAATAGCAGGGGTTCAAATGGGTTAGTCGGGCAGCAGAGTTTAGGATTGATTGGAGGGGAGCAAGAGTGCTAGAGGGGAGGCAAGAGGCAGGATGTTGCAGTAGTCGAGGCAGGAGATGATGAGGGCATGCACTAATGTTTTTGCAGTTTCTTGGTCAAAGAATGTATAGATCCGGAAAATATTTTTGAGTTGGAATCGGCAGTAGGTGGCAAGAGCTTGTGTGGCGCCCCGCAACGAGTGCGTCACAGGAAGGTATTGCATTCCTGACTGAAGATGTAATATCTTCCGTCTCAGTGATGAAATGGTTAAATCCAGAGCTCCATGTACCACATGCAACACTCAGAGGTAGAGGACCAAGCAGGTCCTGGTGGGAGGAGAGTAAGGTGTAGTGTGGGGGAAGTTAGGAAGAGAAGGGGGAGTTGGAGTTTTGTTCAGAAAGGAGGAGGAAAAGGAGCAGGAGTCAGCACTGGAAAGGCAACCTAGCAGAGAGGGCACCAACAAGCGGTTACCCAGACAAGAAAGCGGGCAAATAGCAACTAAGCAACAGGTCCAAAGACACCCATGCCCCAGTCCTACCGGACACCGGTTCCGAGGCAGTCAGTTGTCCACCGCTGTTCTGCAAAACCGGAGTGACAGAGTAGCTTTATAGGAGCGCCTCACTACAGCCACTAACCCAGCAGTCTTACCAGCGGGGTACCCACTATTGGGATTCAGGACCCCCTACAGCCCCAGTTGGAAACTCGGCTAAGGTAATCCGGAGAGGTCCTCCCAGTGCCTTGAACTGGTGCACTATGGCAGCGACGGCAACAAGAATAGGACAGATAGTAAAAGAAGGAATACTGTGGATCTCTGGACAGAGACTATTCACTACTGGGACCACCCGGTCTGTTACCTAAAGAACTGTGTTACTGTGTACCGTGTATCACTTCAGTAAAGACCCGTTACAGAGGAGCATCGTGTCAGTGCATTTCTTCCAGAACTGTTATTAACCCTTGCCTTCATCAAACTACCTGAGCTGCCGTATTCCATCCAGTGCAGCTCCTGGCTCCGGGAATTACTGCTCATCCTGTGGGGAGCATTCCATCTAGCTGCCGCACATCCCCCAGAGGCCCAAGCAGCGCCGGTGCCTTCTCCGGACTCCCACAGGTGGCGTCACGAGACAATCAAGACTTTATCCCAATCCCTATCCCTTCCATTTGACCACCGGGCCCCACAGCCTCAGGTGCGGAACTGTGACAAGTGAAGCATCGCCTGAGACCTGAGAACCCGGCCACGGTGAGTCACTTGGACTTATAGCTTGAAGGAGAGGGCAGAGTCGAGGTTCACCCCAAAGCACCGAGCATGCGGCACTGTGGAGGGTGAGCAGCTATTGACTTTGATGGATAGTTCTGGAGATGTGGTAGAACGAGATGGGGAAAGATGATGAATTCTGTTTTTTCCGTGTACGATTTTAGAAAGTGGGCAGAAAAGAAAGATATAGCGGACAGACATTGTGGGATTTTGCTTGCACCTAAACATTAGGTGACGCCAGCCCTTCTACTTCATATATTGTGGGATTTTGGTCAGTAAAGAAGTGATGTTGGGTCCAGAGTCAAAGGTGATGTCAGATCTGTGTGTCATCAGCATAGAGATGATAATGAAAGCCGTTTGACTCTATGAGCTGTTCCAGGCTGAAGGTGTAGATGGAGAATTGTAGGGGTCCTAGAACTGAACCTTGGTGTACACCAAATAAATACTTAAGAGAGTTGTACTAAGGGTAGAGACACACTGGCATATGACTCGAACATCCTTGTCACCTGGACACCTCATGTATTTCTATGCAGCTGTCACTCTAAGGTCAGGACAGCCACCGGTCAGTCTTGGTAGTGTGAGGTGATCCTTGTACGATTCATCACTAGTGTGGCCCCAGCCTAAAGGAGCCTGTACTAAACATATGGAGACAATATGGCTTCTTACTACTGAGGCGCCTGGTCGCCTCTATTAATTACCTTTCAGCATACTTGCAAACAGTTCTGGCACAAGTGGGAAGTTCCCAGAATGAGGGGTAATTTTATTGATCCCTGAGAAAGTCTGAAAATCTCCGAACCTACTTGAATCATCCAGAAGCCAGCTACTGTAAATGGTTTCTGCACTCCAGGTAGTGCTCACTCATCACCAATATCTACCTTAGCACATTCATATATGTCATTACAGTTCACTTGCACGTTTTGTACTGATGATACCTAAAAATAGAGCACATTTCTTCAGTCACAATAAATTTTAAAAAGGCCACAAATTAAAAAAAAAAGCTCAAATGAAAAATGGGGGGAAAATACCATAAACTGGTCAAAAAAAGTAATGTCCCTTCTTAAAGCAGAACGTCAGCAGGTTTTTGTTCCACTGGAGTGGTGGTTTACATTTAAGTCTTCTGCCCTCAGTCTTTTACTCACTTGCTGCTGTCTTTTTCTGTAATCACCATCGGTCCTGTTGGTCTCCTGTGATTTGTGATCTGCCGGCAGCTCCAGTGTTTCATGAGCTTACAACTCAATGCAAGTCGATTAATGCCTTGTTCTGACTCTCGTAGAGTTTCATTGAGCGCTTGTGATTTAACTTCTGACTTCCGGTCAGTCAGGGCTTCCGGACATGTGATGGCAACTGAGATCTGGAGCTGCACTAGAAACGGACAAAAACTCCAGAGGGTGAGTATCAAGAAGGGGACAGGAGACTTAGATTTTAAGCGGTGAAAAAACAAGCAAACGCTGGAGTTGTACTTTAAGTCCAACTACTGGTGTATCTGGGCTCTTGGACAACATATTTTTAGTAGGCCCTTTATCACACCCTGAAGTTAACAAGCATAAAACGTATCAACAACCTGATGTGCAGTAGGCTCAGTTTACATAAAAGATGTGATGTGGGTTTGCCATTGATTGGCAACAACAGTTCTTATGCTAGGTTTAAACTTATCTGTAACAACTAGTGTGGATATCTCCGGAATCTAATAGCGTAGCAAAAAAAGACAAAAGCTCAAGTTCAATTCTATATTATCACACATACAAGACAGTTCATAATCTCAGCAGAGCCAATAACAGAAAATAGTCTTTGAGCTCACACAGTCCCAGATTTAGCACAGTGCGGTGCAGCTAATACTAGAGTCCAGAAACAGTCCTTAGGACCGCACTTGCAAACAATGAGCAAATGAATGGCAGGAGCAGAGACTTGTAGTATAGCAGATCTTACATGCAGGAGAGTGAACAGAAGATACTGGTAGCAGGTACAATCTTAACAGGGTACAGCAAGTAGATGGAAGGTAAGTCCAGAGCAGGTGAGGCCAGCTAAGCAGATAACTGTAGAGAAGTTAGGTCACAGTGGTTCTTAAACTTGTTTGAGGTACCGAACCCACCAGTTTCATATGCACATTCACCGAACCCTTCTTTAGTGATAAATCAAATATGATGTTTTTCCAAATTCAAGACATAGGTATATGTTTTTTTTACTGGTACACAAAATGAACCGTGCATGACCCCTAGGGTTCGATCAAATCCTCGTTAAGAACCACTGAGTTAGAAGAACCAACCCAGAGTAGCTGGAGAAAGAGCAACTAAGATGATGCACAGAGAAACCAGAGTAGAAGCAAAATACTCAAGAAAGGCCTGGAAGACAGACTGGAGCTTAAATAAGCAGGAAAGCAGGAACACATGGGCAGGATGAGGTAGCAGACACCATCTTGGAAAAGGGCAAGGAAGCACAGAAGGTAACTTGGAAAAGCTGGAATCCTGACACTTATTACTTGCCATACATATTTATATACCTGTTGTGAATACTTCTGTTCTGATTTTGGGGATGTTTTTCTTTCATTCCTGTTTCCCTCCATTCCTGATATTGGGAAATCTTTCCTCTGAACAATCATTTAGTCTTGTTAAATAAGTGGACTTGGCAATCAACTCTTTTTGAGGTCATCTTCTTAAGAACCACTCACGGTTGCTTGAAAAGCTTAGATTTACATACGTGGAAGAACGAGCAATATCTCAGGAGCGGAGAGATGAAGAAACAAAAGAATATTATCCCCAGATTTATGAGATCAGCAGCATTTACACTGGGTAAAAATTACATGACTAAGGGAAGTGACAGGTCCTCTTCAAATGTGCCAACTGCTTCCTCAAATTGTTTGAACATATGACACTGACAAAAACAGTACAAGGAAACAGGGAATGTGCAACCACATCCAACTGGTCCCTGTACAGACTAAAGACACTAGCCGCACAACTATCAGCACCACTTGGAACCAAGCTCCCTAAATGGCCATTCAAGCCTTTTTCCTGGCTCTTGTGGGACCAGATGTGAGGCTGCAAAGCATTACCTACAAGGTGAAATGAAGGAATACAGTAACAAACAGAAATACTGTGTGAGCTTAACTAAAACAGGTACAAATAAGGTGAAAGATTAAAGAGTCTGGAATGAAAACACAGACGACAGCAGACACTCAACTGGAGATCCAGGAACAGATCCACATAGAATTATAGCCAGCAAGGAAATGCAGTGAAGGGAGAATACATATGTCCCCACCGAGGCTGTGATTGGACATGCTGGATGCTCTTATTTCTAAGTCAGCCAGTCTAAATCATCATAGCTAATAACTGCATATTTTAAAACATTACAAACCCCCAAAATTCCTTGTCCCATCACTGGATAGGCCAATTATATAAGTGACGAAATTTCATCCATTTCTTTGATTTCTGTTACCAACCTGACCACCATGATCCTTCTTGCATGATCCGAATGAGACAGACTCACCTGTAACCTGCATCTGAGGACATGTATCCTTTATTTCAATTTCTTGTTACCATTTGTGTCTTTCTTAGAATTTCAGTACAAACACATTCTCGGCCCAATAAGTATATCTTGGCTGATGGAAGTATGGCTTGCATGTTCTTTTGATCTGCCGGCAGTATTCTTTTTTTCTCACTAATCACATCCATTCTTACTACTCTCTTGTCCAGAAAAGCAAACCCAGACACATAAAATGATTCCATCTTTCCGGGCAGCACACGGAAATCATCCAATTTTTTTCTCTTTTGGCAAGTAAGTCTTCATAAAGTGGACAGAACACAAATTGACTAATTGGATAGTTAGGAAAATGGCGGATTGCTATTGACAAAGAGGAAGCTTATACTGCATCATGGCAATCAGGGCACAATGTTAGTGAAATAATTTGGTATCACAATCAAATAAAAATTCAGCATACACATTAAATTATTGCCACCATCTCCTATCCTTTCCCACATTATAAAACCTCATGCATACGGTTGTTATCATTTTTGGTGTAGGCTACTAAAAAGAGGTTGCCTTATTGATGGCAGATAATCTCATGCGCTGTCACTAGGAGACTTGTGACAGTCCTGAATTTTAACTGTGTTTTCTTTCTTTTGGATCAGTAAGGATTCATGATGTTTCCCTTGCTGGTAGCTCCTGTCAGCTGTAGCTGGTTTGTGACCACTCCCCTTCCCTTTAACTAGTCAAATGACCCATCTTCTGGAGTCAGTAATAGAATGTTTCTAAGCTGACCATCATGGAATGAGGAAGTCTCTAGTGCCTAATGGCGTTTCTGCTGCCAGATATCTGCTCCTGAGTACTGTTGTTGAAGCCATGTCATCGGCAGTCTTGGTGTCTTGGCTGCAGCAATCAAGTTTGTTGTATATCCTTTTATCTTGTTCCCCAGTCTGTCACCCTTCCCCTAGACTTTATTACAACAGTGGTGACGTCTAGTTTGCTCACTGGCCTTCATACTAGCCAGGGTGAGTGGAGGGACAGCATAGGGCCTAGGCAAGTGATGGCAGCAGCGGGAAGGACCAGCTTAGGGACATTAGAGGAGCTTTAGGGCCAGATACAGGTTAGTGTCAGGATGTGTCCTATCCTTCGCTCCCTGTTGTAAGGGTCACCCTCTCTATATACATCCCATTGTACATCAGTGTTGCGCCATACACCAGACATCTCCTGGTACATGCTTTACATGCACTTTGATCAAAATCTGCTCTAAGAACCTCACATTTATGTGTCCAGCATAAAGTATTCAGTGTTTGCAGCAAGCTGTAATATTTGTTTTGAACCATGGCATAAGTGCACCGGCAAATTCATTTGATTTTATAGGAAATTCTGACTAATATAGCTTTTCCGCCTACTGATAACATCCTGCTGAGCGAGTGTAGTAACAGGATTGTTAATAAAGATATCCATTAGTCTAGGGAGCATTAAAGGGTTATTCCCATCTCTTCCTTAATGGTGGATGCAGGAATAATGTCCTTTAGGTCCAGTCTACCAGTGGTGGGGCTGTGAAGACGGATGAGCGCAGCTACTCAAAGCTGTTTGCGCAATTATGAGAGTTATAAAAAAAAAGTGGTGCGAGGAGTAGTGATGAGCGAGTACAAAAATGCTCGGGTGCTCGAAGCTCGGGCCGAGCATCCCGAGATACTCGTGTACTCGGCCCGAGTAACGAGCCCAATGTTATCCTATGGGAGACACGAGTATTTTTATGAAATGACTGCCGGCTGCCTGGAAAAACCCTAAAAATGTCACAAAAGTCTCAGAAGAGTGCTGAAATGACATGGCAACACCATGGGGAAGACCCCTGGAAGCATTTCTCACTCAAAAGTCACAGCTATGAACAATGTTGTCCGAGTTTCACGCCAATTTTACGGAGTGTCCAGAAAACCTTCCAAAATGACACCAAAATGAATATTTCGGGTGGAAATGTTAAGGGCACATACCTAATAGTGAGATACAGCTGGTGTATGTTACTTTTTGTGATTACATGAAAGATTTTACGTGAAAACATTGTGCGACACTCCGATGACCCTGACAAGAGACGTACATGAAGCCCTGTGTAGAAATAAAGTGCCCATTTTGAGGAACTAGGTCTATTGTAGTATCTTCCATTGCAAGGGCAGTCAAAAATTTGGAGGTTCACCAATGCCCCTGGATACAGACATGTAGTAGGGCCTGTAACCCTCAAGTGGGTGTATTGTAGTATAGCCCTTTGGTCAGGGCAGTCAAAAATTTGGAGGTTCACCAATGCCCCTGGATACAGACATGTAGTAGGGCCTGTAACCCTCAAGTGGGTGTATTGTAGTATAGCCCTTTGGTCAGGGCAGCCAAAAATTGGGAGGTTCAACAATGACCCATGCTTACAGACATGTAGTAGGGCCTGTAACCCTCAAGTGGGTGTATTTTAGTATAGCCCTTTGGTCAGGGCAGCCAAAAATTTGGAGGTTCAACAATGACCCATGCTTACAGAGATGTAGTAGGGCCTGTAAACCTCAAATGGGTGTATTGTAGTATAGCCCTTTGGTCAGGGCAGCCAAAAATTGGGAGATTCAACAATGACCCATGCTTACAGACATGTAGTAGGGCCTGTAAACCTCAAGTGGGTGTATTGTAGTATAGCCCTTAGGTCAGGGCAGCCAAAAATTGGGAGGTTCAACAATGACCCATGCTTACAGACATGTAGTAGGGCCTGTAACCCTCAAGTGGGTGTATTGTAGTATAGCCCTTTGGTCAGGGCAGCCAAAATTTGGAGGCTCCTCTTTGTCCCTGGATGGAGACGTGCAGGAGGGCCTGTTAAGAAGAACTGGGTGTATTGTAGTATAGCCCTTTGGTCAGGGCAGCCAAAAATTGGGAGATTCAACAATGACCCATGCTTACAGACATGTAGTAGGGCCTGTAACCCTCAAGTGGGTGTATTGTAGTATAGCCCTTTGGTCAGGGCAGCCAAAAATTTGGAGGTTCAACAATGACCCATGCATTCAGACATGTAGTAGGGCCTGTAACCCTCAAGTGGGTGTATTGTAGTATAGCCCTTTGGTCAGGGCAGCCAAAAATTGGGAGGTTCAACAATGACCCATGCTTACAGAGATGTAGTAGGGCCTGTAAACCTCAAATGGGTGTATTTTAGCCTAGGCCTTTGGCCAGGGCAGCCAAAAATTGGGAGGTTCAACAATGACCCATGCTTACAGACATGTAGTAGGGCCTGTAACCCTCAAGTGGGTGTATTGTAGTATAGCCCTTTGGTCAGGGCAGCCAAAAATTTGGAGGCTCCTCTTTGTCCCTGGATGGAGACGTGCAGGAGGGCCTGTTAAGAAGAACTGGGTGTATTGTAGTATAGCCCTTTGGTCAGGGCAGCCAAAAATTGGGAGATTCAACAATGACCCATGCTTACAGACATGTAGTAGGGCCTGTAACCCTCAAGTGGGTGTATTGTAGTATAGCCCTTTGGTCAGGGCAGCCAAAAATTTGGAGGTTCAACAATGACCCATGCATTCAGACATGTAGTAGGGCCTGTAACCCTCAAGTGGGTGTATTGTAGTATAGCCCTTTGGTCAGGGCAGCCAAAAATTGGGAGGTTCAACAATGACCCATGCTTACAGAGATGTAGTAGGGCCTGTAAACCCCAAATGGGTGTATTTTGGCCTAGGCCTTTGGCCAGGGCAGCCAAAAATTGGGAGGTTCAACAATGACCCATGCTTACAGACATGTAGTAGGGCCTGTAACCCTCAAGTGGGTGTATTGTAGTATAGCCCTTTGGTCAGGGCAGCCAAAAATTTGGAGGCTCCTCTTTGTCCCTGGATGGAGACGTGCAGGAGGGCCTGTTAAGAAGAACTGGGTGTATTGTAGTATAGCCCTTTGGTCAGGGCAGCCAAAAATTGGGAGATTCAACAATGACCCATGCTTACAGACATGTAGTAGGGCCTGTAACCCTCAAGTGGGTGTATTGTAGTATAGCCCTTTGGTCAGGGCAGCCAAAAATTTGGAGGTTCAACAATGACCCATGCATTCAGACATGTAGTAGGGCCTGTAACCCTCAAGTGGGTGTATTGTAGTATAGCCCTTTGGTCAGGGCAGCCAAAAATTGGGAGATTCAACAATGACCCATGAAAACAGACATGTAGTAGGGCCTGTAACCCTCAAGTGGGTGTATTTTAGCCTAGGCCTTTGGCCAGGGCAGCCAAAAATTGGGAGGTTCAACAATGACCCATGCTTACAGACATGTAGTAGGGCCTGTAAACCTCAAGTGGGTGTATTGTAGTATAGCCCTTAGGTCAGGGCAGCCAAAAATTGTGAGGCTCCTCTTTGTCCCTGGATGGAGACGTGCAGGAGGGCCTGTTAAGAAGAACAGGGTGTATTGTAGTGTAGCCCTTTTGTCATGGCAGCCAAAAATTGTGAGGCTCCTCTTTGTCCCTGGATAGAGACGTGTAGGAGTACATAAAAACATTTTTCCCATTGAAAAGGAGCGGGTCTCCTGTCGTTGTAATGCCCATTCTAACAGAATGGGCTAAAAAATTTACCACTGCGGGTATACCTCAAACAAGAGCCTAACTATTCTAACGCTCATCATGGTGTCACATGAGGAGAAGGAGTAGCAGTCCAGCGATTAGCCAAAGTACGGAAGTGTGTACCCATGGGTGAGTGGAGGTACATGTCAAATTCAAATAACAAAATAAAATTCAGTTGTCATTTGCTGGTGGTGTGGTGAAGTCTGGCCCAATCCAACCCTTGTTCATCTTGATCAGAGTGAGCCTGTCCGCATTTTCAGTTGACAGGCGGGTGCGTTTATCAGTGATGATTCCACCTGCTGCACTGAAAACACGCTCTGATAAAACGCTAGCGGCAGGGCAGGCCAGGACTTCCAAGGCGTAGAGAGCCAATTCATGCCACGTGTCGAGCTTGGAGACCCAATAATTGAAAGGCACCGATGAATCTCGCAGTACAGTTGTTCGATCTGCAAGGTACTCCTTCAGCATCTGCCCGAACTTAGCATTTCTGGTGGCACTACCCCGCACCTCAGGGGCTGTGGTACGTGAGGGGCTGAGAAAACTGTCCCACATCGTAAAGACAGTTCCCCTACCTCTGGCGGATTGGACTTGTGCCCCTCTCGGCCGTACGCCTTGGTTGTCCATCGAATCCTGACCTATGCCGCTAGCGTTTTGTGAGGGGAAGGATTTCACAACTTCCGTGACTATGGCCCTCTGGAACTGCAGCATTTTGGCTGACCTCTCCGCCTCAGGAATGAGAGACATAAAGTTCTCCTTGTAGCGTGGGTCTAAGAGTGTTGCCAACCAGTACTGATTGTCGGCCAAGATGTTCTGAACGCGAGGGTCACGAGACAGGCAGCTTACCATAAAGTCAGCCATGTGCGCCAGACTCTTAACAGCCATCACATCAGTATCCAGACCAACACGATGACTGAACATGCTGTCCTCCTCCTCCTCCTCCTCCTCCTCATCTCCCCTGTCCTCTGGCCAGCCACGCTGAATCGAGGGTATGACTGGTGTGCATGTCATATCCCCAATTTGGCCTGAGAGTTGCTCCATGTCTTCATCCTCCTCCTCCTCCTCCTCGTCATAGTCCTCCACTACACGTTGTGATGACATGAGGCTGGGCTGTGTGTTTTCACCCACACCCACTACAGTTTCTTGCTCAAAGTCATCGCGCTCTGCCTGCAATGCGTCCTCTTTTATTTTCAGCAGAGACCGTTTTAGAAGGCAGAGTAGTGGTATGGTGACGCTAATAATGGCGTCATCACCGCTCACCATCTTGGTGGAGTCCTCAAAGTTTTGGAGGACGGTGCATAGGTCCGACATCCATCTCCACTCCTCAGGTGTTATGTGTGGAGTTTGACCCATTTCCCGACGGCTTAGGTGATGCAGGTAGTCCACAACTGCCCTCTTCTGCTCACATATCCTGACCAACATGTGCAACGTTGAATTCCAACGCGTGGGGATATCACACACCAGTCTGTGGGCCGGAAGACGCAAACGGCGCTGAAAGCTTGCAAGGCCGGCTGAAGCAGCAGGTGACTTGCGAAAATGTGCAGACAGACGCCGAACTTTTACCAGCAGGTCAGACACCTCCGGGTATGACTTTACAAACCTCTGAACCACCAGGTTGAGCACATGGGCCACGCATGGAACATGCGTCAGCTGCCCTCGCCTCAAAGCTGCCACCAGGTTCCGGCCATTGTCACACACGACCTTTCCTGGCTTTAGGTTCAGAGGTGTGAGCCAGTGATCTGCCTGCTGTTTCAGAGCTGTCCACACCTCTTCTGCATTGTGGGGTTTGTCACCTATGCAGACTAGCTTCAGCACAGCCTGTTGCCGCTTTGCAGAGGCAGTGCTGCAGTGCTTCCAGCTTGGGACTGGTGTGGAGGGTACAGTGGATGAGGATGCGCAGGTGGAGGAGGAGGAGGCTGAAGAGCATGACATTCCGGAGCTGTAGAGTGTCGGTGAAACCGTGACAGAGGTAGGGCCTGCTATCCTTGGTGTGGGAAGGACGTGTTCCGTCCCTCGCTCAGACTGGGTCCCAGCCTCCACAATATTAATCCAGTGTGCCGTCAAGGAGATGTAGCGGCCTTGCCCACAAGCACTTGTCCACGTGTCTGTGGTTAGGTGGACTTTGGCTGAAACAGCATTGTTCAGGGCACGTGTGATGGTGTTGGACACGTGGTTATGCAATGCGGGGACGGCACATCTGGAGAAATAGTGTCGGCTGGGGACCGAGTAACGTGGGACAGCAGCCGCCATCAGGTCGCGGAATGCGTCCGTCTTCACCAGACGGAAAGGCAACATTTCTAGCGCTATGAGTCGCGAAATGTGAGCATTGAGGACTGTGGCATGTGGGGCATTGGCAGCGTATTTGCGCCTGCGTTCAAATGTTTGCTGAATGGATAATTGAACGCTGCGCTGGGACAAGGACGTGCTTGATGGTGGCGTAATTTGTGCTTCAGCAACTTCAGGTGCAGGACCGGAGGCTTGTTCGCGGCCAGCATGGACAGGGGATTGGCTTGCATGCACAACAGCCGAAGACCTAGCAGTGACATCAGCACGCACCGCTCCTCGACTCTGTGGTACTTCCCACAAAGTCGGGTGCTTGGCTGACATGTGCCTGATCATGCTGGTGGTGGTCAGGCTGCTAGTTTTCGTACCCCTGCTGATAGTGGCATGGCAGGTGTGGCAAATGGCCTTTTTAGAGTCTTCTGGAGCCAACTTAAAAAACTCCCAGACTCGGGAAGACCTAACATTCGCACAGGCACCTTGAGTCGTGTTGTTGTTCCGGGGAACGGTTGCCTGCCTTCTGCCTGCGGACGCACCCCTGCTTCGTACTGGCTGTTGTGATGCTACGCCTCCCTCCCCCTGTGCACTGCTGTCCTCGCTCTGCATATCCTCCTGCCATGTAGGGTCAGCTACTGGATCATCCACCACGTCGTCTTCCTCTTCCGCACCCTGATCCTCCTCCTGACTTCCTGGCAATTGTGTCTCATCATCGTCCACCCCTTGTTGAGACACTTTGACAACGTTCCGTTCGTCATAACGCGGCTGCTCAAATATTTGGGCATCTGTACATACCATCTCCTCATGACCCACTTCAAGAGGAGGTGGCGACAGGCCAGATTCTGCGAATGGATACGTGAACAGCTCTTCCGAGTGTCCTAGTGTGGGATCTGTAATGTCCGTGGACGTGTAATTGGCCAGGTGGTAGGAAGGAGGATCAGGTTGGGAAATATGCGGTGCAGTATCACGGCTACTGACAGTTGACCGTGCGGAAGACAGGGTGTTTGTGGAGGTGCCCATCTGACTTGAAGCATTATCCGCTATCCAAGTAACAACCTGTTGACACTGGTCTTGGTTCAACAGTGGTGTACTGCTGCGGGCCCCAAGAATTTGGGACAGGACGTGCGAGCGAGGAGATGTGGCCCTTTGTTGTTGCGAAATGAGTGCTTGCACACGACCTCGGCCTCTGCCTGCACCACCATCACGTCCACTTCCTTGTTCCTTGCCAACGCCCTTGCCAACGCCTTTGCGCATTTTGCCTGTATAGAGCGACAACTGCCTGGTCACTGTGGAGGTCACAGGAGATTAGGATTTTAGTTCCCTAACCTGTATAAAGGTATGACGTACAACAGTGTGGTGACTGTTGAGATGACAATAGTTAGGATTTTAGTTCCCTAACCTGTAGAAACGTATGACGTACAACAGTGTGGTGACTGTTGAGATGACAATAGTTAGGATTTTAGTTCCCTAACCTGTAGAAACGTATGACGTACAACAGTGTGGTGACTGTTGAGATGACAATAGTTAGGATTTTAGTTCCGTAACCTGTAGAAACGTATGACGTACAACAGTGTGGTGACTGTTGAGATGACAATAGTTAGGATTTTAGTTCCCTAACCTGTAGAAACGTATGACGTACAACAGTGTGGTGACTGTTGAGATGACAATAGTTAGGATTTTAGTTCCCTAACCTGTAGAAACGTATGACGTACAACAGTGTGGTGACTGTTGAGATGACAATAGTTAGGATTTTAGTTCCCTAACCTGTAGAAACGTATGACGTACAACAGTGTGGTGACTGTTGAGATGACAATAGTTAGGATTTTAGTTCCCTAACCTGTAGAAACGTATGACGTACAACAGTGTGGTGACTGTTGAGATGACAATAGTTAGGATTTTAGTTCCCTAACCTGTATTAAGGTAGTACGTACACCTGTCTGGTGACTGTAATGGTTCAAGAGAGGATTTTAGTCCCTAACCTGTATTAAGGTAGTACGTACACCTGTCTGGTGACTGTTTTGATGACAAGAGTTAGGATTTTAGTTCCCTAACCTGTATTAAGGTACTACGTACACCTGTCTGGTGACTGTAATGGTTTGAAGAGAGGATTTTAGTCCCTAACCTGTATTAAGGTACTACGTACACCTGTCTGGTGACTGTAATGGTTTGAAGAGAGGATTTTAGTCCCTAACCTGTATTAAGGTAGTACGTACACCTGTCTGGTGACTGTAATGGTTCAAGAGAGGATTTTAGTCCCTAACCTGTATTAAGGTAGTACGTACTCCTGTCTGGTGACTGTTTTGATGACAAGACTTAGGATTTTAGTTCCCTAACCTGTATTAAGGTAGTACGTACACCTGTCTGGTGACTGTAATGGTTCAAGAGAGGATTTTAGTCCCTAACCTGTATTAAGGTAGTACGTACTCCTGTCTGGTGACTGTTTTGATGACAAGACTTAGGATTTTAGTTCCCTAACCTGTATTAAGGTAGTACGTACACCTGTCTGGTGACTGTAATGGTTTGAAGAGAGGATTTAAGTCCCTAACCTGTATTAAGGTACTAAGTACAAGAGTGTGGTGACTCTAATGGTCACAGAAAAGCTTGGATTTCAATCTGTATCACCCTGCCTATATCCTCCGAGATTAGTCCTGAGAAGGACTGTTCTGGTCACTGGAAATCTTGGACTCCGATCTGGATCACCCTGCCTATGTCCTCCTAGATTAGTCCTGAGAAGGACTGTTGTGGTCAGCAGCAGCAGTTTGCAGCCCTGATCCGGATCTACCTATGAGGGCCGCAAATCTGTCCCTAATCAGCAGCAGACACTCTCCCTACACTCACTGTCTGGAAGGCTGTGTGCCGAGCACAGCGCGCCGGGACTTATAAAGGCTCGGTGACGCTGTGCAGGCCGGCCAATCACTGCTATACCACAACCAAGAGGGCTGTGGCATTGCAGTGGTCTGTCAGCCAATCCCTGCACGTGGGCTGGCTCTCAAAAGAGCGCCAACATGGAGAGATGACGACCACGAGCACAGCACGAGTATCGCGAGATTACTCGGTGCTCGGCGAGTCGCCCGAGTACAGTGATACTCGTGCGAGTAACGAGTAGTGCCGAGCATGTTCGCTCAACACTAGCGAGGAGCAATGCTGTTTTTGCAACTCAGGAGTCATGCTGCATAGCTGCTTTGCTTCACTATTTGTATAACTCCCATTCATTTCTTTGTGAGGCAGCGTAGTGCAAATACAGCAGAGACCCGAAAGCAGTTCATGAAAGGCCAAGAAGAGGATAACCCCTAAATCCCTGTGAAGGGGTTAACTGTCTGAAATGAATTATGCATGGCTCCTTCCTTTTTTCCATATTACATTTCTTTTTCCTGTCTCATCTTCAGGCTGATCTTGGCTCCCTTGCTCTGTGGCCACCGCCCTTTGTTATGCTACATTTCAGATCTTATAAATGGGCAGTGACATCATTTCCAAAGGCCTTTTAGGGCCAACTTGGTCAAAGTCCTGTAGGTACCGTCACACGCGGCAATTTGCTGGTTGCAGTGAAATCATGGACACATTGTTCCATTTGTACACAGCAACAAAATAGAACAATGTGTCCATGATTTCACTGCAACCAGCAAATTGCCAGTGAAATTTCCTATCAATATTGCTGCGTGTGACGGTACCTTAAGTTTGGGAATTGATACATCAATGTACTTAGTTGATGCTTCTTTCAAGTTTGCTACCATCCAGTGTCTTCTGTTGCATTCATCTTTTCAAACTCCTGTGATTTCTACAAACCCTCAGATGTGCTGCTAAGGCTGGGGTCACACATAGAAGTCCGTTTTTGGAAGTGATTTTCATCACCAATCCGTTTTTTATAGGGTGCTTTTTGAGCCTCCTGCACCCCTGAATGTTTTTGGACTTAGTCATTTTTTCATTAAAAACGCATGTGCGTTAACGCATGCGTAAATGCAGGTGCCTATATGTGCCATGCGTTAACGCATGTGTTTCCCATAGGGCCCCATGTTAAAAAAATGCATGCGTTTTTTAACTGATGCCAAAAACGTTGCTAGCAACGTTTTTGGCTCAAAAACGGACAGAGCAATGTTTTGAGGTCCAGAAAAAAACGGACAGGGTGTTTATTACATCCAATCCGTTTTTCTGTCAGTTTTTGGACTTAGAATAAAAAATGCCAAAAATGAAGCCAAAAACGGACCAAGGGCTTATGTGTGACCCCAGCCTAAACCATGTACTTTTTACACATTGGTCGACCCATTGTTTGCAGTAAGCATTTTTAACTGAAATTTAGCAGCTACTTATTACACTGCATTCATCTTTGCAAACTTGTGATTTCTACAAATCCGCAGATCTGCTGCTTAGTCTTCTGCTTTCTACATTCTGGTCAACCCATCATTTGCAGTAAGTATTATGAAATGATAGCAGCTATTTATTACACTGCATTCATCTTTGCAAACTCCTGTGATTTCTACAATCCTTCAGACCTGCTGCTTACTTTCTGCTTTTGCATGATAATCAACCGCATTGTGAACTGACATTCATTAGCCAATTATTACGCTGCATTCATCTAAGCTAATTCCTGTGATTTCTACAAACCCTCAGACCAGCTGTTTAACTTTTTGTGTTCTTCACGCTGGTCAACCCATTGTTTGCAGTAAGCATTATGGACTGATATTAACAGCTACTTATTATGCTGCATTCACCTTTGCAAATGCTTGTAATTTCTACAAACCCTCATACCTGCTGCTAACTTTCTGCTTCATGCATGCCAACCCATCGTTTGCAGTAAGCATTATGAAATGATAGCAGCTATTTATTACGCTGCATTCATCTTTGTAAACTCCTGTGATTTCTACAAACCCACAGACCTGCTGGTTAACCTTTTGCTTACTATATGCTGGTCAATCAATCGTTTGCAGTAAACATTATGAAATGATAGTTATCAGCTATTTATTTGCTGCATTCATCTTTGCAAATTCTTGTGATTTCCACAAACGCACAGACCTGCTGCTTAGTCTTCTGCTTTCTACATGCTGGTCAACCCATCATTTGCAGTAAGCATTTTAAACTGATATTTAGCAGCTATTTATTACACTGCATTCATCTTTGCAAACTCCTGTGATTTCTACAATCCCTCAGACCTGCTGCTTACTTTCTGCTTTTGCATGCTAATCAAAGCATTATTAGTAGTAAGCATTGTGAACTGACATTCATTAGCCAATTATTACGCTGCATTCATCTAAGCTAATTCCTGTGATTTCTACAAACCCTCAGACCAGCTGTTTAACTTTTTGTGTTCTTCACGCTGGTCAACCCATTGTTTGCAGTAAGCATTATGGACTGATATTAGCAGCTACTTATTATGCTGCATTCACCTTTGCAAATGCTTGTAATTTCTACAAACCCTCATGCCTGCTGCTAACTTTCTGCTTCATGCATGCCAACCCATCGTTTGCAGTAAGCATTATGAACTGATATTTAGAAGCTATTTTTTACGCTCTTCATCTTTGCAAACTGCTGTAATTTTTACAAACTCTAAGAACTACTAGTTAAACCTTCTCTTGCTACCTATGGTTGAACTGTTATTAGAGAATTTATATGGATGCACCTAAATAAAATGAGAATGGTTGGTGATATTAACTTCCTATTTGTGGCACATTAGTATATGGGAGGGGGAAAACTTTTCCAAATTGATGGTGACCATGGCGGCCATTTTGAATCGGCCATTTTGGATCCAACTTTATTTTTTTCAATGGGAAGAGGCCTATGTGACACAATAACCTTATTAAGAATTTCACAAGAATAACAATGGTTTGCTTGGTTTTAACTGAAATTTAGTCTTTCTTGAGTTATTTACAATTTATGACCACTTATAAAATGTGTTCAAAGTGCTGCCCATTGTGTTGGATTGTCAATGCAACCCTCTTCTCCCACCCTTGACACTCTGATAGCAACACCGCAGAAGAAATGCTGCACAGGCTTCCAGTATCCGTTGTTTCAGATGCTGCACATCTCGTATCTTCACAGTATAGACAATTAATTGTCTTCAGGTGAGTGATGAGGCAAAATTTTTTGTGAATGGTGAAGTTAACTAACAAAAATACATCTATTGGTCTGACACTAACCCACAGTGGAGACATCCCTCCAACACAATTGGAACACAAAAATTGATGGTATGGTGTGGTATATGGGGTACAAAGATAGTGGGGCCATTCTTAATCAATAGAAACCTCAATGCCACTGGATATCTGAATCATGTTGCAATTTTAGATATCCAGTGGCATTGAGGTTTCCATTGATGAAGAATGGCCCCACTATCTTTGTACCCCATATACCACACCATACCATCAATTTTTGTGTTCCAATTGTGTTGGAGGGGTCTCTCCACTGTGGGTTAGTGTCAGACCAATAGATGTAGTTTTGTTAGTTAACTTCACCATTCACAAAAAATTTTGCCTCATCACTCACCTGAAGACAATTAATTGTCTATACTGTGAAGATATGAGATGTGCAGCATCTGAAAGAACGGATACTGGAAGCCTGTGCTAGCATTTCTTCTGCAGAGTTGCTATCAGAGTGTCACATGACCCAAGTTTGATGTGTCACATGACCCTTTTCCCATTGAAAAAAATAAAGTTGGATCCAAAATGGCTGACTTCAAAATGGCCACCATGGTCACCACCCACCTGGAAAAGTTTTCCCCCTCCCATATACTAATGTGCCACAAACAGGAAGTTGATATCACCAACCATTCCCATTTTATTTAGGTGCATCCTTATAAATGGCCTGTGTGCTGCTTGATGGCTTTATGAATCCACTCACCTGGTATCAGTAATGATTGCAAGGCCATGTATTAGATTCCTTACAAATCCCATCAGATCAGATTGAGCGCCCTCTGTGTGTCCGGAGGAGATAGACTGCACTGGACACATGTCCGCCACATTGGTTTGAAAGAATACAACACGCCATAGTAACCTCATCGATCCCAAGCCACTATCATTCTGATGCTGTCCAGTACAAGGGTGTTAAGCGAGGCCGTGCCCACTAGTCGGGTTATGGCCAGGAATATGCATACCACATAATTGTGGTCACATGAGTGCCGTTCCCCTGTCTGAAACCGGTGAACACTCGCAGCGCCCAGTACCGAGAGGATTCACAAGTTAACAGTTTTTCACAATAAAGATATTTTTGCTCCATCTCAATCTGTATTTTTTTAAGTAATAATAATAATAAAAATAATAATGTATTTCTGATCCTACAAAAACCCCTTTAAAGGACAATGAGCAACACAAACATTGCAAAGTTTTTCCTACTTTTGTCGAATGTGTGATGATAGAGCGATCATGTAAGGACATCGCTCATCCCACTCAGTAGCCAAAGACAAACAATGGTCTGAACATTGCTGCAAATAGGGCCGTGCCTTTATGAATTCCCACTGTCTGCAAATATGAAGACAAGGTCACACCCTGTAAATTCCTGTGTTACATACGAGCCGTTTCTTCTTCAATTACTAGGTGTGGTGAGCCGGACAAGACACGGCTCATCCTCCAGACGGTAAAACTTGGCACACTCCGATATCAATGGGAATATTTTTTCCTAGTGAGTAAGGGACAGACCAGTGAGCGGTGAATTCCCAGGAGACCCCTGGGGGCTGATAATGATGGTTTGGAACAAAATGAGGTCATTAGAAAAACAGGGCAAATGGGAATTTCGGTTAGATAATCCCTTTAATAAATCACTATTGCAGATGTGAATTTTTGACATAAGTCTGGAAGTCAGCTCAAGGAGATCTTGCTATATCCTTTACTTGAATTAACCCCATGTTGAACTTATACCTGGATAGATGCAAGCTAACCAACAGCCATTGTTGCCTGGGCCTTGTATCACAATACCCTGGCCATTACGGTGTGGCTTCATGGCACCTTCCATGACACTTAGCCTTCAGGCTACATTTGCACTGAATCCCCCAGCTACACCACCATCAGAATCAATTGTGCCCTATGCAGACGATAAGGAACTTAACCCTTTCAATCATATGTGGTGTACACCCGGGGGATACCGTATTTAGTGTCATTCTTCTCTATTCTAAATATTACCCCTCTTCACATACATAGCGGTCCATGACTCTATCAGACATGTAGCTTAACATGGAATGTGGAAGACTATTATGGGCTGATGCAGTTTCATTTCATTTTTTTTTTCCAGGGCTCCTATGTCCGACTTCTCCACCCTCTGTATCACCCCTTCACGTGCTAGGAATACATCAATACGAGACCATGTTCCATGGGGGTGAGAGTAGTGGGTAAACTGTCTCTTCATCGGGTGTTGCTATCTCCACACATTTCTCACTGTAAGATCAGAAGCAAACTCCTGCAGTAGTGTCATTCTCTCCCGAGTTCCCAGTCTCCATTCCTCCCTCTTATGTCCCGTCCTGCCTTCCACTTCAGCCATGACTTCATTCATGTCCCCCCCCCTATTATCAAGTTATTATCTCCATCTGCCATAATGGTGGTACGTAGCGATTGAAAAAATGTCTCTTGTGCAGAGTTAGGGGCATACACATTTTGAATGCTCAAGGTGCCACCCGATGTTTCCAGGGTCAAATGAACATGTCGGTCTTGGTCATCATGTTGCTAAAATATGAGTTTGTGTGTAAAGAACTTATTGATTAGGGTTATTACTCCTGCACGTCTCCCCACAGCCCCCGAGCTATAGACTCCCCCCACCCACAGTCTGTGCATGCGGAACATCCTGCTGGGGCAAGTGCGTCTCTTGTAGAAGTACTATATCACCCCATAGTCTTTTGAGATGTTTAAGTATCATGGCTCAGTTTTCTGTCGTTTTAAGGCCCTTCACATTCCATGATATTAATTTAACAATGATGGGTATGTAATGATCTAATTGTGTCACGGTCAGAATGGATAGTTAGTAGTAGATGGAGTGCCTGGTGGTCATTGTGGGCCCTGAGGTGTGTCACATGTCGCAACCTGGGTAGGACTGTCATCTGACTCTTCTCCATTTTGAACAAGAATGTGGTTAACAACAAGAAAAAAACAACAACCTAGGTATCTACTGAGAAATCTCTCCCCCTTCCCTCCAACCCTCCCACCTCCCCCAGTATCATGCATTCAAGAACTTCCATTTTTTCCAACGTGGCTACCCTCCTCATTCCCACTGACCAGCCTTAGGTAGCATTACTAAAGTAATAATCTTATAAGGGGAGAGGCCAGGCTTTGATCTTCGGTGGCCTTGTCCTCCTTGCCACCCGCACTCCGGAGCCAGCGATCCTTGGTGCCTCGTGCTGCAGGAAGGTGAGCGGCCCCCGAAACTGTGACCGCTGGCAGGCTAGTTCAGTCGGTCTGTGGCCGGGCGGTGTGGGGAGCATCCTCATCTCTCTGTCTCCGCGCTGGCGCCAAAACCGGAAGTCACTCCATTCCATTTCCATTTTGACATTTCAGTTCACAAATGTAATGAATGTGGCATCCTCTACGTCTGGAGGAAGGAAGGTTTAATCATAATCACAGATGTGGATTCGCTGCTAAAATTTAAGAAGGGCCTAGATGCCTTTCTTGAAAAATATATCATTACCTGTTCTATATACTAGATCCTTTGACAGGGCGTTGATCAAGGGAACTAGTCTGATTGCTGTATGTGGAGTCAGGAAGGAATTTTTTCCCTCAATGCGGAGCTAGTGTCTTCCTTCAACCTTAAATACTATGTTACTATGTCTATAACTGTCACCTGGCGTGTGTTACAACACAGAGGAAATAGCAGTGATGGTATAGAAGGAAGCCCCTGGTGACAGGGAGCATGAAAATAGGGCACCTCATGGCACTCACCTGAGTCTGTGCCTTGTACTCCCTAATGTCCCTATATGGGTCCTTCCTCCTCCCCTCCCTGTCACCGTCACGTGCCTAAACCCTTACTTGCCCTGAACTCACCCTGGCTAGTGACAAGGTCGGCGAGATCACTAGACTCACCTCTGCAAAAAATACAACACAGGGAAATGGTAAACAAATAAACGGGAATAGACACCCACAGAAAAGCAATCCGAAATCTTCCAATGCAGCAAAACTGCAGAACTGCATTAAACATGACTCCACAGCATCTTCCAGAAACCGGCTGTGTCTGAAGTGATTGCATAGAAATGATTCTATAACTGGCATTAGATACCAGGACATATGACTACTTATAGCAGAAGGGAGTGGCCACAAAAGTTTTGCACCTGAGGATTAAGGCTACAAGAAACAGCTAGAAAGGAAAGGAACCTTACCCCCTGCCAAACAAAAGCAATTACATTTAAGCAGTAGTTGAAGTCCTGCGGTCAATAAGGCATTGTGGCCTTCTGGTTCCAGACTCGTGACAAAAATGGAACCATTACCTTACTGATGCAAATGAGGGCAGAGGGTCCCCACTGATTACCATGGGGTCCATCTGGTTTCCTATATGTATCCCTTTTAAGGTCAGAAGAAAACGTTCTGCGTGCTCTACTATATCTTCTATTCTAAAAATTGACACCACACGTAAGCCAGATGGACCCCATAAAATGTAGGGAGATTACTCTGCTTATGTCTTCATCAGTTAAAGGATCCGTCTACTCTGTCCTCTAAAGGAGACCTGTAAGGTGTCATCTTTGTTCGATCACCGTTACCCTTTGTTTTTTATGGTATTTTTTTCAAGTTACCAACTTGAAGGGACCTTGCACAAGGCTGTGTATCCTAGAGCTAAAATGTATTGCATGTACTTCTGTACAGTTATTCATGATGTGGTCACCCAGAAGTCAGTTGTAGGCAAATTAAAGTAATGCAGAGAACAGAATAAACTATAAAAGGAATATATGGTTAGAATAAAAACAGTGGGAGGCACTCCTGTCTGAGCTGGCTCAGTCTGTCTACGAGGATCTGTCATAAATATGTATTTTTCCCTTGCGTAAAAGCAGCTGTTCTCCTGAATCCGACATTGTTTTTCTTTTGTCCCTGCACCCCTCCGTTCCTGATTTGTAGCTATTGTCTTGATAGCCAAAGGGGCTTGGTCCTCAAGAAGACATCCTCAGGTAAGAGCTGAGGACCACACCCACTTGGCTAACTAAAGTACAATTATATGCAGTGAAGAGCTGCCATATCTCAGGAACAGAGAGGTACTGTCATGCTAATGATGCTTAGCAAACAGGGAAAGTGTGCACCTGAGCTGTCCCTAAAGTTAGGAGTCCCTAGGCTAATCCCTGTCCCCAAGATTTCCTCTGAAGGTAGTGACTAGCTCTTAGATTTGACTCACTAGATGTCCCTCCTCAGCCCCTCAAGGAAGTGAAGGGGCTGAAGAGCAAGGAAACAAACAGGCAAGACAACAGATTTGAATGCTCTCCAGTTAGAAGCTGCGCTGCTGCTAAAGGAACGGACACCTCTGCATAACAAAAACGAGCTCCTTCACAGTGGTTAGACTTGAAATTCTATATCCGACATGCAATGAGGTCAGGAATTGGTAGATATAACAGAAGGGAGAGGTAATAACAAGTTACAGCTGGAATGAAGGCTAAGAGAATTCTCAGCCATCAGGGAAATGGTCCTTAACCCTTCAGCATAGAAGGGAAAGTACATCAGCAAGACAAGACTCAAGTGAGCCCTACAAAAGGCTTGTGATCCATTAAACGCTGAGACCCCATGACTCAGGACGTGGCAAACTCATGACTGGTACAGAATGATAAAAAAAACAAAATTACATATTTATGACATCAAAAGGTTTTGCATCTCTATGCAATCAATATACTAAAAGCTCATACTGTGCAATTAAGCTGTAAGTGGCCAATATTATACGTACCTGTTTGTTCAGCCTGGGTGCTGTGCAGACCTACTGCATACAGTATGTTGGCAGCACATTCATTATTAATACCAATCACGGTGATATTTTTCAGCCCTATTCTTTCATATATTGGATGGATTATGAACTGCCTGGAGTGAATCCATTTGGTCAATAAAATCATTTTCATTGAAACCACTTTTTATTTCTTCCTAGAAATGATCGGACCCTGGAGACGCGCTATCATCTATCTAGCAATGATGTGTTTCCACTTTGCAGTCAGTGCCGGCCACATGGTGCATTCTTGTATGTGCTCTGCATTAAAAGATCATCTGGACACCTAGATGTAATCCTCGTTTTATTTACCTCCACATCTGCTAGAAATGTCTGGGTTTTATACAATAGCAGTTACAGCCCCGATATCATATATAACGATGTACAGAAATGAATGTGTTTGCTTTATTATATTTTTATATGTCTGTTGTCTTATATTTTTGCAGTATTAAAAATTCTCTATTCTTGCTAAGAGCTGCATGAATATTCCTTCCTACAGTGTGAAAAACAAAAATCCTTCTAAAATCCAACTCTTATGGCCACTTTACACGCGGCTACATTTCTAGCTTATCCACAGGTAACTTACTGGCTGCAGTGAAATCATGGAGACATTATTCCATTTGTACACAGCAACAAGATAGAACCATGTCTCCATGATTTCACTGCAGCCAGTAAGTTACCTGTGTGTAAAGTGGCCATTAAGGTGCCGTCACACGCATCAATCTAATGAACGATTTTGTTAGCGATCACATGCACACGCGATCGCTAACAAAATCGTTCAGATCGCTGGTGAGCTGTCACACAGACAGACTCACCAGCGATCAGTAGACCAGCGACATTGTGGAAATGATTTAAATATCGTTTCCACGATATCTTGCTGCCGCTGCCAGGCTGTGGTAAGCGGGAGCAGGCTGGTCTCCAAGGTACACAGCGGGTATCTCTACCTAGATATCCGATATATACCTTGGTTACCAGCCTTCTCCACTGACCAGCTGGTATCCAAGGTACACAGCGGGTAACTAGGGTCCCTAGTCACCCGCTGTGTACCTTGGATACCAGCCCGTGAGCGGAGAAGGCTGGTAACCAAGGTATACTTCGGGTATCTAGGCAGAGCGCGCTGCCTAGTTACCCGCTGTTTACCTTGGAGACCAGCTCCCAGCGCTTGCAGAGAGTCGCTGGGAGCTGACTTCGGTCGTCTCCCGGTGTTACATACAGCGATGTTGCCTGTCCACCGGGCGACCAACGATAGACTTGAGGTCCTGTCCTCAAATCAAACGATGAACGATCAGCCGGCTGATCGTTCATCGTTTGTAGAGTCACACGCAACAATGTCGTTTCAACATCGTTCAAGCGTCACAAAACACGGGACTTTTGAACGATATCGTTACGTGTGACGGTACCTGAAGACTCTGATTTAGCATTTTATATTTTCTCTAAAGCCACTTTTATTTTTTGTTTTGTGGTTTTTGTTGCTGTTTTTGTGCCAAATTCTTCAGAATGGCTCCAGCAATTTATGAATTTTGCACAAATTTGAAAAACACTTTTTGTCTTTGACCCGTTTTGCACGTTCTTAGGCTACATTCACACACTGTTTTTTCTCCTTTCTTTTCTACTGTTTTTGGCTGCAAAACAAGATCTGTCCTCCAAAAAGCACCAAAAAACAGATCATCCATTTCTGATTTTTTTGTCTATTGACAATGGCTCCTATGGGAAACATGGAAGAGAAAAACGCCACAGAAACTAATGTGCTCATTCGTAAAAGAAAAAAAGGGATCACTTTATAAGTGCCCAGTCTGAATGGTGAAGAATGAAAACCCATAGACCTGGCTGGGATTTCATTTGAGTGATCTATTTTGTGGAGTGCACTGCAAAAAATCGATGCAAAAAAAACTACATGTGGATGTAGCCTTAGGGTAAAAAGTTATAGTTTTTGCAACAAAATGGAGATTGCACCACAATAATTGAGGAGATGAATACCTCCAGGCGGAGAAGACTGGAGCATATTTGCACCAAATGTAGGCACTTTAAATTTTTTTTTTAAAAAGTCACATTGGATGACTAAGTCTATGGCCGATTTCACACCACGGCCTGATCAGGTCCGGGGCTGTCCGGTGTAAATCAGACAGCCCCGGACCCAACTTGCTGGTTTGCAGCCAGATGCCTCGTATAGCAGCTGCAGCTGCTAAACATTCAAGATCGGTCCTGAAACCTTTGCAGGGGACAGCTGGTGGTGCTGACGTTTAGCAGCACTGCTAAGCTCCAGCACTCGGCATCCGGCTCCCGGATCCAATTTTATGTCGAATCCGGCGCCATAGACCCCCATGTTATCCGTGCTCCATCCGGCCCTGTACAGCCCCGGATCAGATAAACCGTGATGTGAAATCGGCCTTAGGCTACGTTCACACATTGCGTATTTTGCCGCGTTTTTTTACGCGCGCTTTTCAAAATACGCAATGTGCCTTTTGTCTGCCTGCAAAGTGAATGGGAAATTCACTTTGCAGTGTAGACATTGCGTAAAAATACGCACTGCGTTTTCCGGGAGAAAACGCAGCTCCGTAAACAATTGATATGTCAATTGTTTACGCAGCTACTTCTGCGTATTCTCCCAGAGGGGAGGAAGAATCCTGCTTCCTCCTCCCCTCTGTGACAGCTGTGGCCGCCCATTAGATTTCACAGTGTATTAATATACACTGTGAAATCTAAATTAAACAAAAGCAAGTGTGTGAAAAATAAAAAAGAATCAATACATCACCTTCCGACGCCTTCTGCCGCTGTGCGATCCCCGGTTCTAGTCAGATCTCTTCTGACAAGACCTGTGGTGACGTCAGAGGGGGGGCGTTCCCGGGCACTCGTGGTCATGTGATACCACATGACCGCGAGCAGCCAATCAGCGATGGACCGCCCCGGGAACGCCCCCCTCTGACATCACCACAGGTCCTGTGAGAAGACATCGCACTTAGAACCGGACACCGGAGAGCGGCAGACGGCACAAGAAACCGGGAGAAGGCGTCGGAGAGGTGAAGTATTGATTCTTTTTTATTTTTCACACACTTGCTTTTGTTTAATTTAGATTTCACAGTGTTTATTAACACTGTGAAGTCTAATGGGGCGGTCACACATGTCACAGAGGGGAGGAGGAGGCAGGATTCTTCCTCCCCTCTGTGACATCACTGCGCTTTCTGGGGGAAAGAAAGCGCAGTGTGTGAAAGCCCCTGCGTATTTTGCTGCGCTTTTTTGCGCAGCCGAAAAACGCGGCAAAAAGCGCGCGCAAAAAGGCGCAGCAAAATACGCAAATGTGTGAACGTAGCCTTAGACATCTGGAAAAGCCACATTGATGAAAAATCTGAAAAGTAACTTAGGCCACTTTTTTGCATATTGCGGCAGATCCGGCAGATTTACCGCATCGGCCGCCTAACGGCCGTACTTGCGCCACGCCTGTGGCATGTGCCATGCATTGTCTGTGGGGCTTGTGACAGGCGCGGCAAGTGCAGTATAGCCGCAGTTCCGGCATTTGTGGCAGTTGCGGGCACTAAAAAAAACGCGGTCAGCATGTTGCTTGCCGCAAATGATGTGGTAAAGAGGCATAGATGCTCATGAGGAGAACATAATCTTACCTCTATACAAGTCACTAGTGCGACCACACTTAGAATACTGTGTATAATTCTGGTCTCCGGTGTATAAGAAAGACATAGCTGAACTAGAGCGGGTCCAGAGAAGAGCGACCAAGGTTATTAGAGGACTGAGGGGTCTGCAATATCAGGACAGGTTATTAGAGGACTGAGGGGTCTGCAATACCAAGACAGGTTATTAGAGGACTGAGGGGTCTGCAATACCAAGACAGGTTATTACTAGGGATGGGCGAATCCTGAAATACTCGGACTCGCTGGACTCTAACGAGTCCGGGTCCAAGACTCGGTACTCGTTGCGAGTCCAGCGAGTCCGAATAGTATCCTGTACTTTTGCAGTGTATCTATACAGATACACTACAAAAGTACCCTAAAAGTTAATCTAAGGGGTTAAAAACAATAAACATTAATACTCACCTCCTGTACTCCTGTACCTTATGTACCGGGACCGGTACCGAAGACCTCCGGCTGTTACAGGACCTCCGAGACCACCGGGAGAAGATGGGGAAAAGGACCTTGCAGTTCAGCCAATCAGCATGCGGTTAGCGGTCACATGGGTTGTGACGCGGCTGCACTGCGGCCACATGACAAACCCATGTGACCGCATGCTGATTGGCTGAACTGCAAGGTCCTTTTCCCCATCTTCTCCCGGTGGTCTCGGAGGTCCTGTAACAGCCGGAGGTCTTCGGTACCGGTCCCGGTACATAAGGTACAGGAGTACAGGAGGTGAGTATTAATGTTTATTGTTTTTAACCCCTTAGATTAACTTTTAGGGTACTTTTGTAGTGTATCTGTATAGATACACTGCAAAAGTACAGGGACTCACTACCCACGAGTAATTCCTAAGGAAACTCGGCGAGTAGCGAGTCCCCCAAGTCCGCTACTATTCGGGCGAGTCCCGAATAGTAGCGAGTAATTCACCCATCCCTAGTTATTACACTTGGGGTTATTTAGCTTGGAAAAATGAAGGCTTAGGGGTGATCTTATAATAATGTATAAATATATGGGGGAACAGTACAGAGAACTTTCTAATGATCTCTTTACTCTTAGGCCTGAGACTGGGACAAGGGGGCATCCTCTACGTCTGGAGGAAAGAAGGTTTAATCATAATCACAGACGCGGATTCTTTACTGTAAGAGCAGTGAGACTATGGAACTCTCTGCCACATGATGGTGTAATGAGGGAGTCACTACTAACATTTAAGAAGGGCCTGGATGCCTTTCTTGAAAACTATAATATTACCAGTTTCTATATACCGTACTAGATTCATTGATAGGGCGTTGATCCAGGGATCTAGTCTGATTGCCATTTCTGGAGTCAGGAAGGAATTTTTTCCCCCAATGTGGAGTTTAGTGTTGCCACATGAGTTTTTTTTTGCCTTCCTCTGGATCAACATGTTAGGGCTGCTTTACACACACCAACTTCTGTGTCCAACATCTGAACAGATCTCTGGTTGCAGTGAAATCATGGACACATTGCTCCATTTGTACACAGCCACAAAATGTAACAATGTGTCCATGATTTCACTGCAACCAGTAAGTTGTTCAGAAGTTGGACACAGAAGTTGGTGTGTGTAAAGTGGCCATTAGGCTATGGGTTGAACTAGATGGACTCAAAGTCTTCCTTCAACCTTAAAAACTAAAAACTATGTTACTATGTTACTATGTTACTCACGTGCCAATTAGTTATTCTGTGATGTATTGTATTTTTTGCCAGTTCTCTTATATTGAGTTAAATACCTTTTACGTTTTGTAACAAATGTTATTTTCAAGTCACCGTTGCAGTACCCTGTTCCCTGTGTCTTTGCAGTCCCAAACCTCTTACTTCAGTGGTGCCGAGGTTGCAGTCACGCTCAGGCTATAATGCCTACTGGGTACACAATAATATCATAGACCTGTCATAGTTGGGTTCCTGATAGACATTTTGCATTGGGGCCAATGATCTTCATGTTACATCGCTGATAGCAAACATGATAAGACATTATGGTGGAATTTGTGTTATCTCATAATTTTGAACATTGTCATACACAGCTGGTTTCCCCAAAGATTGTACATTGGCTCTCTCCATAGTCTGACCCTTTACGAGCCTTTCAAGCAACTACGGGTATTAACTAAGTCAGACACCCATCAACAGGTGGCTCTTTTGTGGTATTTGCCTCTTATATATGTAGAGCACACATTGGCTGGCTGGATCAGGTCCACTTTGGGGAGAGGGTTTTCCAGTGTCACTCAATTCTGCATTGATAACCTTTTGAGGAGACCAGCTATCTGTAGAGTTCTATTAAAAAGGCTTAATGGGGAAAGTATGCAACTGAGCTCTCTCCTAGAAAGAAAGAAAACTATCTTGCTAATGCCTAGCGACATAAAGAGGTGTCTTATTCAACAAGTCAAACCCTTCTCTATATGAATAAGGTGCAAGTACCCCTGTCTGATGGGTGTCTGGCCTGGCTAACATTGAAAAGACATGTATTTCTATAAATACCCATATGGGTTTTTTTTAGATTGCTTGTCTTTCTGCAGGTCTCCTCTACCGATCCCTATTGGTACCTTTACACGCCGCGACGGCAGGCTGGATACATCGCGCTACTTCACGTGCACGAGCACGCTCAAACGGCTACAAACGGTCAACGCACCCTCTTTACACGCCGCCATAAGGTGCGCTACGCCACGCTACATCGCCGGGTGTGTCAAGTAGCCAGCTGTAGCTTAGCGTACCACGTTTACACAGCGCTACAATAAGCTAATATGGGCGGACCTGGTACAGCAGGGACAGCACATAGGCGTGCCACATTCGTAGATTACGAGCCGTCCGTACGATGATAGGACAGCGCAATATCATCATGATTGGCCAGGCATCGCAGGAGGCTGAGACATCCAGCATGCTCGAGCGATTGTGTAGTGTGACTGGTCAGCTCCTTAAATATGCCGCCCTAGGCAGCGACTACCAATCGTCATGCAGGAGCTTCCTCCAATGATCGGTGATGGGGCGTGGTATCCCAGAGCCTGGGACACGCCTTAGCTACATTGCAGCTACAGCCCCGGGTGTCCAGAGTTCCCTTCCGTTGCTTCTTTACACGCCGATACAGCTCGCTACCATCGGCGATGTAGCCATCGGTTTTCGAGCAGAGCCCATAAACAGATGTATCTGTCGCCGGCTGTAGCGTCGCGTCTTCAGACGCCGCTACGACGGGCTACATTGACGCTACAAGCTACATTTGTAGCCTGTAGCGGGCTGTATCCAGCCTGCCGTCGCGGCGTGTAAAGGTACCATATCAGATGGTTCTCCACCTAAGAAGATAAAAATGGTGAAAAACAATCACTTTTTGGCCATTGTAATAGAATCAATCAATGACAAACAAGTGAATTCTCACTGATCAATAAGTCTACATTCTAGCAATGCTAATATAGCTTTTACAGTACTATTATAAGAGGAAATAACACATGTTCTGTATGGGGAAGCTTGGCTCATATTGTCTAGTGCAGTATCCAGCCTGTAGCTGAGGGACAGGTCATATCTCTATGAGAAGAGCTAATCCACTTGGTCATACTTTTTAATATCTTTTCCCATTTAATATTTAGGGTGGCTCAGCAAACTGTGACCTACAATCAATTGGGGACTTGTGCTCTAATTGCCCAAGTTTGATGCACGTACTATATCTATAGTTCAGTTTAGCAATACTAAAATAATCTATCCCAAAAATCTTCACAGCACACCAAAAAGTAGATCAAGAACTTCCATCTTCCATTCATATTTTCAGTGCTTTATTCTTTTTGTAGAGATATTTTAGTGTCAGGTTCTATAATGTGGGAGCATTTCATCCAGACAGAGAAAATACCGCACACTCAAATTAGTTGGAAAATAGTCTTTATTTACGATCAAGCAGACGTGGCTCTCAATGTTTCAGTTTCTGTACAGAAGAAAAACATTACCAAATTGACAATAAGTGGTGGCTGGCTCCTAAACCGACCATGGCCTATATCAGTCTTAGGGCGGCTTCAGACTGCGGCAGCGTCCGGTCCGGGGCTGTCAGGAGTGACAGCCTGGACCGGAGTTTTTCTGCATAGACTACTGTCGGGCTGCACGGAGCTGGATCGCGCCGGGTGTTAATTAGCTGCTATCCGGCTGCCAGCTCGCCGGATGTATCCTGCAGAAGTGGGGATTTGTCTGCCGACTCCAAAAACGGTGCATGCACCGGTTTTGGAATCGGCAGACAAATCCCGACTTCTGCAGGATACATCCGGCGAGCTGGCAGCCGGATAGCAGCTAATTACCACCCGGCGCGATCCAGCTCCGTGCAGCCCGACAGGATTCTATGCAGAAAAACTCCGCTCCAGGCTGTCACTCCTGACAGCCCCGGACCGGACGCTGCCGCAGTCTGAAGCCGCCCTTAGTCTTTCTAGATCACCTCGTTTGGTGCGGTGCTCACCACAAGTGAGGACATACCATTGGAGAAACCAGCGTAGCTGCACAGAGACCCAAGAGGTAAGGGGGTCCATTTCTTTCTCCCAAGCAGGTGAAATTGTCCATTATGATGAGCTATTGGACTGGAGAGGGCCCATATATTAGTCCTGAACAAGGGCCTATTCTGTCTGTGTCGGCCACTGGCTCACCACCTTATACCGGGTTAAGTGAGTGTATATATTGTGAGGTAGCGACCTGGGGAACTCACTTGCTGCCTAATGACACCAACACGTGCTTATACATTTTTCCAATGACTACCAGTTTATTTCTCACATACATATCATAAACCGAGTAGCATGTATAATACCTAGTACATTTCACATAAGCACATCACATAATACATACATTGCATATAACATGGAACCCTATTACACATATACATCTTACAGTAACTGGGACCAGTAATCACATCTCCTTTAAACCCTTGGAGCCCTAATGACAGCTACCATGGTGGTCATGGCCACTGGCCTATCTAAACTTTACACATACATTTACTTTAACTAACTATCCACACTTATCAACGGGCCCTGTGGGTCCCAATGGCTGTACCAGCCACCTGGCGTTATTTATCCAGCACCACAGTTTAACACTAACCCATAGTACAGACTACAGCCTGACTGGGGCCTTACACACCGCATGTGATCCATCATAACACATCCATGGATCACATACATCCTCACACACGCTCATAGCCCATCGTAATACATCCATGGACTGAGGATCTTCTGGGTCCATAACAGGGATTTGCCAACCTGAGCACCCGGGTAAACCATGCGTCACCAAGGCCTCCTTATCACGTGTCCAGGCCACCAGCTGCCACCAAACCTCCATACTCAGGCAGGTCTCCAGGTCGACGACTGTGCCCCAAACGCCCTCCAGTTGAGCGCCCTCCAGGATCAGCCTTTGTTCCCGATTCTAGGAGCCTTCTTAACCCCTGCATCTGGCCACAGGTTCACACACTCGCTGGGTCTCTCCCACAGACATCATACATGGCCCTTTTACATAGGCCATCATCTCTCATACATGGCCCTTTTACATAAGCCATCATATACTTCTACGGGTCCTTTACCGACTGTCTAGTCGGACCCAACGGCGGCTATGCCCACCTGGCATGATTCACCCATGGTATACAGTTCACTCTAGCATATGAGAACTGTCTTACGGGGCATGGATCCGGGTCTAGCAACCTGAGTCACGGGTACACCATGCATCCCCAAGGGCTCCTTACCGGACGTGTTTCGCCCCATGTCCAAACCAGCTTCCACCTGGTTCAGCCACGGTTTCCCCACTCTAGGAGCCATAACGCCTCGTACCTGGCTATCGATTCGCACACAAGCAACAGAGGGTCAGGGGCCTCCCACACGGAGATAAGCCGGCTCCCCTCTCATCCCAACGGGACGGATCGCCTCTGCACTTCTTCACACCACGGAGCTCTGGATTGCTCTAATTTCCAGTCATCTCTAGTCTGGTCTCTCTCTTGTCTCACACAAAACACCTGGGCTAGCTCTTATCGTAGCTGCCACACCCACACTGACACACACACCAGAGCTGCTATGCAATCAGTACACACATTGCTCTTTCAGCCGCTCATTGGTCTCATGATTCCTTCCACTATTAACACACTGTGTACCAGACAGAACCACATCACTCACACACAGCAAAACCGGCTCATGTGAACAGGTTTCCTAAGCCGATAACCCATGTGATGCACCCCGGCCATGGTACCATGCCGGCTGTGCCTCACAATATATATACTGTATATTTCCCTCCTGATTATTGTAGGATTGATCATCTATATCTCTGAGATGCGTCTTAACAATTCTTCTGTTAAATCCTTAGATGGGCTTTCAGTTTTGCCCTTGGACCGGACCTCTCTGTTACCTGCCCTTACTATCAGACATTTAGAATTTTTAATCAGCTACCTTACCTATGTTTTAGGCTCTAACATTTTTCTGGCCTCTTAGGCTTTCATATAGATCCCTTATATTGCCCTCTTAATTTGCTGCATTGGACAGAAGCTGCTCCATAGATACAACACAGAATCTCCTGCAGCAAAGACCAGATAAAGGTGTAAGCATAAAAATATGTAAGCCAGGGTGCTATGAATGGGGCCTAAGGCAAAATCTGTGGAAACTAATTTTTGAGTTACGGTAATTAATTCTTGACCTGCCTAAATCCACAACTTCTCTGTTTTCCAAGGCCCCCAACTATCCTGTTGGCTCCGCCAGACACCACCTCTCCCTGTATCGCAAATTAACAGTCTATATTATTCTTGCACCCCCACGCTCCCCAGCTTGTCACTCTGGGACCCTCTGCATATGACTAGTCACAGGAAGGATAGCGCCTGGGGGTTGCATTTACTCGCCACTTTTTTAATACTACAGGTCTTATACTCGGGTAGAATTGCCACCAACCGTGAAAAAATTGCACCATAATAGAATAATAAATTCAATAAACCACAATTACAGGCACAGAAGCCACTCATGGACGTCTTGTCAATACACATATAGATCCTACGGTCACAACCTCACGGCAACTGAGTTTGAGTTTCGAAATTTGAGGATTATGACTGGAAGAATCAGATTTTTCTTACTCGTTAGTAGCATACGTGGTGCGTCCCCCACCCCAAACCTGAGAGTGAAGATAAAAACAATCATAGGCTTTTTCGTATTAAATGTCTTGAAATAGGAAAGAGAAAAACAATACAATTTCTATTTCCATAAGAACCTTTTGTAACTGTACAATCATTTTTTTTGCTCTAGGCACCAATTATCCATTCTGCTTTTTTATTGTCACCAATTATATTATAATTTGGGCCAGGAAATTGGTTTTGTGACTAATGTCACACGGCATCGAAATATATTGCGAGACTGTTATTATCCACATGAGGCCTGATTAGTCACCGATATGGAACGACTGCCTAGATATTAGCTTTATGGGTCTGCCCTGAGAGCAACGACCCATGGCAGTGGTGATCACGTATGTGCACTACCACTATCATAGATCATAGACATATTCACATGGTGTACAAGATAACTACATCCTCCTGATCAATGGGGGACCCTACGGTGGACTAACAATGATTATGCTTTAACGTTAAGGGGGCAGTACTTTTCACCTTGAGGTTTTGAGAGCTAGATGAGTTGTTTCAATTTAAAGGGAATGTGAGAGGGATGGAAGGAAACAGGAAAGGGAAGAAAGGAGGGAGAGAGCGCAGAGGGGGGCAGAGAGAAAGCAGAGGGGCAGAGAGAACGCACAGGGGGGCAGATAGAGCGCACAGGGGGAGGGGTCAGCGCACATGGGGTGAGCGCACATGGGGTAAGCGTACAGTGGGAAAAAAAGAGAGCACAAGGGTGAGACAGCTTAAAGGAGAGAGCACAGAGGGGGAAAGACAGCACAGGAGGGAGAAGACAGCACTCAGGGGGAGAGAGAGAGTGCACAGGGGAACACAGGTCAAAGGATAGAGCACACAGGGGAGAAGACAGCACAGGGGGAAGGAGAGAGCTGACAGGGGGGAGAAACAGCCACCACGCCCAGTGCCACAGAGCTCGCCCCCATCATGATGCCGCTGCCCTCCCGATGCGACAGCATCAGGCCTCCATCTAGTTAATATTATAAGACTTGAAAACACATTTAAGTACAATGTAGTATTACAAAAAATAACTACCTAAGTCCTTGATCTGCCAACAATAATAAAATAATAACCAACAGATAATACAAATTAGCTCTTTTCCAGAAGGAAGAAAATGACATAACTGGTGCCACTTATCGAAAGTAGCCCTCCTATATGTCAATGTCTGAAGCTTATGGACAAGCCATGCAAGATGATCTGGGATATTATCCATATACCCATGTGGCTAATATCCTTGGTCATGTCACAAGGCTCATTATAGTAGCCTTCAATATAAGGTACCAGTAAAAAAAGTTTTTTTCCCTCTGGGTGAAAGCTATTTTCCATGGGACTCTATGCACACTTAAACCCCACCTAAACCTTTAGCTTTGGAGCTTTGTGACATTTGCAGTTTCTAAATCCAGAAGCTGAATCTTATCCTTAGGTTAGGTCATCAATATGGGTTCGGTCCTCAATAGAAGCGAAGCTGCAACCTCAACTTCACAAGTGAATGGGTAAGTGCTGTTGACTGTTCACCATAGCTGAAAACAGCTGATCATTGGGTGTCCCAGGTATCAGACCCTCATCTGATATTAATGACCTCTCCCAATGGCAGGTCATTAATAGCATAAGACTGGAATACCCCTTTAGGTATTAAAGCATTCCTATGTGGACAGGTGTGCATAGTATGAAGACCATAAAAAGTCCTTTGTGTAAGGTGCAGAGTCATCACCTGCAGGATTAGCATTAATTACTGTTAATTATTGTTTACCGGTGTGAGGTGCGGACTCTGCCCGGTACAGTGCTGGATACATCTCAATTAATGTTTCCCACAATGAGCCAAGAAGTAAAACAACGAGTGCAAAATGTCAACATATTAAAGTCATTGTGATTGTATTTATGGAGTAGACGGAAAAGTGAAAAGACTGTTTTGGCTTATAATTTGTGCATTAATTATTGTAATTATACCATTACACAATTTATATGATCTCCGCAGTGGAACTAATCTACACTTTGTTTCCAGCATTACAGCTGGTTTAATGTTATTCTGGACTGAAAATAAGGAAACTACGACACTAAATAGGCAGAAACTAAAATAGACCAAAAGAAGAAATATACAGAATATTTTACTGATGAATTAAACCCAATCTATGGAGTTTATTTATTAGTATTATTACTATAAAAGCTGGAAAATAACCTGCTCGATGTTGTACATTGCGGAAGGAAGGCTCCATTGAAAGTGAGGGCTCCTCCGATGCACCCATAAAGGGAATATATCATATCTGCTAGGGTACCAAGGACAGGGAGGTAATGCTGATACCTTAGAGAAATAGTTTTCCATGATTTAATTGAGCATTTTCACATAGAAAGATGTATTCATGATGCCAAAAGTTATAGAAAAATACGGTGGGTCCCAATTCCTTCCACTCACTCAATCATTGAATGTCTACTCCTCTGACCACATAGCTTTTACTGTATGACTTTGTATACAAGCAGAACTGTCAATCACTGTGTGTGGGAGGGAAAAGAAGGACTCACAGGCTTTCTCTATAAATGGGTGGAGAAAATAGGACTCACCGGAGGCTTTCTCTTTGAGCGGATGAAGGGAAGCAGGATTTACAGGCTTTCTCTGAGTGGGTGGGGAAGTTGGACTCTCAGGCTTTCTCGGTGAGTGTGGGGAAAGATGGACTTACAGGCTTTCTCTATGAGTGGATGGAGGGAAGCAGGATTTACAGGCTTTCTCTGAGTGGGTGAGGAAGCTGGACTCACATGATTTCTCAATGAGTGGGTGTGGAATACAGAACACACAAAATTTCTCCTTGTGGGTGGGGAAGCTGGACTCACGGGTTCTCTCAATGAGTGGGTGAGGAAAGCAGGACTCACAGGCTTTCTCAATTGGTGGGTGGGAAAGCTAGACTCACAGGATTTCTCAATTGGTGGGTGTGGAATTTGGACTCTCAGGCTCTCTCAGTGAGTGTGCAAGGAAAGCAGGACTCACAGGCTTCCTCTGAGTCCGCAGTGAAGCTGGACTCACATGATTTCTCAAAGAGTGGGTTGAGAATACAGAACTCACAGAATATTTCCTAGTGCATGGAGGAGCTGGACTCTCAGACTTTCTCATTGAGTGAGTGGGGAAAGCAGGGTTTTCAGGCTGTCTCTGAGTGTATGGGGAATACAGGACTCACAGAATTTCTCTGAGTGGGTGGGAAAAGCAGGACTCACATGCTTTCTCTGACAGATTTGTGGCGCCCTGTGCCAGGTAAGCCACAGAACCAACTAGTACACCAAGGGATTTCCACATCTGGTGCCTCACCTACACACAACACCTTCCACTCCAGGCCTGTAGGGGAGTTCCACTGATTGCTGTTAAGCCAGATCCCCTATAAATACAGGTGCTGGGGGTGGAGTTAGCCAGAGTGTGCAGTCGCCAGGAGAACTGTGAAGATCAGCTCAGAGCCTAGTGAGCAAAACTGGTTACCGGAGTGATGCTAGGCACAAAACCAGTACACTGCCAGAGCCAGTGTGATGCCCAGAGTGTGAGGACTAAAGGCAGAAGCGAGGAACAGTACAGTGGGGGCAGAGGAGCTATACCGTCTCACCCCAGGAGAACACCGGTCACTGGAGTCCGAGTCTACAAGGGAGAGCGATTAGCCCAGCAGAGAATCCCAGTACACTGTGGAGGTTTAGCTTCCCAGACACCCGCAGCATTCACCATTTGAGAGCCAGGAGCCACATAGAGGTAGAGGTAGCCAAGCGAGAGCCCTCAGTGCAGCAACACGGGTGTGAGAGAGAAGAGAGGTCAGGCCTGGTTTCACACACGTCAGACTTCGGGACAAGGGAACAGAACAAGGAGGCCTATACCTCACTCGATGTGGAAATCCCAAAGTGCACCCTTCAACCCTGGAAGTGTACCTGCAAATCCACCAGTAAAAGGTACAGAAAAAGACTTTCTTGTGTGTGTGTCCATCCTTCCAGCCTGTCCCACACCGCAATGACTGTGATACCCTATTCCACCATCATACCCTTACAGCCCCGGGGATCCGCCTGTAGGGAGCTACAACACCTTGCTGCCGCTCATCACCCCGGAGGCCCCAGCAGCGCCGGTGCCATCACCGGATCTACAAGTGGTGTCACAACAATCACATAAACTTTTATCCCTGTAAATACCCCACTTTTGTTGTCATCGCAAGGGCACAGGCTCGGGCACTGTCCACCCGTGACATCCCCGTATCCAACCGCCAAAGACCTGAGTACCCCAGACCCTTGCTGATTTTGTAAGTTTGCCCTCTGACAAAGACATGAACAGTCTATAATTTTAAGGGTAAGTTAATATAAACATTGAGAGATAGAATATCAAAAATAAAATCCAGGAAATCACACAGAGAGAAATAAGTATTTGCTCCCCTACCAACCATTATAAGTTCTGTCTCCTACAGACCATTTAAGATAACATTACACGGCGCGATATCGTGGGCGATATCTCTGAAACGTCACGGGTTGAGCGACGTTGAAACGACATCGCAAGTGTGTCGTTGCGTGTAACCGCACGATTAAACTACGATAAATCGTTGTATCGGAGTTGACAGGTTTACCAACATGTTGTAAAATCTGACGATATCAACTCAAACAACCTGTTGCATCGTTGTGTGTGACACCGCAATGACAATGTCGTTCACGACTTCGCCCATTCACAGCAATGAGCAGCTATCGTTCGCTGGGTTGTGCAAACAATACCTGCTCACTACATCATTGGTGAGTTGTCCACGATATCTAGACGTGTGACATCTCACCAGCGATGTTGAAATGATGCCAAAAACGACCGCGCGCCCACGAGGTCGTTGCCGACATCGTTTCAACGTGGTACCGTATAATGCTACCTTTAGACGCTCCTAATCACCTTGTTACCTGCATTACAGACAGCTGTCTTAAAATGTCACCCATATAAAAGACTCCTGTCCACACACTCCATTAATCAGTCACCTCTAACCTCTACAACATGGGCAAGACCAAAGAGCTTTCTAAGGATGTCAGGGAAAAGATCCTAGACCTGCACAAAGCTGGAATGGGCTGCGAAACCATAAGGAAGACAAAGCTGGGGGAGAAGAAGACAACTGTTGGTGCATTAGAGAGAAAATGGAAGAAATACAAAATGAGTTTCAGTCCACATCAATTTGGGGCTCCATGCAAAATCTCACCTCATGAGGTATCCAGGAACATGAAGAAGGTGAGAGATCAGCATAAAACTACCCGGAGGGAACTTGTTAATGATCTCAGGGCAGCTGGGACCACTGTCACCAGGAAAACGGTTGGTAACACATTACGCTGCAATGAATTAAAATCCTGCAGTGTCCTCAAAGTCCCATTGCTCAACAAGGCACATGTGCCGCCCATCAGAAGTTTGCCAGTGAACACCTTGGTGATTGTGATAGTGATTGGGAGAAGGTGCTGTGGTCAGATGACACAAAAATTGAGCTCTTTGGCATTAACTCAACTCACCGTGTTTGGAGGAAGAGAAATGCTGCTTATGACCCAAAGAACACCATTCCCACAGTCAAGCATGTTGGGGGAAACATTATGTTTTGACGGTGTTTCTCTGCTACGGGTACAGGATTACTTCACGGCTTCAATGGGACAATGGATGGAGCCATGTACCGTAAAATCCTGAGTGATAACCTCCTTCCCTTTGCCAGGACATTAAACATAGGCTGTAGCTGGGTCTTCCAGCACATCAATGACCCAAAACATACAGCCAAGGCAGCAAAGGAGTGTCTGAAAAAGAAGCACATTAAGGTCTTGGAGTGGCCTAGCCAGTCTCCAGACCTTAATCACATACAAAACTTACGGAGGAAGCTGAAGCCAAGCGACAGCCTCAAAATCTTAATGATTTCGAGATGATCTGTAAAAAGTAGTGGACCAAAATTCCTCCTGACATGTGCGCAAACTTCATCATCAACTATAAGAAACGTCTAATTGCTGTGCTGCCAACAAGGGTTTTGTCACCAAGTATTAAGCCTTATTTGCCAGAGGGATCAAGTACTTATGTCTCTCTTCAAAATGCAAATACATTTACATAATTTAGACAATGTAATTTTCTAGATTTTATTTTTGATATTATATCTCTCACTGTTAAAATTAACCTATCCTTAAAACTATAGACTGTTCATGTCTTTGTCAGTGGGTAAACTTACAAACTCAGCAAGGGATCAAGTATTTCCTTTACTATAGGTCACCTATGATTGGTTGCAAAAAGGTTTCATTGCAAAAGGAGCAGGGCCCGAAACAAGAAGTTTCCTCCTTCCTGGGTCATTAGGTGTGAGTGTAGCTATAGGGGTTCAGTGATAGCAGGTTTTGGTGCTCAAAAGACACTAACATTTTAAAACGCACATGGAGTCCTTAGTGCAGACTTTACATTGGGGCCTAGGAGCTTCAAGTTATATCTTTGATTAAATAACATTATTGTAACCTGATAAAGTAATTTATATGTAGTTGATTCAATAGTATCCATTGTATTTGACGCATGATGACCCACTGGTCTGCTGAATGGTCCCTATTGACTTAGTAGAATAGTGTTCTGTCTATATCCCTTCTTACTGATTGTGATTACTCAATGGAGAAATGTATAAAGCTCCCGTCACACACAACGACGCAGTAGCGATCCCATCAACGATAACGATCCTGTAGGGATCGTTGGTGCGTTGTTACCTGGTTGCTGGTGAGCTGTCAAACAGGCAGATCTCCTCAGCGACCAGGGACTAGGGAGCCTCCTCCACATCGCTGGAGGCCACTGGTAACTATGATAAACAGCGGGTTTCTAGGCAGCGCGTGCTGCCTAGATACCCACTGTTTATCATAGTTACCAGCGTCCTCCCTGCTTAGCGCTGGTAACCATGATAAACACCAGGTATCTAAGCAGCACACACTGCCTAAATACCCGGTGTTTACCATGGTTACCAGTCTGTGAGATCGCTGATCGTTGGTCTCTCGCTGTCACACGCAACAATGCGTGCTGACCAGCAGAAGCGCAATGACCTAAAAATGACCCAGAGCACTTTGTAACGATCAGCGATCTCACAGCAGGGCCTGATCGCTGCTAAGTGTCACACGCAGTGAGATCGTTAGCTAGATCGCTAGTACGTCACAAAACCTGTGACGTTACAACAATCTCACTAACAATCTCGTTATGCGTGACGGGGGCTTAACCCTTGTCTCATTCTTTGCAACTTGATGGTCCATGTCCTGTCTTGTACAAAGCAGCAAAGTATCTCTAAACATCTTTCTGATAACGCTCTACTTGACATTTGACATTTGATTTTTGGACTCTACACTCTATAGAAACTGCACCTCTGTAAAGTCTCAAACCATCTAATGGTAATTACTCTCTTCAATCCTTTCGGATCTTTCCACAGCTTTCGATCCTCAGGTCCTATTCGTTATGCTCCAACCCTTTGGCCTTAAAGGTAGTGCTCCCTTGTTCTTCTCCTGCTTCTCAGGACTGTTCAATGTCTTATTTGATGCCTCTTCTCTCCCTGTTGCTGTCAAGGTTCCTTATGGTTCGGTCCTAGGTCCCTTACTCTTTTCTTAATACACAGCCCCTTTTATTACCTTTTTCATGCTAACAGCACCCAATTATAGACTTCTTGACTGCCTGCTGTCTCTATCATTATGTAGTTTCTTTGTCTGAAACTGAATCTTTCCAGAACTGACCGTCTTGTATTTTCACCCTCCACTCACCTACCTAATCAGATCAGAATTGAAATCCGTCCAAAGCGTCTGTAACTCCGAGCTTCTTGGAAGTGTCCTCCACCCAGTTAATCAACTCAGGAACCGAAAGGGAATTTCCAAAACGCTGGATTTTTTTCAGATCTTCCTTTATTGCATTGTCATTGAACATTTACAATATCATGGTTGAAACTTTTTAATGATGAAGATGCAATAAAGGAATAATTGGAAATACCCAGTGTCTTAGAAGTTAGTTATCTAATTCTACGTAATGCAAAAAAGAGAAGGCGGCACTCACCGGAATACACAGGATAGTCCTTTATTCCAAGAACTCGTGGAAAAACAGGGTGCAGGGAGGGGGCACGAAGGGCCAAAGGACTACGACGCCGTTTCGCGACACGTGTCGCTTCTACGGGTCCGAGTACTCGGACCCGTAGAAGCTACACGTGTCGCGAAACGGCGTCGTAATCCGTTGGCCTTCGTGTCCCCTCCCTGCACCCTGTTTTTCCACGAGTTCTTGGAATAAAGGACTATCCTGTGTATTCCGGTGAGTGCCGCCTTCTCTTTTTTGCTTTTCAAATGCTGGTGCTTTGACAGTGCACCGCCGGTTGGGAACATGCCATAACTGGAGGAATATCCGGACCTGACAGAGGTAACGCTTAGTGCCACGTTCATCTCACTTTTCATTTATTTCTACGTAATACTGATATTTCAATTTCTGTGGTGGATCTACCATAATTCCCAAACAGAATGTTCGCTGTCTTGAGGTTACTTCTGACTCACATCTTTCCCTCACTTCTTATATTAATAGCTGTCACCAGCACCTCAAAAACATGGCAAGAATCTGCCCCCTTGCCATTGAAACTGTGCAATCTCTTAATGTCGTTACTTTCACGCTGGTGGTTGTGGACCACGCTGTGCGCCACAGGCTGGGCTTACCCTGGAGGGGCATGAGTAAGTGTCTACCAGGTCTTCACTACAGCCTCTGATAGTGAGGATAGGCTGGCCTGCCTATAGACACTAGGTGACAACCAGGGCTGTGGAGTCATGGTTTGTGGAGTCCGAGCCCATTTTAGTGGAGTCGGAATCTGAGTCTGTATAAAATGGACCGAGTCTGATTCCTAAAATATATAAAAAGCAGTTCAATGCAGAATGTGCTGAATATTATTAATATGAATTATTATTATGTTCTCTCTAAAGATCTTGACTATTGTATCATACTAATGAGTAAAGCCTGATATTACCATTGTACTACAATAAATGTATCACTTAAACATGAGCCGTGTATGAAGGAGTCAGAGTCGTGAAGTCGGATTCAGGGAAATTGAGGACTCGGAGTTGGGGTTTGGCTTACTGACTCCACCACCCTGGTAACAACTCCAGCATCAGCTGACTGAAGGGTCAGAGGCACAGGGGCGAGACACAAGAGGGTGAAACAGAGACATGGTCAAATGGTCCAAGGTCAGGGCTGTCAGCGCAAGTTTAAGGTACAAAGCCAAGGTCAGGGGCAGAGAAGTCAGACTGGACGGTATGCAAGCCGGGTCATAAACCACAAATCAGGTTTAGGCAAAGAGTGGTGGGGGAATTGCCTAATATAAACCCTGTTAGCACGGAATTAATCAGGGAACCTAATCTCTGCAGGACACAGTAGGGTTAAATTCCTGCAGAGACTGACCATGTCCTCCTAAGGCCAATTAGAGGTATCATACAAACTAAACTCTCCCTTCTCTAATCTAGCCTTGTCATAGAGAGAAATTAAAATCCACCACCTACTTTTCAGATTAAATTGTTCATCTTGCTCTGTAAACTGCGTCCCCAAAACTATACGCTACCTGCAACAGGTGTCCAATATGCCTGTAAAATGATTGATAGTGGTATCTATTGCAGTTTTACTTGGATTATTGCGGATCTTGCTGTGATTGTGTGGCACCCTGTGCAGGTCACCACAGGATCTCTTGGGACATGGATGGAAAGTACACAGCAAGCAGACCCCACTAACAAACAACACCTTTCACCCCAGACCTGTAGGGGGAGCTCCACTGGTTGCCTTAAGCCAGTTCCCCCTATAAATACGGGTCCTGGAGGGAGAAACACCAGAGTGTGCAGTTACTACAGAACTGTGAACAGCTGAGTGAGCTGACCTGGTACTGGAGCCGCGCTAGGCACATACCAGAGACACCTGAATCAGTGATAGACCCTTAGAATAGGGGTCACAGGAAAAGGAGAGAAGCAAGTACAAATAGGAGTCATCCCGACTCACCCTAACAGAGCTCTGGTCACTGGGTCCGAGCTACAAGGACACATTATAGCCTTGCGGAGAAACCAGCACTAAAATAGGGGGTTTAGCTCCCCAAACACCTGAAGCACCACCAAATGAGAGCCCGGAGTCTTAAGGCCTGACAGGAATCCCATAGAGTGCCCTCAGTGCAGCAAATCCGGGTGTGCAGAGACACACAAGAAAGTGCAGTAACAGTTTGGTCGGGTTTCATGCCTGCCAGACTCCAGCAGAACAATGGATACTAGGAAGCCTACAACCCTACTTGATGTGGAAAGTCCAGAAGTGTTTACCTCATTTCCGGTCGAGTGTACCAGTCACCATCAGTAAAGGTACCAAAAGACTTTATGTGTGCGTGTCCCTCCTTCCAGCCACACTACATCGACCGCGATACCCTATTTCCCTTAACTCCAGTAACTGCCCCGGGGAGGGAGCGGTTCCATCTAGCTGCCGCACATCACTCCGGAGGTCTGAGCAGCGCCGGTGCCTTCACCGGACACCTACCGGTGGCGTCACGAAACGAAACTTTATTCTTATTTAACCGTGCATTGATCACCGGGCCCTTACAGCCTCAGGCACAGAACCGTGACCGCAGCCAGCGCCTGAGATTTGAGAACGGTGAGTCAATTGTACTGATATATATATATATATATATATATATATATGGAGAGAGAGTGAGAGAGAGAGAGTGAGAGAGAGAGAGAGATTCCATACATTGTAATCAGTTGCATAAGTACAATACGCTCACTGTGAGTTCCCCAATAATTGGCCTAGTAAAAACAGTGAAAACAGCCACGGCCTTGTCCATTATCAGTCAATTGCGCTATAATCCTGACCAAAGGGGGCAGCAGAGATCGGTTTGTGACAATCCTGATTGCGGAAGGCTTGTGTTTCTTTCCAGCCATCACACTAATGCCTCCACCCTGTGCCAGTCACTGCACTGCCGATTCCCTAATGATATAGTTAAACTAATTCCACCTATTGTGATCTGCTGGAGTTGTGTCCAATTCCATTCCTACTTTCACATATTACACATGCTCATAACTGTATGTGCAAATAATAAGTTCCATAGGTTTAGGTGAAATGTTCTTTACAATCTTAATTACCAAGTTTTTACTCAGCCTTATTTGTCTGCAAGCTTGTAGGAGACTCAGGGCAGAGACACAATTATGTGAGCTGCATGCAAGTCTCTCGCACGCATCTCGCATGAGTCACCCGGACCAGTTCTTGCCTCTCTGAACTGGAGCGTGGAGCTACTTGTGTTTCTATAGAGCTCCATGCTCCCATTCAGAAAGGCAGGTGCCAGGCCGGATGACTCATGCGAGATGCGTGTGAGAGACTTGTATGCAGCTCACATAAGTGTGTTACCACCTTTCAACCCTTATATTGTAGATCAATAGTCGTTCAGCTGCAGGTGTCCGGTTCCCGGATTGGGAATCCGGCCCCATAGGCTCCCATGTTAAGGGAGCGCCGGATTGCCCCGGAAGGATCCGGGGAATCCGGGAGAATCCGGGAGGATCCGGGGGAATCCGGTGGAATCTGGGAGACACCAATTGTGGGGAGATTGTTCTACCCGGACACAAAAATGTTGCAAGCAATGTTTTTGTGTCCGGATGAAAAATCCCACTTCTCCCGGATTCTTCTGGAGAGATGGATGCCGGATGGCAGAGAGCTGCCATCCGGCTCCATCCGGCCCCATAGGATACTATGGGGCCAAAATCCGGTCCGGGACTGTCACCCCTGACTGCAGTGTGAAGGCACCCAAACCCTGTCTACTTTTTTCAATTAAATATATAAATATTAATAGCTTTGATTCTCTCCCTATATAAGCTGCACCCTGATGGTACCTTTACACGCGGCAACATTTCTAGGGTGTCAACAGGTAACTTACTGGCTGCAGTGAAATCATGGAGACATGATTCCATTTGTACACAGCAACAAGATAGAACCTTGTCTCCATGATTTCACTGCAGCCAGTAAGTTACCTGTTGACACCCTAGAAATGTTGCCGTGTGTAAAGGTACCATTACTCTCACATTACCAGTAACGGGTGTCCAGTCTACCTGTATAAATGACTTATTCAAGTAAGACCTATACATGCAGTGAGGGCCCTCCAATCAACATGTGATTCCAATAAGAAAACCCAGGAGTCAGGCCAAATCAATTTCAATAATGCAAATTTGTATTCAAACATCAAAAACTTGTTAAAACGACATTGAATACTGAAACATAGCAGGGATACCCATGATGGTTTTCTATACAAAAGGCTCCTGATTAAGGAAACACAAATACAGCCAATCCTAATCAGCTGCCTAATCCACAATAGCACCAAGTACCTATGTGTGAACAATATATTATAGTGGATGCCAGTTCATCAAGTAAATACAGAAAATACTACATCAAGGGTAGATGGTGTTACCTGGCTATGTCTGCCACCCCTGTGGCACATAGGTACTTGGTGTTATTGTGGATTAGGCAGCTATTTGGCTGTATTTGTATGTGTTTCTTTAATCAGTAGCCTTTTATATAGAAAACCATCACGGGTATCCCTGCTATGTTTCAGTCTTCATTGTCTTTTTAACTAGTTTTTGATGTTTGAATAAAAATTTGCATTATTGAAATTGATTTGGCCTGACTCCTGGGTTTTCTTGTTGGAATCACACTGTATAAATGACTGGTGGCAATGTATATTTTTCTTGTGGTATCGTGTTGTTTGACAGTGACGGTACCGAGGTATATATCTATTCCATGTGCTGTAACCGGTGACATATTATTATAATAATTATTAGTATGTATATTTATTGAGCACCATTGATTCCATGGTACTGTACATGAGAGAGGGTTACTTACAAAACAAGTGAAAAATTAAATGAACAAACTAACAGTGACGGACTTCCAGTTCCAATATCAAGTAGGAGCCGCACACAGGAATCTTTTTTTTTTTGCAGCCTTTATTTTTTCTTCTTCTGGGGTCTTACAAGTGGAGGTGTGCGGTGAGGGAGGATGGGGGAGCAGCCTATACAAACGCCTATACTGAGTCCAGGGGGCCCCCCAGGAACACTGGTATCAGCGTAACTGCGGCAGGAGGTGCTGGCTCCTTCAACAAACTGTGAGTGTTAACAGTGACGGACTGGTACAGAGGAGAGAGGAGCCTTCCCTTGCGGGCTTACATTCTACGGGTTAATGGGAAGGGAGGCAGTAGGTTGGGTCAGCTCCAGTGGTGATGGAGCATCGGTTTCAGTGGTGGTGTTGCTCCAGCTCTGGTGGCGATAGGGTCATCGCAGGCTGTAAGCCAGGGGTCTCAAACTCGGCTGGGTTGGTGGGCCGCACATAGAAAAACATTTATAGCGGGGGCCGCATCTCTTGTAGGACTAAGTGACATTTTTAGAAATACCAGAATGCTCAATGTAGTAAAGTACAAATCCTAATCCCTTCCTTGTAGTAATGTCCTCATCCTGTAGTAATGTCCTTTTCTACTGATGTCCTCAATCCTGATCACCTTTTCTAGTGATGTCCACCATCCTGATCCCTTTTTCTAATGATGTCCCCCATCGATCATGGTCCCCTTTTGTAGTGATGTCCCCCATACTGATCTCCTTTTGTAGTGATGTCCCCCATCATGATCCCCTTTTCTAGTGATGTCCCCCATCCCATTCCCCTTTAGTAGTGATGTCCCCATTTTGATCCCCTTTAGTGATGATGTCCCCATCCCGATTCCCTTTTATAGTGATGTCCCCCATCCTGATCTACTTTTATAGTGATGACCCCCATCCTGTTTTACCTTCTTTTTACACACTCAAATACACACTCTATCACACTCACACATAAACCCACACACAAACCCACACACACACACACTCTCACACACATTCACACATCCTCATACACACTCTTACACTCACACTCATACACACACTGAAACTCGCACACACTTTCTTATACACACATCCTCACTCACACACTCACCCTCACACACAAACTTTCTCACGAACACTCACACTTTTCTCACTTTAATGATGCCTTGCTCCAGTGCAGGGGGCCACCGGGGTCCCCACTGTACTGGCTTCTGGCCTCCGCTGTGCTATGACTTCCTCCAGCCGCTGCTCAGATAAGCTCTGTTGCTCATCAAGATCAATGCAGTCTGCCAGCCAGAGGCCCGCATATGACGTCATATTCTGCCGTCAGCTGCGGGCCTCTCATTGGCTGGCAGCTTGCATTGATCTTGCTGAGTTGCAGAGCTGCTTAGTCCTGCACTGTGGTGATGCATCATTAAGTTGTCCAAGGTGCCGCGGGCCGCATAGTGAAGCCCCAGGGGCCGCATGCGGCCCTCGGGCCGCGAGTTTGAGACCCCTGCTGTAAGCTGTTCTGAAGAGATTGATTTTCAAGTTCGACTTGAAAATTTTGAGAGTAGGGGATAGTCGGATGTGTTGGGGTGCAGAGTTCCAGAGGATCGGGGATGCTTGGGAGAAGTCTTGCAGGCGGTTGGATGAGGACCGTACGAGTGATGATAGAAGGGGGTCTTGGGAGGATCGAATATTACGAGTTGGATGATATTGGGAGATTAGTTCAGAGATATATGGGGGGACAGAGTGTAGACATAATACCCTCACTCCAAACGCCTCAACAATAGACATAAAAGCAGAACAGCCAAAGTCTCATTTACTTAACATCTGTCCATTCCGTGATTGTTCTGATGACACGGGGGTACCAGAGGGCCGGTTTGTGTCAATCGCCCTCCTTTAATTTTGTATACTGACACTTGATCTGCTTTTCTAGGTCTTCTCACAACCCTCTCCTGGATGTCCGCAATCACCACAGTTGTCTGAACATGTTTTTGTTCTTATGGATTTTATTGGTCACAGACTCTGTATTACGCCAAAACTATACTGATCAGAAAAACATCTTCGTATCTGTGACAGAGCCTATGTGTACGTACTGTCGGCCGGTTGGACTCGCGAACAACCCTACTGACCTCCGTCAAGTAACCACCCAAATAACTTGGAAGACTAGGGCGGACTGTGTTTTATTAAATAGCAAAAAAACTCAGATCGTTTTGATTCTTTGAAGCTAAGGAGTTAAAAGAAAATTGACATTTATTTTATTTGAGACATAAAGTGCGCCCCTTGTCTTGAGCTTCTCATTATATAAAATATCTCCGGCAGCAGCCAGTTGCCATAGAGACCTTGAGAGAGCATGTTTATTAGACATCATTATGTTTCTCCTTCAATCCCTTTTATTGTTTTTTTTTTCTCTTTCTTTTTTAGAATTTTTTTTTTTTTAGGATTCAAAAAACCGCTAGAATAAGTGTCTGTGTAGTATATATATACATATGGAGTAGCGATAAAAAGAGAGATAGCTACAAAAAACATTCACCGTTTCCTTAATGGATGTATAATCCTCCGCTGTCACTTTGAGACGATATTTCAAGGTGTCGCGTGTGATATCTACGTTAATAGAAGCACTTTTTTTGGTTAATGCATTTGCCTAGAGCAATTTATGGTAATTATGTTTGTTCCTTTTTTTTACAGACCTTTTTGGAAGCTATTGAGATAAAAAGTGGAAAAAAGTTGTAGAGATTTCATCTATAAAAAACAAATTCCACCCTAAGGGTAGGGTTCATAACAAAACTGATAGAATGTGTCCCCTGACCCCCTCTGAATCACCTCCCCTGGACTTCAGCCTGGTCACAGAAACTATCATCTATTTAATTGCCCCCGGTATTTTATACCTCATTGATCCACTTGCCCCCACTGCCAGTATCAAAAGGAGCCCCAGACTTTGGGATACTCGGGTATCAGACTCCAGGGTTAGTGTTGCTGTGTCATGGGGAGTGGTGGCCGCGCCTGATCCCGTGTCCTGGGTGACACTTCAAAAAGGGAATATATTTACAGGGGATTCTATATGCAGTTCATGTGACGCCACCTGTAGTGTCTGGGGATAGGTCACCAGCGCCGTCACAGTCCTCCAGAGGTAGATGGTAATGCGGCTAGGATGACTAAGCCCCCTACAGGCAGGGCTGATCCTCTGGGGCAGCGCTCCTGCAAGGGAACAGGTTGAAGTAGGAAAATACACACAGAAGCAAAGTCACTTTCTCCGGGTACTTTACTGTCAACTTGTAGCAGCATCAGATAAAGTTCACAGTTCAGCAAGATGTTGTAATAACAGGTAGCTCAGTACTAGGTAGTGGCATCGAATGGAAAGTCTCTGTGTGGCTTAGGTAGGTGTCCTTTCTGTCAGTCTTCCAGGTTAGTGTGGGGTGACTTGAAATATGGCCTGGCCTCCTGTATTCTCTCACCCTTTGCTTTGTCATCGGGTAACACTCTAATGGCCCGCCAGAGATGTAGCAGAGATGTGCACCCTGGCATGGGAAAGTTCATGTGAGTTCATGCAGGCAAGCATGAACTCACATGAACCCTGCCAGCACTGCTACTTCAAATGAACAGCTGACCTGAGTCAGCTGTTCATTTGAAAATCCAGGTGAGAAGGCGTCAAAAAGAGAAAACCGGTTTGAAAACTGGATTCTCCCGGATTGCCCCAGTCCGGAGCAATCCGGCGCCCCATAACATGGGATTCTATGGTCCCGGATTGCCCCGGACTACCCACTAGTGAGATCTAAGGTGGAAAAGTAATTGGCAGACTTCAACGCATTTAAGGATTTCTCTATACAAGGTAATGGGTAAGCATCTTCATGTGTTATGCGGTTTATTTGCCTATAGTCTACACACATTCTCACCGTACCGTTTCAAAGTTCTTTTGCCCAAGGCAACTCTCCATTAATCACTGGAAGGTTCCGGGTGCATTACATAGTACAAAGGGCATGCTGTTGAATTCACATAGGCCCATAGGTGTTGCGAATGCCGTCTTCTCTGTGTCTTCCTCGGCTACGGACACCAGCCAATACCCACTAGTAAGGTCTAAGGTAGAGAAGTAGTTGGCAGACTTCAATGCAGCTAAGGATTCCTCTATGAGAGGTAACAGGTAAGTATCTTTCTGTGTTATGTGGTTTATTTGCCTATAGTGTACACACATTCTCATACTGCCATCCTTTTTCCTGACTAGGACTAATGGATCTGCCCTGTGACTACAGCTATCTCGTATAACCTCTGTGTCTTTCATGTCCTGTAACATTTCTTTGGCTTTCTGATAATGTGCAGGTGGAATAGGCCTGTACCGCTCTTTGATTGGTGGATGCGTACCTGTGAGGATATGATGTTGCACCCCTTTTATCCTACCAAAGTCAAGTGGATGCTTACTAAAAACTTGTTCAAATTCTTTGCCTACCCCGTAAACACCTTGCTTTTCATACACAGGAGTGGTGTCAGTTCCGACATGGAGCTGCTGGCACCAGTCCTCCAGTGGCCCTGTTGTATTATCAGGTTTTGCCCCTTTGGTATGGGGTAAGGGTCCCACTGTTTGGATCTCGTTATTGTTTATTGTGTACAATTTAGCAACGGTTGCATACCTGAGTAACTTAACCTCTTCACTGCCACAATTTAAGATGCAAACTGGTACTCTCCCATTGTGTACATCAACCAACCCCCTGTCTGTCAAGAGTTTAGGTCTGTGCTCTGTGCTGATGGGCTCCACTAATGTCTGGTAGTCCTGCCCTCTCAGACCTATAGCTGCTCGACACCAAATCATCATGTCACTCATTGGGGAATCACAATAGGCAACGGGTCTGTCACCCGTGCAGTATAAATTTCGCCACCTGTAATTGTTACCTGTTGATGGTGCAGGAGGGCTCTGATCTCACGCTGAAGGACCTTCCTCTGACCAGGTTTGGCAGTATCTTCAATCTGTTGAAGCAAAGACAAAACTTCTCCCATGCATTTGCTAACAACATTTGTGCCAAGTATTATATACGGGTCATTTGCATTAGTTGCTTCTGCTACTACTATGACCCATTGGTTTTGCAATTACACCCTCCCCACCTTTATTGGTACTTCTCTAACCCCCATTACATTAATCGGTACACCATTCGATGCGTTGATGGTGAAGTAACATACATAGTAACATAGTAACATAGTTTTTAAGGTTGAAGGAAGACTTTAAGGGCCACGTCACACACACAGATATTTGTGCAGATATTGTTGGCAGATCTCTGATTGCAGTGAAATCATGGACAGATTGTCCCATTTTGTGGCTGTGTACAAATGGAACAATGTGTCCATGATTTCACTGCAACCAGAGATCTGCGAACAATCTCTGCACAAATATCTGTGTGTGTGACGTGGCCCTAAGTCCATCTAGTTCAACCCATAGCCACAGGGCCCTTTCACATCAGCGTTTATTTGAAATCGCGGCAGATGCGGTGAAAAAAACGCATCTGCCGCGATTGCCGCATAACCGCTGCACTTGCGGCGCGGTTGCGGTAATCCCCATTGAAAGTATAGGGGGACTTGCGGCAGGTGCGGCAAGTGCGGTTTTGCACTTGCGGCAGGTGCAGCCGCGAAAAAAACCACGGCTGACCGCGTTTTTTTTCGCTGCCGCACCTGCCGCAAGTGCAAAACCGCACTTGCCGCACCTGCCGCAAGTCCCCCTATACTTTCTATGGGGATTACCGCAACCGCGCCGCAAGTGCAGCGGTTATGCGGCAATCGCGGCAGATGCGTTTTTTTCACCGCATCTGCCGCGATTTCAAATAAACGCTGATGTGAAAGGGCCCTAACATGTTGATCCAGAGGAAGGCAAAAAAAAAATGTGGCAACACTAAGCTCCACATTGGGGAAAAAAATTCCTTCCTGACTCCAGATATGGCAATCAGACTAGATCCCTGGATCAACGCCCTATCAAAGGATCTAGTATGTATAACTGGTAATATTATAGTTTTCAAGAAAGGCACCCAGGCCCTTCTTAGATATTAGTAGTGAGTCACTCATTACAACATCATGTGGTAGAGAGTTCCATAGTCTCACTGCTCTTACAGTAAAGAATCCGCGTCTGTGATTATGATTAAACCTTCTTTCCTCCAGATGTAGAGGATGCCCCCTTGTCCCTGTCTCAGGCCTAAGAGTAACAAGATCATTAGAAAGTTCTCTGTTCTGTCCCCTCATATATTTATACATTATTATAAGATCACCCCTAAGCCTTCGTTTTTCCAAGCTAAATAACCCCAAGTTTAATAACCTGTCTTGGTATTGCAGACCCCTCAGTCCTCTAATGACTTTTGTCGCTCTTCTCTGGACCCGCTCTAGTTCAGCTATGTCTTTCTTATACACCGGAGACCAGAATTGTACACAGTATTCTAAGTGTGGTCGCACTAGTGAGTTGTGCAGAGGTAAAATTATGTTCTCCTCATGAGCATCTATGCCTCTTTTAATGCATCCCATTATTTTATTTGCCTTTGCAGCAGCTGCCTGACACTGGGCACTAAATGTGAGTTTGTCATCTACCCATAAACCCAGGTCTTAAGGAATAACGCACACACTCTGAAGAAGTCTCTTTTACCTTTTATGGTACCTTTACACGCCACTACCAAAGGTTAGAAACCACCGGGTGTCGCACGTGCACGTGTGCCTTTTAACGGTTCCTAACGGTACCTGATACCGCAATTACACGCCGCTACAAGGTGCTACACAGTAGGTTTTTTCGATCCCTGGAAGCACCGCCGGGTGCCACAGGTTACCTTCTGTAGAGCACCGTCCCTCATTTACACGCCGCTACCACAAGAGAATATGGGCGGACCTGGGGCAGCAGGGACAACACATAGGCGTGCCAGAGTTGTGGATTACGAGACGCTCGTACGGTGATTGGACAAAGCAATCACATCATGATTGGCCAGCCAGCGCAGGCGCAGGGAGGCTGGCTAATACATGACGCTATAGCAAATGTGTAGTGACTGGTCAGCTCGTTAAATATGCCGCCCTGTACAGGGACAGCCAATGGGTACACAGTACTCCCCACCAATGATAGCTGATGGGGCGTGGTATACATGATGCTGTAGCATGCCCCAGGTAACTCAAAAACCGTACCTGTGCCCCGATTACCATATGGTTTATAGCAAGGCTGAAAGACAGGTTGTCCAAAGAGACCGGTGGCAACAACCTGAATTACACGCAGCTACCTCAAGGTGTTTTGAAGGTACAAGGTACAATTGTCTCGATGCCCGTGAACAGTGCTTGCTGAACAACAACTACAGTAAAGCTTGGAGAACTACAAAACCGTGAGTCTGTGTGTTAATTGCACCCTTTGCCCTAAATTCAACAGCAGAGATCCCCATCTGCAGAGCCGAACACAAGGCAGCAGCAGCAGGAAAGTAAGTGAATTGCACCTATTACCATACCTCATCCAGCACCAAGACAACCACTGCTGCAACTGCAAAGTAATTGCCTGCGTCGACTAGAACCCTCATTATAATCCTTGCAAACCCTGCTCTCCCTCACAACTCCCACAAGCAGCCATCGTCTCCACTATCATCCCTTTCCTGCCACATCTATAACAGGATGAAAACATTCTCCCAGTGATAATTGCAGAACTTGAGGCTCATAGATTTAGTTTCTGCAACTGTACAAAAATAGAGAACATTATATTTTTGAAATTAGAAAGAAAATTACATTTTCACATTTTTTTTAGTAATTTTATAGGACCAAAACAATATGATTATTTCTTCTCCTCTAGAATACAGGTACATAGAAATACACTGTTATTTACGGATGTATTTCTTTGTACTTGTATTATCTTCTTCTGGGTTCAGTGCCACCAAAACATATTCAGGATTACCAAATTCTCTTAGTGTGGGCTGTGGCTAATTGCTAGAGCTGCTGCCTGCAAGCATGAAGTTTGCAAGTCTGAGTCTCAGGGAGAGCCAAAAACACAATTGTTTATTTAAACTAAGTATCTTCTGTGTGTAAAAGTAATGCTCAACCAAATCATAGGTGCAGTTTTTTTCTATTAGATTCTGACGAAACGCACATCGGGGCCAGGGACCAACTATCTTATACTATGTGGCCAGAAACATATGATCAACAACTACTTCTTAAAGGTAGTCTTCTTTTAATTAGTGGATCTCTCTCTAATATTAACCTTTACAATTGATAATTTTTGGAGTTTATATATTAGTACAACCTATTGGTACCTATTTATTAAGCTTACTATTTATTACTTTGATTTTTTTCCGTATATTTTTCCCCTCTTTCTATTGAATTTGACCTTTCTATAGTTGATTTGTAGGTTCAGTCTAGGTCACGTAGGTTGTATAGCACAGTTTGCATCTTCATTTTTTTTTGGCGGGGGGGCTCATACACCTTATACGTTATATATTATATGTGCAAAAAAGATATTTTGATATACTAGTAATTTTAGTAGTTATATCTGTTGTTTTGTCCCTCACTTTGGAGGCACCTTTTAAATGTTGTGATTTTATGTTCAGAGTATTTATCCGAGTCACTATTATAGTGCCATCTATAACAAAGGCTATGATAACGAGTAACTGGGATAAGTTATGTCTTTAATGGTGGCACTATAATTAAATCTGAGAATTTTTGGTAAAAATGTTACGGTGTATGTGTAAATTGCTGAGGCGCTCCCGCGTTGGGCCGCCCTAGTGTCGTGGTGGGCTCCCGCGGACCGTATTTACCAGGTATTGCTGCCAGCCCTGATAGAAGTGATCAAAACTAGTGAAGACAGACGGAGGAGGTCTTGCCCATAGCAAACAATCAGATTTCTTCTTCCATCTTCGAAAGGGTCACCAAAACCTGAAAGGACAACTCCCCCCTTTTTTCCCTTTGCACCGGTTTTGATTATTCTAATAGAAGAACTGAGTAATTTCAGAACTTGTTCTTTTCCAAAACAGATAATGAAATATATATTAATTAATTGCCTTAGTAAACTGTTAACACAGTTGCCTATTATTGTTATATAACATTATAGCGTGATATAAAGTCCTAACCGACATTCTCCGATTAAGTCAAAGACAGATAACGTCAACCATCATTAAGAAGCTGGAATGCGTACAAAGCCGGCTCCAGAAGTCGCATTGTGAAGGCTTAAGGACATGTGGTCTGTAAAAAAATATGCAGAAAATATAAAACAAATATGTGGTTTTTTTAACAGCAGTTTCCAGGCACGGACAAACAATGGGTTTTGTGTGTATTAGCAAAAACCACAAATCAACACCAGGCCGACTTACATCCTGTAAAATCTGATCCTCGGCGCGCTTATATCTGGGAAATATTACATCGTTCTCTTCAATTTCAGCCTTGTCTGCAATAATGTTCAATATCGGGTGGAGGACGTCTGCGCATTATCTGTGGAGCTGACGACGTTCCAAGGAACAAGGCGGACAACTAAGAAAATGCCTTGTAGGATAAGTAGAAAGCAAAGCCATTGTCCAGTCCACCACCGGGACTATAGCTGGCACCAGCACCTGGCAAAGGCTACAGTGGGTGGGTGTACCATGCAGTACCCACTTGGCCCAGAATACAGTGAGTGGGTATACCCTGGAGTACCCACTTGGCCCTGGGGCACATTGGAAGTGATTAATCAAAGTATTTTGACTAAAAAACTGGCTTAAAACAATTTGAACACTTTTGCGTTACCTGGCGTTTTCAAATGTGGCGCCCCTATGGCAAGGCGCCACAGGGAGGTACTGCACCCCAAACAGAAGGTGTAGTACCTCCGTAGCTGTGGATATGGAGGACCCTACAGAGTCTGCACCCTGCATCCAAACAGTAGGCCACTTTAACACAGGGGACTGGTATTTAGTGGGTCCCAGGAGATGGAGCCTAGAGAGAGGGAGACAGGGAGTGACAATGGTGTCAGGCAGACGGTGTGAGGAGAGCAAGGAAGGCAGATGCAGGGGACCCTGCGGCTGCAACTGGAGGGCACCTCTTAGGAGAGGGGTGACCCAGACTCTGAAGGGGGTTACTCCAGGACTGGTTGGAGCCAGCTGGAGGCCCAGGTCACCACCGGCATACCGGAGCCAAGGCAGCTAGTAAAAGGTCCAACCCTAACTGCAGACTGGCAAGCTGAGGGACCGAAACAAGGGATCCACAGCACCCCTAAACTGGTAGCCCTATTACCAAGTACCACAGGTGCGTCACGTTACCATTCCCCCATCATCATCACCCCCCACCCCGCCATTGAGGGTCCAGGCATGGAACCGACCAGCCGTGATCCCCACTGAAGTGGCCACCTGTCCCGGTATCCAAGTACCCCCTACCCTGTCGACCGACTTATTCCTGGTGTCACGAACAGGATCCCGTGCCCGGTAAAACCGGGTACGGTGTGCCTCAAATTGGACTTTATTGAATGTTTTGTGCACTGGAAAATTGGGCTGCCATTACTGCGCCACAGCCTGGGAAGAGCATCACGGCTGCGCGGCTGAAAGCCGCAAAGATAAGCCCCGCCTCCCCGCTCTGCCGAAGTTTCAACGAAGTGCAGTGGCTGGCCCCAGAAAGACCCGGGCTCATTGACTGAACTATTCCAATAAGCGGGTCTACCTATGTAAAAGACTAGTGTTGGCCCATGGGGCGTACCTTGGCCCCTCAAGTAAATAGGGCCTTGCAAGAGGCGCCAAACTGCCCCTCCGCCCCCCTTGCCACCCAATAACCAGGGGGGCAGGCCAGGAATCAGACAGCACAAGCCCGGAGAGGAGGAGGCTGCCGAGTCGTAGGATCTCATCCGGTTTCCCGAGGAACCAGACCTGACCGTGGAGGTGGAAGATGACTGTCCTGAGGCTCCCGTCAGCATTGGGGAGGAGAATCCAGAGGAGGGCACCAACAGTAACGCCGAGGAGACCGAGCCCCGTAAGCTATGGAGGGATGAATCACCAATGATACGGGTCGATGAAGAAGCAATGAGAGCGATCCAACCCTTGGCTGACACCGAGCGCTCCTGGCAACCTGTGGGATGGCCTTGGTTTATGCAGCCTGCTCAAGACGACAAAGCTGAATGGCAGAGGCAGTGAGAGGCATAGTGGGCAAACGAGATGGAGACCCACTGGGCCTGTGCCTTCGCCCGCACTCAGCCACCACGACCCCTGAATCAAAAAAAAAACGGGGACATTACTGTTTTCAACCTGGGAACTTTGTATGGTTTTGCCTGGGAGGAAGGCCTCTACTATGAGGTTTTCGTGGGACGGAGAGATGTGGAGTTCCACCTCCCTCAAGGCCACCCGGATCGGGATTTACATTGGGGCGATACAATAACATATGAACGCCATGCAGGACCCCAAGGGTGGTACGCGATCCTGGTCAGCAGAAGTGACGACTGACAAACTCCACCCAGTATAGTGTACCACTTTAAATAGTTGTTTATTATGCTTTTTCTTGCAGCACTTGGATAATTACCAGATGAATATAATGTGAAACTGTCGTTTTAAAAAGCCTGATTGAACTTAAAGTCAGAGACTTAATACCCAGCCCCGTTGGGCTAATGTAAATTTAAAGTAAAATGTTTATTAGCAACGTTTGAAGCCTAGCACCTGCCACAAGGGAAGACAAGAATAATCATACTGTTTTTGTGTGTTTAAAAGTTACCTGGGTACATATTAAAAAAAAAAAAAAAAATTTAGCTCAAACCTGGTTTGGTTATAACACTCGCGGATGAGTGTATTTGACCAGGGGGGCGGGGGCGCCCCCATGGCAAGGCGCCACAGGGAGGTACTGCACCCCAAACAGAAGGTGTAGTACTTCCGTAGCTGTGGATATGGAGGACCCTACAGAGTCTGCACCCTGCATCCAAACAGTAGGCCACTTTAACACAGGGGACTGGTATTTAGTAGGTCCCAGGGGGTGGAGCCTACAGAGAGGGAGACAGGGAGTGACAATAGTGTCAGGCAGATGGTGTGAGGAGAGCAAGGAAGGCAGATGCAGGGGACCCTGCGGCTGCAACTGGAGGGCACCTCTTAGGAGAGGGATGACCCAGACTCTGAAGGGGGTTACTCCAGGACTGGTTGGAGCCTGCTGGAGGCCCAGGTCACCACCGGCATACCGGAGCCGATGCAGCTAGTTAAAGGTCCAACCCTAACTGGAGACCGGCAAGTTGAGGGCCCGAAACAAGGGAGCCACAGCACCCCTAAAGAAGCCCAACATCGGTCCCGAAGCTGGGTCCACGACACCGACAAGTAAGAGACTTTAGGTAACAGACCCGAGGACTAGAGACTTGGCTCAAGAGGGAGAACAGAGACTGAGGGACAGGACCAGGAACGCCATATTAAAGGCACCACTGACAGAGTCTGGAAAGTCCTCCAAGATCTGCGGCTACCAACCCTGTTCAACCAAACTGTACTGTGTACCTTAACATCTGCCCGATACCAGTAAAGAACTGTTCGAGATAATCTGGACTCTGTCTGAGTTATTCGCCGCCCAGAGGACTTCTACAATACCATCGAGGTAAGGACTACTACTCCCCTCATCCACCCCACTGCCCTGAGCTAAAGATCCACCTCTGGGGAGCTGTACTACCAAAGCTGCCTTTACATCACCTCAGTGGCCGGCCATAGCGCTGGCAACCCTATTACCAGGTACCACAGATGGCATCACGTTACCATTCCCCCATCATCATCACCCCCCACCCAGCCATTGAGGGTCCAGGGCACGGAACCGACCAGCCGTGATCCCAGTGAAGTAACCACCTGTCCCGGTATCCGAGTACCCCCTACCCTGTCGAACGACTCAACAAATATTTTGTGACTTTTGTCATTTTCATGTCAATTTAAAGCAGCTGTGAAAAATGGGCGGTACTGGGGTAGGACGGGATATGGTCACCGCCGCTCATCAAATTGAGCAAAAGGGCCAGTGGTGCTCCATTCTATGAGAAGATGTTCCAAATTAATTAAGTGGCATACGCCTCCTAATGAATTTGCCGTTTTGTACTTCAGCAAGCCCTTCAATAAGACCAAAATGCCCAACTTCAGTCTTAATGAATAGACCCTTGTATGTATGGATCAGGCTCAGGATCTGTGTTATACCACCAAGACCCGAGCCTGACTGCTGCTAGAGCTAGCTGTGATTGTCGCAGCTGAACTACTAAGATGCCTCGTCATTTGTGAAAGCAGCATTAATATGGTGCCAACAATATTGTGATAGCACTGTTGTTGATAAGCATCACAAAGCAACCACTGACCTTGTGGAGACCAGCGGAGGATAACACTGCGGGCACCAGTTTAAAGCACTCAAACACAGTGAAACCCAACGTGCATTGCTCCCTGGAATTTGAATATGCAGATGAAGGTTGCCATTATGGGTGAGTGTCCACAGCCACATGATCAAGATTATTCAAAAACATCTTAAAAGTTCTTAAAAGTTTTAAAAGAAAAAAAGTTCTTAAAAATATATACTACTCACCTCTTCTTTCTAACAACAATACTGACTGCAGACTCTGACCTCATCTTTTTTACAAACTGCCAGTCAGTGAGGACCACCGGACATGTACAGCGTATGTGCTGGTTGGACAGTAGACATAAGCTAAATAGTGATAGTGCTTATCTTTTGCTTATTACGTATTAATGCTACTGCTTTTTTTTTTAGAATTTAGCCAAATTAGAATATTATGAGACCGTCCAGGGGTTCAGGGACCAATATTCCATCAATGTCCAATCTTTATTTTATTTTATTGGCCTTCGGCTCGATCTCGAGTCATGGCGACTTGATGGATGAACGCTCTGTAGGAAGATTGATCTTGTGCAGCATAGATATGTCAACCAGTGTCTTCTCCAACGTGGATAGGTCCACCAGGGTCCTCTCTACCTAGATAGGTCCACCAAAATCTCTCCAACCTAGATAGCTCCACCGGGGTCTTCTCTACTTACATAGGTCCACCAGGGTCTTCTCCAAGCCTAGATAGTCCACCAGTGTCTTCTCCAATCCTAAATAAGTCCACCAGGTTTTTTTGTGCTGATATCTTGATTGTTTCAAGCCATCGGGTTTATGGTCTTCCTCGTTGCGTTGTTCCTTCTATAACGCTGATCATTATGTCCTACTCCATGATTGATGAATGTCCAATTTACTATATATGATTTTAGAACTTTTTAACTTCCTGTTAATTGCTCCTGTGTCTGAAGTCGGGGAGAAGGAAGCCGGCACTGATTGGTCGCACAGTTCACGAGTCATAACAATGTCATATGAAACCCCGGGAACACGACTTCTGAGATCGTTAGAATCACGCTGGCACCGTGGGTGAGTATAGGCTTTTTTATTTTTAAGGAGGCGGACATGGAGAATGAAAAGGGGTTGTCCAGTATTAGACAACCCCATTAAAGTTTTCAATGCACTCTCTAGTTTTTTCAGATTAGCATTGTAAAGTGATCAGTGAATAAACCACTAGCATCTGATAGGTATTGGTTGGAAGTAATGACCTTACTGAGTTTTTTCCATAACTGCTGTAGACTTAAGTGGAGTGACAAGGCCTAGAGCCAGGCCGCCTGTACATTGAATATAAGTCGGGATGGAGCCATCTTCCAGGCAGAACATGGGTCAGGGCACCTTTCTTTCACATCAGATATAAGACACATCCAGTGGGGTATGCCCTAATGTTCTGCAATGCAAAACCCAATATTATAGACTTTAACATACATAGACCAGATATAAAAACATGAATACATGTGTGTGATTTAGAAGTTCAAATCTGATATTACAGTAAATCAGATAAATAGACAACTTACCAATTATGAAGAGAGAATTCGTATCAGAGAGGTTTCTATTCTAATAGGCCTGTCTGATACCAAAAATTAATTTTGATAAAAATAGCATTCCAACTACTTAAAGGGACATTGTCAGGTCATTTTTCAGCACAATACTAATATTACCCTTGAATAGGGCCTGGGTAGAACTTTTAAAAACATGTAAAATAATTATTCTACCATTTGTAGTTTCCATGTTATCAGCATTGTCAGACCCTGCAGGGAGCTCCTGGATTAGTCCTTTCCATTATAAGCAAACAGGAATAGTCCGGCTGCTGTGTAAACTGTCATGTAATTATGCACTCCCTCTCAGCAGCTCTATTCCTCACTCCTCCCTTTGCTTTCAGACAGAGCAGTGTGCAGGTTTCAGTAGCTTCTGTTGTGTTGAGGACACGGAGAGAGAGCTATTACAGATCTGCCTTATCTAGACCTCATTTGTTTAACTAAGCAGTTATCCCTGCTGTGACAGTTTCTGTGTTGTATTTGACCTCTTGTGATGCGGCAAACACAAAGAGCATAGTGGAGAATACACCTTCCCCCAGTGATCTCCTGTGCAGTGATGTGGTTGTGAATATGTGACATGAATATTCATGCTTATGGGGAGCGGACAGCAGAGAACTAAGTGGATCACTCACTGTGCGTGACAGATAGAAATGAGTCTCTTTATTTGAAGTTGACAGAGGATAGAAGAGAGAAAAGTAAAATAAAGAAATACATCAATAGAGAGAGTTTAGAGAATAGAATTAGAAAATGATATCAGTTACATATGATTTCTTGACCTGACAGTTTTCCTTTAATATAGCGGCCTAATGTCCCCCAAAGTATTTTTTTTTATATTAGTGATTCTCTTGCTTTTTCTGCCCCAATTTCACCATAGTAGACCCACTTATTTACATCCTATGTTTCTCCAGTCTGCTGCCGCCGGCACCAATAAAGACAGTAGAGTGAGCAAGGAAAAAAAGCTCACCTGTATATAAGCTCTGGGTGTGGATAGAGCAAAGGAATCTGTGTGACCTCATGTAGCTCAATTGGAATAGAAAAGGAAATACTTCCAACTTGTAAAATATCACATTTTTAATACGATTAAAATGTCAGATCCATAGTGGGATTAAAGCAACGCGTTTCAAACACACATAGGCGTTCTTCGTCAAATCTCTGTGTGCCTGTGTGCTTTGAAACGTTGCTTTTATCACACCATGGATCTGACATTTTAATCACATTACATAAATTGGATATTTTATGAGCTGGAAGTTTGTCTTTTTCTGGACCAATAAGGACAACTTTTCCCATAGTGCCAAGCATTGGCTTCCCTGTTAGCGCTAGCTTGGTTCAGCCATTCCACCCAAGTACTCCAAATACTTCAGAGCTTGCATTTCATGCTAGTAGTCAAATCCCTATTGATATCTGTCCTCCCCCATCTTTTCTAACTTTTTTCAATCACATTTTTTTATAGTGTCAATATAGTAGTGAAAAACGTTCTTGATTTTTTTCACACCAGATATTAAATTGCTTAGTATAACATTAGACACTTTGTTGACCATGTGTATCTAAATGTCACCAGAACATCCTCAGTAAACCTTCGAGCTCAAGTGATGCGCCGCTTACCAACAAGAGAGTGGTTTGGTATTGAATATGGGAGTGGCGACACAGGAAGACAGCACTGAGCATGTGCCGAATATGGGACAAGAACATGCCCAGTTGTTAAGGAAACTGGCCAATCTCTGAAGCTCACATCAGTCACGGTCCATTTGAGAATTCACTATGTTTTCTTAAGGGTACCGTTACACGGAAGAGTATATCCTGAGAGATATCGCTGATACATCAAGGGTTTTCATCGCTCAAATGACATCATGAGGACGTCGTTCCGAGATATAAGTGTGATAAATCTTTGGATCGCTGATCGCAGATTTGAGAACATGCTGCAAAATCAAGCGATCTGCGATCAGCCCAACCTTCTGCATATTTGTGTATGACACCGCGATAACGATCAAGTTTTTAATTTCTGGGATTGTGAACACAATCCGTAGGCGTGCCTTGGCGTTGTGTTTCCCGCGCCCCGTCTGTGCCGATTGGTGGCCAGTACTGCGTTCCGATTGGCTGGCGTAGGTTAATGGCAAACTTCATCATACATCATCATACTCCTTGGCATTTCTTATTCTGCTAAATCCAAGTAAACACATGTAAACAAGAAGACACATTAAAGTCGTTAGTCTTCATTTGCGGTTACGTCCTCGCATCTGTTTCCAAATAGATTTTTTTGTGTGTGTGTCCTCTACATATATGTGCTTATTGTTCATGTGGTCATGTTCCTTTATTTGCTAGGCCACAAATGTATGACCACTACATGTGGCCCAATAATCATTAGTATAAACACATATGGAAACCCTCAGGACATCGATTTTACCATACAATGCAAATATAATAGAATTGTAGAATATTGTACAAGCAATCAAGTAATCACAGGTTCAAGTCCACAAGAAGGACCAATATAAAATCTTAAAGAAAAGACAAAGAATATATATAAAAGTTCTTATCACCCCCTTTTTCTGGACTGTAAAAAAATGTAAAAAATAAATTAACACATTTTGTTTCTCCGCATGTGAAATTTCAAACTAATAAATATCCCATTCAGTGAAATCCAAAATGGTAGAAGAGATGTTTTTTGGTAATTTTACCTCTGCCCCCCCCCCCCCCCCAAATTGGAATAAAGAGATCAGGAAATCATAGGAACCCAAACCCCAATATAGTAATGATAGAAACCACAGCTCACACCGCTAAAACACGAACACTTGATATAACAAAGGTAGACAATGAAGAAAAATCAAAAGCAAAGAGGAGCACGAAGGACCCATAACCTGGAGCCGGCCGTGACTCCCAGCATGGCTAGAGCTCTGTGATACTGTACCTCGCTATATATACCGGTGTATATCTGGAGTATCACCATATGATACAACAGTACCTTCCCATTACATACAGTATATTGTGGATCACAAGTTTCCAATTTGTGGTTCTGTAGTTGTTGTAGAACCTCAAGTCCCAGCATTGATTGTACATGGTGGTAACGTCTATCCATTGTCTAGCTTTATATAACAGTACCCTGCCAGAGATGATGACCAGATACATACAGCAGTGCCTTCTCATTACATATAGAGTGAATAGGTGACACCAGGCGGTGACTCTCCGCATGGCTCGTCTTAGCCAGGATACATTTGTAGTCAGAGGTGTAACTACAACAGGTGCAGGGCTGCAGTCGCACCTGGGCCCTGGAGCCTACGGGGCCCCAAAAGTCCCTTTGGTCTATAGAAAAAGACTAATGCTATTAAAGATTTGCAATAATTAAGGACCCTATTGGAGCTTTTGCATCGGGGCCCATGAGCTTCAAGTTACCTGTTTGTAGTATCTGTTCAGGTTCTCTACCAGAGATGGTGACCAGCTACATGCAGCAGTACCTTCTCATTACATATACTATGGAACGGTGACCCTCCGCATTGCTCGTCTTAGCCAGGATACATTTGTAGTCAGAGGTGTAACTACAACAGGTGCAGGGTTGCAGTCGCACCTGGGCCCTGGAGCCTACGGGGCCCCAAAAGTCCTTTTGGTCTATAGAAAAAGACTAATGCTATTAAAGATTTGCAATAATTAAGGACCCTATTGGAGCTTTTGCATCGGGGCCCATGAGCTTCAAGTTACCTGTTTGTAGTATCTGTTCAGGTTCTCTACCAGAGATGGTGACCAGCTACATGCAGCAGTACCTTCTCATTACATATACTATGGAACGGTGACTCTCCGCATTGCTCGTCTTAGCCAGGACACATTTGTAGTATCGGTATCAGTTCAGGCGCTCTACCAGAGATGGTGACCAGCTACATGCAGCAGTACCTTCTCATTACATATACTATGGAACGGTGACCCTCCGCATTGCTCGTCTTAGCCAGGGCACATTTGTAGTATCGGTATCGGTCAGGCGCTCTACCAGAGATGGTGACCAGCTACATGCAGCAGTACCTTCTCATTACATATACTATGGAACGGTGACCCTCCGCATTGCTCGTCTTAGCCAGGGCACATTTGTAGTATCGGTATCGGTCAGGCGCTCTACCAGAGATGGTGACCAGCTACATGCAGCACTACCTTCTCATTACATATACAGTGGAACGATGACTCTCCGCATTGCTCCACATTTGTAGTATCGGTTCCGGCGCTCTACCAGAGATGGTGACCAGCTACATGCAGCAGTACCTTCTCCATAAACAGGTAGGGACTACAAAGCTGCATTATCACAAATCCCAGACAATGCTCAGGGCTACAGTTTGCAACAGCTGAAGACAATGATGTAACTTGATGCTCATGGGCCTCGATGCAAAAGCTCCAATGGACCCCCAATTATTGCAAATCTTTAATAGGATTAGTCTTTTTCTATAGGCCAAAGGGACTTTTGGGGCCCCCTAGGCTCCAGGGCCTGGGTGCATTGCAAACCCTGCACCTGTTGTAGTTATGCCATGGCTGAAGAGACACAGATTGGAACCCTTCAATTCACAGCATAGGGAATGGTGGTACTGTTGTGTGACAGATATCATCGTCTTTGGTGGAGTAAACAGAAGAGGTCTTCAGATGTAGCGCCTCCGTTATCACATTGCACGTGCACTCCTGGGACTTGTAGTTGTCTCCAACCTCTGGCTCCTCTTTTTCCCCAACACTGTAACTTCCATAATGACAATACTTGTGCATTGTGATACTTCTACCTTATGTCATCTGTATTACTAGTCCACACTAACCTAGACCCAGCATAGAACGTAACTCTGAAGTGTCCAAACTGTCTTCATTTCTTGTGATTCCCACATTGCTTGTCCATTGTAATCATACTGCGACATCTGTATTACCCCTCCATTGATTCTAGTGAAGAGAATGCGTAGCTTTTATACAACAACACCTTCTCATCACATAGACTACAGATCAGAGGACTCCAACATGTGCCGAAACGTCTCCCAGCATTGCGTATGCGTTACAAATAAATCAAGGTAAAGAAACTACAAATCCAAGTATTACAGGTCCATATCCATTGATTTTACCAAAGAGGATGAGTAACTTGTGTAGAACAGTGCCTCATTATAACATACACGGCACTGTGGATCCCGTCTTCTGATGGGTGGCTTATCACTAGTTACCAAACTACAACTCCAAGCATCTCTTGTACATTGTGATAACTTTGCTTTGCTCCATGTGAAGACGTTTTCCATTTATTCTACCAAAGAAAGCTTTTCTACAACCTATAATCATTATATATACCGTGGATCAGAGGACACCAAGCTGTGTCTCGTCTATACAACTCCCAGCATCACTTGACCTATTGCAATAACATTGGCGTGATATGTCTCTCGTCCTTGCCTGTTTCCTCTACCAAGAGGATAACCAGCTTTATACAACAGTACCATCATTACTTATAGGGCAGATCAAAGGTCTCCAGCCTGTGACTCTCTTCAAGCTTGTGACTCTCTTCTAACCTGTGACTCTCTTCAAGCCTGTGACTCTCTTCTAACCTGTGACTCTCTTCAAGCCTGTGACTCTCTTCAAGCCTGTGACTCTCTTCAGCCTGTGACTCTCTTCTAACCTGTGACTCTCTTCAAGCCTGTGACTCTCTTCAAGCCTGTGACTCTCTTCAAGCCTGTGATTCTCTTCTAGTAGATGGAAAACCATAACGTCTAACCTTATTTGTGTGCCGTGGTAATCTGTAGTCCTTACCTGTTTGGCAAAGAGGACGACTAGCTGTTATACAACAGTACCACCATTACATACTGTATACTGGGAATCAATGGTCTCCAGTCTGCGTCTCTTCTAAACTATAATTCCCAGCACGACTTATGCATTGTGATACTTTCTGTAGTCTTTCTTAATTACTCTACTAGAGGGAATAACTAGCTGGGTAGCATCTATACAACAGTACCTTCCTATGATCATTTGTCTCTAATTTGTGTCCTTTCAGCTGTTTCAAAACTACATCTCCAATCCTTTATGGTGTATTGTGATAACTTAGCCTTGATACATCTGTAATATTTCCCCATTTACCCCACCAAAGGGAATAATTATCTTTTTATACAACAGTGCTTTCTGATTACATATTCTGTAGATCAGGGGTGGACCGAAACAGCCAAAAGGGCTCAAACCATGGGCCCATGGGCCGCACCGTGCCATCTGCCACTCAAACAGGCATCTTGATATTGCTCTGGTGAGTAAATTAGTGCAGGACAGCTCCGTCTCCCATCAATCATTGTGTGCAAATGAGACAACAGAAGTGATGACGTCATAACAATGCACTGGAGACCGGAGCAGAACGCAGCGCTGGGGAACAGGAGGGAGATGTGGTGTTTTTTTTTATGTGAGATATGTGGCTGTACATATAGCAGCAGTGTGGGGGCTCATACTATGTATAGGGGCTATGTGGGGGCTCATGATGTATATAGGAGACTTTGTAAGAGAATATTTAGGGGTTCATACTGTATATAAGGAGACTATTTGGGGGATCATATTGTATATATATGTAAAGCGCTATGGAATTAATAGCGCTATATAAGATAATAAATATTACTATTATTATTGTATAGGGGCTCATACTGTGTATAAAGAAGCTTTGTGAGGGCTCATACTGTATATAGGGAGCTGTGTGTGGGTCATACTGTATATAGGGGTGCTTATACTGTATATAGTGTGCTATGTGGGGTTTAATAATGTATATAGGAAGACTGTGTGGGAGCACATACTGTATATAGGAGGACTGTGTGGGGGGCATACGGTATATAGAGATATTATAAGGGAGCTCAAATTGCATATAGGGGTTCTCACACTATATAAAGAGGGGATACGTGGGAGCTCATATTGTATTTTGGGGGACTGTGTGCAGGCTCATGCTGCATATATAAGAAGATGGTATGGTGGCACATACTGTGTATAGCGGGACTTGGGGGCTGATGCTGCATACAGGAGGGCTGTATGAGGTCTCATACTTTATAAAGTGGGACTCGTGCGTGGGGCATACTGTATATAGGGGGACTGTGTGAGGGCTCATATTGATACAGGGGGCAGTGTGTGGGCTCATACTGTGCTGTATGTAGGGGGACTGTGTGGGAGCGCATACTGTATATAGGGGACTCAGTGGGCTCATACTCTATATAAGTGGCTATGTGAGGGCTCATACTGTATAGAGGGGCTGTGTGTGGGTTCATACTGTATATAAGTGGCTGTGTGAGGGCTCATACTGTATAGAGGGACTGTATGTGGGCTCATACTGTATATAGGGGACTTTGTGGGCTCATATTGTATATAAGTGGCCATGTGAGGGCACATACTGTATAAAGAGGGGCTGTGTGAGGGCTCATATTGTATAAAGGGGGACTGTATGGGGGGTCATACTGTATTTGAGGAGCTGTGTGGGGGCTTTTACTATATATAAGGGGATGTATGGGGGCTCATACTGTATATGGGGGTGTTCATACTCTATATAGGGGGCTGATGTTAATTATAGGGTGCCTCTGTGTGCTCATACTGTATATGTAGGGGGCTTGTGTGGGCTTATGCTGTATGTGTGAGTCTATGTGTGGGGGCTCATACGGTATATAAGGGAATGTCAGCCTAACTAATTATGCTCAATATGAAGTGATATAATTACGGTAATATCAATATAAAATACAATATAATTAATATGTTAATAATATTGGAATATGAATTCAGCCTATTGGTTTGATCCTCCACAGCAGTCATTGTCTCTCATGTGGCTCCTTGGGGAAAATTAATAACTCACCCCTCCTGTAGATCATAGATCACCAATCTATAGTTCTTCAGCTGTGGCAGAACTACAACTCCCAGCATTGCCTGTGCATTGTTCTAACCTAGCCTCGCTACAACTGTATACTCCACCAAATGAGTAACCAGCTTTTATATACTAGTATCTTCTGATCACATACACTGTGGATGGAAGGTTTCCAGTCTGTGACTCTTTAGCTACCCCTAGGTCGGCACGTTGAGGATCGCTGCTATCAGTTCTCGGATAGTAGACTCTCTCTCATGATAATTCACCTTTTTTATGTTTTTAGCCCTGTTTTGCACCACTATTGCTCCGCAACCTAAACTGCAAATCCTATACGATCATGGCATAGAGGCATCTAATATGATGATCTGAATAATGTTCTCATTCATTTTTAATAGTCCCTGTATAGATCACAAGAATGTTAATGATAATAATCTTTATTATATAGCGTCAACATATTCCGCAGCGCTTTACAATTCAGAGGTTCATGTACAGCCATAAGTAACCATTATAAAAAATACAGTAATTAAAACAAAACTAAAGACGACCTTGCTCATAAGAGCTTACGATTAGATGATGAAAGTAGTATCTTACCGGTCACATGCGCTAGGATAACCTCAGCTCCTATCCCACTAACCTCGTGCAATATCCAGGTAAAATAAGAAATGAGACCTTCCTCCAGACCAGGTAGAAATGTTGGAAAATCCCTACAACAGAATGATTCCAGAAATCCCTTTTCTTCCCGGTGCGGAGACTTATCTGGATTTACTTAAGCGTCCTCTCTGTTTCCATTTGGTCACTTCTTGCATGTCATCGTTATCCGAGCAGCCGGTGATCCGTCCTCTCCATCCGTCTCCTTATGAAAAGCAGAGAGTGACGCTTTGGTAGTTTCCACTCGGACTAAAAAAACTGGATCTGCCTCCAGTCAAAACATTGTGAGATTAAGACAGAAAATTGGCTTTGGTTTCAAGACGTGAGTTCCAATCCCACAGGAGCCAAACACAATATGAAGAGAGCAGGCGGAATATTAAACAGGAGCAGGGTTGGGGAGGCAGTCATCCGACTCGCAGCCTCCTTCTCCCCGTATCTCCCTCTCTCATTACATTCGCCCATTGTGCTGCTCACCCCTCCTCGTTTCGCTCTTCCCCTCTCATCCTCACCTTCCTTTACACCAAGCCTCATTACGTCTCGCTGGCTTGCCATGCATTTCGAATTATTGCAACACAAAGTCCTAGAAAGTCAAGGCAGCCACCCAGGCTCAGACTGGCACACTGGAGAGCAGGGAAATCCTCAGGTGGGCCCCTCTGCAGTAGGCACTTACCCCCAAACATGATCAGTCGTTGGCACAATACACTTGGTTCACTATGAAGAAAGAAAAGCAGCACTCACCGGGTTAGCTGTGCAGTCTTTATTTTTGGTCCATAGTTACATAGGTGCAATTGGACCCGTTGAAGTGCTCAAGCACACGTAAAATGCCAAGTTGTCGTCCACCGCTCTCACTCCCCCTCCCTGCAGCTACAGTTGTGGCCAAAAGTATTGACACCCCTACAATTCTGTCAGATAATACTCGGTTTCTTCCTGAAAATGATTGCAATCACAAATTCTTTGGTATTATTATCTTCATTTAATTTGTCTTAAATGAAAAAACACAAAAAGAATTGTCCTAAAGCCAAATTGGATCTAATTCCACACCAAACATAAAAAGGGGGTCGACAAAAGTATTAGCACTGTTAGAAAAATCATGTGATGCTTCTCTAATTTGTGTAATTAACAGCACCTGTAACTCACCTGTGGCACCTAACAGGTGTTGGCAATACCTAAATCACACTTGCAGCCAGTTGACATGGATTAAAGTTGACTCAGCCTCTGTCCTGTGTCCTTGTGTGTACCACATTGAGCATGGAGAAAAGAAAGAAGACCAAAGAACTGTCTGCGGACAAATTGTGAGGAAGCATGAGCAATCTCAAGGCTACAAGTCCATCTCCAAAGAACTGAATGTTCCTGTGTCTACTATGCGCAGTGTCATCAAGAAGTTTAAAGCCCATGGCGCTGTGGCTAACCTCCCTAGATGTGGACGGAAAAGAAAAATTGATGAGAGATTTCAACGCAAGATTGTGCGGATGGTGGATAAAGAACCTCGACTAACATCCAAACAAGTTTAAGCTGCCCTGCAGTCCGAGGGTACAACAGTGTCAACCCGTACTATCCGTCGGCGTCTGAATGAAAAGGGACTGTATGGTAGGAGACCCAGGAAAACCCCACTTCTTACCCCGAGACATAAAAAAGCTAGGCTGGAGTTTGCCAAAACTTACCTGAGAAAGCCTAAAACGTTTTAGAAGAATGTTCTCTGGTCAGACAAGGCAAAAGTAGAGTTTTTTGGGCAAAGGCATCAACATAGAGTTTACAGGAGAAAAAAAAGAAGCATTCAAAGAAAAGAACACGGTCCCTACAGTCAAACATGGCGGAGGTTCCCCGATGTTTTGGGGTTGCTTTGCTGCCTCTGGCACTGGACTGCTTGACCGTGTGCATGACATTATGAAGTCTGAAGACTACAAACACATTTTGCAGCATAATGTAGGGCCCAGTGTGAGAAAGCTGGGTCTCCCTCAGAGGTCATGGGTCTTCCAGCAGGACAATGACCCAAAACACACTTCAAAAAGCACTAGAAAATGGTTTGAGAGAAAGCACTGGAGACTTCTAAGGTGGCCAGCAATGAGTCCAGCCCTGAATCCCATAGATCACCTGTGGAGAGATCTAAAAATGGCAGTTTGGAGAAGGCACTCTTCAAATATCAGGGACCTGGAGCAGTTTGCCAAAGAAGAATGGTCTAAAATTCCAGCAGAGCATTGTAAGAAACTCATTGATGGTTACCGGAAGCGGTTGATTGCAGTTATTGTGCAACCAAGTATTAGGCTGAGGGTGCCAATACTTTTGTCTGGCCCATTTTTGGAGTTTTGTGTGAAATGATCAATGTTTTGCTTTTTGCTTCATTCTCTTTTGTGTTTTTTCATTGAAGACAAATTAAATGAAGATAATAATACCAAAGAATTTGTGATTGCAATCATTTTCAGGAAGAAACTAAGTATTATCTGACAGAATTGCAGGGGTGTCAATACTTTTGGATGCAACTGTATGTAACTATTGACCGAAAATAAAGACTGTGAGTGCAACTCTTCTTTCTTCATACTGAAAAGTAGTCGTCTGTTTTGCTCGAAGGCGTGCAACACCGGTGAGAGGTGGCCCCAGTGCAGCTGTGACCCCAGATTCTGTAGTCTGTAACCAGTGATCTCCGTGATGGTGCCCGGTATAGAAACATGGCAGACATAGGAGCCGTCAGTAGGCCACTTGGCAATGACAATACTTTCAGCACCCTGGCATCATCAGAAGAGGGAGGCATGACGGCCATCGTAAGGAACACCACCCGCCGTTTTCACAACTGATCGTGGCATCTTGCCTGCAGAAAATAGAGTGCTGGCCCCAGATTTGATGCTGACATCAGAAAACATAGGTTTTAATGGTAGACATGTAGCTTGAAGGTACATAGCCCTGAAGCCAAGGCTTTATCTGTATCCACCATCTAGCCATTATAGGATTGACATATCACCATAGATGAGAGGGCCCCAAACTGTAGCTCTGGTGACACATGTGGCTCACGGGTCTGTGATTTGTGACTCACAGTTGTCTTCCAGCTTGGTGCATTAGCATCAGGTCTAGCAAACAGCTATGAAGAGCAGGTCTCCAGATGGTGACATTTGTGAGTAGCCCCACACAATAGAGCACATCTGAATGGGGCAAGGTAGGAATCTCTGGATCTTGGTATCTTACCTCAATGTGATTACTGTGGAAAAGCTTTGGCTGACATTATACCAGTAATGGGAGCTCTAGGTGTCACTACTGAGGGGGGGATAGTTGTGACTTGCAACCCTCTCTCAGAGCTGGAGGTGGCTTGCAACCCACTTTCAGACCTGCATGTGGCTCACAACCCTCTCTCAGAGCTAGATGTGCCTCGCGACCCTCTCTCAGAGCTGGATGGGGCTCGCAACCCTCTCTCAAAGCTGGATGTGGTTTGGAATCCTCTTTCAGACATGGATGGGGCTCACAACCCTCCCTCAGAGCAGGATATGGCTCTCGACCCCCTCTCAGACCTGAATGTGGCTCGTAAACCCTCTTTTAGAACTGGATGTAGCTCGCAACGCTCTGTCAGAGCTAGATGTGGCTTGCGACCCTCTCTCGGAGCTGGATGTGGCTCGCGACCCTGTCACAGCGCTGAATGTGGCTGACAACTCTCTATCAGAGCTGGATGTGGCTCATGACCCTCACTCCGAGCTATATGTGGCTTGTGACCCTTTCTCAAAGCTGCATGTGGCTCATAACCCTGTTTCAGACCTAGATGTGACTCGCGACCCTCTCTCACAGCTGGATGTGGCTCACAACTCTCTATCAGAGCTGGATGTGGCTCATGATCCTCTGTCAGAGCTGTATGTGGCTCATGACCCTCTCTCGGAGCTGGATGTGGTTTGGAATCCTCTTTCAGACATGGATGGGGCTCACAACCCTCCCTCAGAGCAGGATATGGCTCTCGACCCCCTCTCAGACCTGAATGTGGCTCGTAACCCTCTTTTAGAACTGGATGTAGCTCGCAACGCTCTGTCAGAGCTAGATGTGGCTTGCGACCCTCTCTCGGAGCTGGATGTGGCTCGCGACCCTGTCACAGCGCTGAATGTGGCTGACAACTCTATCAGAGCTGGATGTGGCTCATGACCCTCACTCCGAGCTATATGTGGCTTGTGACCCTTTCTCAAAGCTGCACGTGGCTCACAACCCTGTTTCAGAGCTAGATGTGACTCGCGACCCTCTCTCAGAGCTGGATGTGGCTCACAACTCTCTATCAGAGCTGGATGTGGCTCATGACACTCTCTCAGAGCTGTATGTGGCTCATGACCCTCTCTCGGAGCTGGATGTGACCTCCCACACACCCAGCACTCAGCCCCCACTCACTCAGCCCCCACTCACTCAGCCCACACTCACTCAGCCCACACTCACCCAGCCCCCACACTCACCTAGCCCCCACACACTCAACCCCCACAAAACAGCCCCCACTCACCCAACCCTCACTCACTCAACCCAAGCTCTCACTTACCCCAAGCTCTCACTCAGCCCCAGCTCTCACTCAGACCCCACTCACTCAGCCTCTGCACCCAGCCCTATTCACTCAGCCCCCACTCTCAACCCCCACTCACCCAGCACTCAGCCCCCATTCACCCAGCACTCAGCCCCCACTCACCCAGCACTCAGCCCCCAGTCAGTCCCAGCACTTAGCCCCCACACTCACTCAGCCTCCACTCACCCAGCCCCCACTCACACAGATCTCAGCCCCACACTCAATCCTCTCTCACCCAGCACTCAGCCCACAGTCAGGCCCAGCACTCAGCCCCCACTCACCCAGCACTCAGTCTCCAGTCAGCCCCAGCACTTAGCCTCCACACTCACTCAGCCCTCACTCACCCAGCCCCCACTCACCCAGAACTCAGCCCCCACACTCAGTCCCCTTTCACCAAGCACTCAGTCCTCCAGTCAGGCCCAGCACTCAGCCCCCACACTCACTCAGCCCCCACTCAAGCAGAACTCAGCCCTCACACTCAGTCCCCTCTCACCAAACACTCAGTCCCCAACTCACCCAACACTCAGACCCCACACTTAGCCCCCGCACTCACCCAGCACTCAGCCCTGACACTCAGCCCCCACTCACCCAGCACTCAACTCCCCACACTCAGCCCCCACTCACCCGGCATTCAACCCCCACACTCAGCCCCCACTCACCCAACACTCAACCCCCCACACTCAGCCCCCAGCACTCAGTCCCCAGCACTCAGCCTGCACACTCACCCAGCACTCAGCCCCAGCACTCAGCCTGCACACTCACCCAGCACTCAGCCTGCGGGACAGAGAGTGACCATGGGAGGGGGTCAGAAAAAGTGCACAGGGTGTGGGGCAGAGAGTGAGAGGGAACAAACATTGGACAGGGGACAGGGGAGAGACAACACAGAAGGAGAGACAGCCACCGCCCCCAGCGTCACAAAGCCTGCCCCCATTGTGATGTCACCACCCATCCGATGCGATAGCATCGGGCTCCCATCTAGTATCACTATATCAGAGTGAACACTATATCAGAATCCATCACTTAGCCATGATTTTACAAGCCATGATATACCAACACTTTATAAGATCTATTATAAAGGTCGAAATGAAAACCATAAATAGAACCGCCATCAATAGTTTTATATATTTGATGACATCTCACTTTCTACCTCCTGGATCCTGGAGCTGCATTTACTACCTAACCATTCTTAGATTCAAAAAATATTATTTGTAATGGTAATTTTTAGGATCTACAAGTGCATCTCAATGAATTAGAATATCATGAAAAAGTTAATTTATTTCAGTAATTCAATACATAAAGTGAAACACATTGAGGGGCACTGCGGCCGCAGATTAGGCTGCTGCCCCCTGACTGCTGGGCCCCCTCCCTTTCCTGTAGGATTAGCTGTTCCTCCCAGCTATGATGAAGGAGGAGGCCCCCTCCTGGAGGGGTCCACTCACCAGTATAAAGCCCCTGCCCAATTGCGTCCGGCACTCTCTTTTGGACCCGGACCTGATGGGCAGCCGGTGTGATGGACCCGGTCCAGGAGGTGGTAAGAGAGCGCATCAGCAGGCTCCCTCCCTGCTGAGGTTCAAACGGAGGAAGCCGGCGGGCGGCGACCTAAAAAAGCTACCCCTTCCGCCGGCTCGCTTGAGCCCACCACCTAATTTGAAAAGGAGCACGTGGAAGTCGTCTTCTCACGCCGCTCCACAAGCTCCGCCCACCCATCTCGGTGCTTCTTTGGCCGCCGGAGCACACTTGCAAGCTCCTGCGGCCCTTACTGTTGTGGCCCCTGCTGTATATACTACTGTACCCCCTGCTGCGCATATCGCTGTGGCCCCTGCTGACATATTGCAGCGACCCCTGCTCCCCTGATCTTCCCAGCTGGGGGTCCCAGTGGTACCCCTTTCTCGGTTCCACAAGGTAGGGTTAATATGGGAGGCACTCAGAGTTCCTCCAGTGCATCAGGAGGGGGGATAGATGAACCCCTGATGTCACAGCCTATAACTAGCATTAACCCTTCAGTCACCCAAGACATGAACAGGGGACTGGACGCTGCAGCAGGTGGGGAGGTTCAATTGGCTGCGGGATAGCAGCCAGTATGGCCAACTGTGGGCTGCCCCCCGGCTGTAAGACAGTCTACAAAGTCTGCATCCTTATTTCACCCGGGGCAGGTAGTTTCTCACCGGGTTTCCCGTCATACCCAGCCATATTCCAGGCGATGAACCAGCAGGCTAACCCCGCTGGGCTCATTGCGTCCCGACTAACTATATCCACACATCAGTTCCCAGTACAGTCGGGACTTTTAGGGACAGTTGGCGCGGAGCTTGGATTACCCCTACCAGGTGCAGGAACCCGGCCCCAGGATCTGCAAGGGGAGTGGGCATCCGCACTGGACACAGCTCGTCCTCTTCGGAGGAGGACGGTTACAGGCGGCGTACTTCACGCCGTCGCAGACGTAGGAGCAGTTGTTGCCGTTCCCACAGGATAAGATCCGGCTGCCGCAGCAGACGTTCAAGGTCCTCACGCTAGCGGTCTCCTTCTTCATCGGATGACTCGTCGGTTAGGTCACGAGGACGAACAAAAGGACACACCACTTAGCTCAGCGTTCAGATCCCCTCTGGAACCAGCACAGCAGATGCCCGTGTCAACGATCGGTGAGTACTGTGAGGCACCGCCGGCATGATCCCCATGGCCGGGGCGCATCACATGCAGGATCAGGGTGATCCTGTGCACACTGGCCGGTTTTACTGTGATAATGCTGTGTGAACCTATCTGGAACACAAGGTTTAATGTGACTAGTGAGTGGTCATGAGATCGAGGAAGCCCTGAGGAAAGGAATGTAATGAGTGATTGCTGACAGCCCAGGTGGGTGTGGGTGTGTCCGGAGGATTAGCAGCCCAGCTGGATGAGTCAGTGTGGGAGTGGCAGGCACGATAAGAGCCTGCCAGCTGAGTGTCTGAGGATCATGCGGAGAGATTCATTCTGAGACCAGAGATCAGCCTGAGAGCATGTGGGCTGGATCATCAGCCTGAGTGCAGAGCAGTCCAAGGCTCTGGGTGTAATGGAATATTGGGAGCATGCTAGCTCCATGCCGGTGCCTAGGTCCGGGGTCATGGCAGCACCTGGAGGGGGAAGCTGTGGCTGACCCGGTGGACGCTGGTCCGGACGTGGTTCACCTCACGTCCGGAAAGGAGCCCATGGGGATGCCTGGTGGAACCTGTGACACAGGTAGCGAGACCCGGATCCGTGCCCAGTAAGAAAAGCAGTTCCTGAATGCTTGTGTGAACTGTGCACCTTGTGTGTAAATCATGCTAGGCGTAGTCGCCATTAGGTCCAGTGAAGGACCTGTTGAACCTTATCAGTACTGTATGGCTTTTTAAAAGACCCAGCGAGTGAATGTAGCCCTATAGGGGCAGATGTATGTAGTGTGCCAGGCGGGCATAGACCGCCCTTGGGACCGACTCAGTGTAGTCAGTTAAAGGTCCTGATCAACCGGAATGTATGTAGCCCTTCGGGAGGCGAATGTATGTAGCCCTTCGGGAGGCGATAGTATGTAGCCCTTCGGGAGGCGATTTTATGTAGTGTGCCAGGCGGGCATAGACCGCCTTTGGGTCCGAGTCAGAGTACTCAGTTAAAGGACCTGATGAACCGGAATGTATGGATCTACTAGAGGTCAGATGCAGGGGTTAATAGGGCTCCTATAGTAGGGTAACAGATGGTTGTCCAGGATACTAAGGTTTGCCAATCCCTGATCTGAACCCAGATGTGCCAAAGTCCATGGATGTCTATATGATGGGCTGTGAGCATGTGAAAGGACGCAAGTGGTCCATGGTGGCTTATAGGATGGATCACATATTGTATGTAAGAACCCGGTCAGGCTGGAGTCCTGATTCCGGGGTAGTATGAAGCTGGGGAAATAAAGCCAGGTGGCTGGTTCCGCCATTGGGATCCATAGGGCCCGTTGATATGTTAACTGATGTATTGTTAAGTGTATGTGAAACGCAGAGATAGGCCGGAGGCCGTAGCCACCATGGGAGCAGTTGTTAGAGCTCCAGTGGGGACAGAGAGGTGGTTACAGGTCCCGGGTTACTATAAACGTTATGTGCAATATAAGTGTTATGTGATGTTATATGTAAATGTATGGTGTATTTATGTATGGTGTTTATAATCAATGTGATATGTGTCAAACATGCTACCCAGGTTATGCTATTAATATGTGAAAATAAACGGGTAGACATTGGTTAACTTATAAACACGTGTTGTTGTCGTTATGCAAGCGGGTTCCCCGGTTGCTACCTCACAGTACCCATATGTGGGAGCCTGGTGGGCGGGATCGGTGTCTACGGGGAATAAAGTATTTGTTAACCCCAAATTGATGCAGCTAGTGGACGTTCCGAAACCACCTCCCCCTCCGCGTCCTGACATATATAAAGATGGGTTATTTTGCGGCGTTCCCCCACTGGGCTCACATTTGGATTTAACAGTTAGAGAAGCCATTTGGGCAAACAATTTTGTCGACATTTGGTCGCTAGTGTCAACGGACCAGCACTCGTTAGATAAAGAGCGCCGGGTCGGCGACAGGGTTTACGACCGCAAGCCCAAGGTCGCGCAAACGATCAACAATTGGTTGCAGGCTTTCACAGTCATGAAATGTGTAATGGGGCAAAGACACCCTGAAAGATGTTCGGAGCTATTCATATACATAGATAGCATTTATAACTCTTAAAAGGCACACGGGGGATCAACGTGGTGGCGGTACGACAAGGATTTTCGTCGTCGTCTAGCACCACACCCACACCTTGGCTGGGGCGTTAAGGCCATGGATTCGTGGCTTCGCCTGATGATGGCTCAAAAAACTGCTCCCTCCCCCTTTCCAGCAGCGGCCGCTGGACCTGGTGCCAGCATGGGTACAGCGGTCGTTCGCAGACCGGGCACCTGTTGGCTCTTCAATGAATGGCATTGCAAATTTTACGGCTTGTGTAAGTACAAGCACGAGTGTTCCTCTTGCAGAGGAATCCATGTGGCAGCTATGTGCACCCGCCCCCCTCAAAAAAACGGGGGACCAAGAAGCAATGCACAGGGTGATGTCCTTGTCACCAGTTATTGTGAAAAAGATGGGACCATGGTTAGACCGGTACCCCAATAAGGCCGCCGTGGCCCAGATTCGTTTTGGATTTTCCTTTGGTTTTTTCATCCCCTTTGTTTTTTCAAATTTTCCATCCTAAGCCCCTGACTTGCAGTCGGCAGTGTTGCTTCCTGACGTTCAACGTGAAAAATTGTCAGAAGAAGATGGTTTACTTTCTAGCTTTTTTTCTTCATCACTAAGAGTATCTATAGTATATATGTTATGCATGTATCAACTCACACCAGGGTACAGGGAGAATTTAAACCTAAACCACTGCAGCCGCCCCCACACCCATTTGGCTCCTGTACAGACTAGAATTCCATAACCACACAACTAGAAACCGCAGCTTGGACCTGAATACCTAAAAGGCCATTGAGCTTTTTCCTGTTCTGCCTGAGGAACTAGAGGGGAAGTGGCTACGCACAACTAACCAGGATGAGGAAAGTGTGCAGGGGTAGACAAAAATTAAAGGGGGTGGTAAACCTAAAACACAGGCACAAGTAGACAAAGGAGAAATAATGAATGTAAGCAAAGGTAACCTCCTACAAACCTTAGAGAAAACAGAGGATTGGTGTAAGGAAGGCAAATGATAAACACTCAGATCAAATACAACAATGATCCTTGCCTAACACGCAAAATCCCTTAGCTGCAGGGCTGGAACTCCTCAGCCAGAAATCCATGTTGAAGTATAGCCAGCAGAGAAGGCTGGTGGAAGGAGAGTAAAAATAGCCCCACCCAGGATGTGATAGGACAGAGACAAACTAAACAAGTGAGAACACCTGACTAGAAGCAAAGATAGAATAACCATCAGCATTTGTACAGAGACTCAACAGGCTGTGGCTCATCAGGGAGTCAACCGACCCTGAAACAAGAGGTCAACGCATCGAGTCCCAAGTCATGACAATATACCTATCAATGACATTAGAAAGGTTATTCAGGTAGATCAGAGATTGTCAATTTGAGGGTGGAGAACACAAGAAGCAAACTATGACTTCTGTGCTCACACTAATCAAGGGCCAACCCCAGAGGTAACCCTGTAAAAATTGTTCCAATCTCTGGGAGGAACGTTTTCTGCTCTCACATTTACATGCTGCTGGGTAGCATTTTCCCGCTGAAGGATCGGCATATGTTATTGTTTTAATAATGTGTTTCCTCCATTGTCCTCTGGCTTTCTTCATTGTTTAATCACTGCTACAGAAGCCGGCAGTCTGAAGACTTTCACCGGGAACGCAGCTTAATCCATGGAGGGGTAGTATTACATGACTGTTATTTAATAAGCCAGACTGTAAATGCTAGCTATTGAATGAAGAATCTACGCTCCCGCCTTGCTCCCTGATCTATTTCACCAATATAAGACACTAATTCAGTTCACCCCATCCCCATTAAGACACAATGGGGTCATTTATTTATTGAGGGACGTCACGGACCGCTACATTTAGATGATATTTAGTTGGAATCACCTATGGATTTGTTCTGCTAAATGCCAACTGCTAACGTGAAAGTTGGCAAAGGCGGGAAAGTGATCAATGCTGTGAAGTAGCTTGTATTGACATAGCCAGGCATTATGAGGATGAGTGTAGAGACAATCCCTGTCCAAGTGCCCTAATAAAGGGCTTCTCTAGGGAAAATACAACCTTAGACTGAGTTAAAATAATCAACATTCAACCTCACCGATTCCCCATGGCTTCTACCTGGTCTCTATTTCCACATTTTGTTTCAGAATACAAGAAATGGACAGAAATGCCACTAAGATACTGTAATACTTGACCCACTTCAGCGAGGGGTTGGCTGGGCAGTTGTTTCTGGCCATTTCCAAAGTGCTGAGACAGGAACAAGAGATGGAGACTTTAAAGGGGTTATCCACTACTTGTACACCCCTTCTGATTCTGCATGACCCAGGTAAAATAAAAGAACCTATACTCACCTCCCATGCTGGCGCCATTCCAGCAGCATTTATAATCGAATTCCAGAAGCTCACATGACATCGTGCATGATATCACAAGAGCCCTGTGTCCAACTACTGATGGTTTCTGTCTCCCCGCCTTCGGACAGATTAGTAAATCAACAGGAAGTGACGCTGCGGCTATCGCTCACTTCCAGTTGATTGCTACTGTGTCCGAAGGCGGGAAAAGAGATGCCAGTGATGGTTGGAGATAGGGCTCTCGTGATGTCACAACACATGAGCCCGGGAACTGCGCACGGGCACCACTGGAACGGCGCCGGCATGGGAGGTGAGTATAAGATTTTTTAAGTTACCTGGGGAAAACCTATGAAACAGAAGGGTTGTCAAAGTAGTTGACAGTTCCTTTAACCCGATCGGAGCCCTTAAAAAATAGCTTTAATTCCATGAAAAAATCTCTTCAAGGCTTTGTTCACATGAGCATATAACGTGGATGAGTTTTATCAGATAGCACACAGTACCAATGTTATTCTATGGGGCAGTGCCAACCAGGGCTTTTTCCTCATGCCGAATTAGCAAAAAAAACAGTATGCAGTGAGTGGCAATGTAAATTAGTGTCTGTAATCACTTCCAGAGGCTCACGTGACATTGTGGCATCACGACAACCCTGCGTGCAACCACCGCCAGTTTCTGTCTCCCCGTCTTTGGCAAATAAGTTGATCACAGGAAGTGAGCACTGCGGCCGCCGCTCACTTCCTGTTGATTGCTCTTGTGTTCGGAGAGACAGAAGCCGGTGGTAGTTGGACACAGAGCTCTCGTAACGTTACAACATCACATTAGCCCCGTTAACAATGAGTATGGGCACCACTGGAAGGTGCCAGCATCGGAGTTGAGTATAAGTTTATTTTTCTTTTGCCTGGGCAAACATATGAAATCAGAAGGGGTTGTCCTAGTAGTGGAAAACCATTTAGCCCAATCTGGTCGGGTTTGTTCACATAAGCATATAACTCAGACATGTGCTATCTGATTTTATCAGATAGCACTGGGACCAATGTTATCCTATGGGGCAGGCCGATTTGCGTTTTTGTTGTCATGCCGAATCGGCAAAATAAATAGCATGCTGCGAGTGGCAGTGTATGTTGGACGGCGCGCACCCATTCAAGTCTATTGTAGTGGGTTTAGATTTCCTACGATATCCCTCAGATATGTACGATTTTATGCAAGAGCACGGGAGCGCGCATTTTTGAGCGCTTTTCCCGATATCGCATCGGCGTTTACACGCTGCGATATCGGGAAACAACGTCCCTCCGATGTCTACGCCCACCAACCCAGTAACGACCATTTAACATGGGATTAATGGGTGAGGTGCGAGTACGCATCGGAGTTGGCTGTCACACCAGCGATCCTGCTACAACGGCCATGCGATATCGGAGTTGAATAGCTCGCTATTCACTCCGATATCTTTGGCATCGTTCCAGGATCGCGTTGTACGACTCAAACCGTACAACCGGCCATATCGGCTTCAACTCGCGACCCACTGACCTTTTTCGGAGTTGGGTCGGAGTTGGATGCCGATATCGCGGCGTGTAAACCACCATTCAATGTAAGTGGAAATCATAATATTTTGCTCTACGTCTTCACCTCAGTATATAGTACGATTCTCTCATGCAAGAGAATCAGATCACACCAAGCTGAAACTCTGATCAAACTCAGATCAGAGTGTCATTTGCATAATCCATCCAATTTTTTTGCATGAGAGAATCTACGGTTAGGTGACCCTGGCCTAAAGCTTGGATTGCCGATTCAGGGGTCAACATTCAAGGAACACAATAATGAAATGAGCACATGCTTCTTTAAAAGGGAACTGTGCAGTTCACTACTAGACAGCCTTGTATTAATGGAGTCAGGGAGATGAAAAGTAGGAAAAATATACTCATCTCCCAGGCTTCCGCTGTCAGAATCAACATGAGCTAGGGGGCATCAAATGAGCGCCGCAGCCAATGATCACATGCAGCGCTGACATTTTGCCCTAGTGGAAGAAACAGTCCACAGCACCATCCGATACTGATTTCGGAAGACTGTCCGGGTTACCAGCACTGAGTGCAGAGGAGCGGAGCCGGTTCTCAGAAGAGAGGATTATTCTTTATACCTCCCTGGACCAATTTGAAGAAGTCCAATACTGGATATATTGGTCATAATGGTCATGTTGAGCAATGTCAAAATGGATTTTAAAGGAGTTGTCCTTTCTTTTGAATAGCCCACCAAAATGCCATGAGATTGTTTTTGAAGATCGATTTTACGTACTGAACAAAGCCCAAACCTTTTGGATCTGCCGAGATTGTTGTACTTACACTGCATATCTATGTCAGATTGGTAGAATCCTGATATTTAAAATCTCAAATGTTTTCAGTCTTAGCCCACCCAGATTGACTGATAGCTGCAGCTTGTACTGAGCAGCGTGAGATCTCAGCAGGGAGGAGGGATGCCTAGAAGCTGTCAATCAGGCTATGTGCGAATAGGCCATAAATAACTGAGATCAGAATATATGGATGTGCTGATGCTGAGGGCACCCGGCGATGTGATCACTGATCCACCCGGCGCCTGCCTGCTGGGGGCTGCTGCAGCTGCCGGCCTGCCGCCCCCCGCCCCATGTCACACACGGGCGGCGCTGTGCGGCTGTGCCGCTGGCGCTGACACTGTCATGCCACAGACTTAGTCACACTCTCACAGTAGGTGCCAGTTCCGGTGCGCAACTGCGCACAGTGCACGCGCTCACCCGGGGGGAAAAAGCAGCCTCTTGGGGGAGGGCACCTGCCTCCCCTGCCCCAACGCTGGGTACGCCCATGATGCGGCGCTGGTGATTTTAAAGGACAAATCACTCCTGCTCCACCATGGCGCAGTCTGCAGCTAGGCCCCGCCCACTCCACACCGACCGGCCCACCGGGAGAACTCCCGGTGCTCCATGCTGTCAGTCTGGGCCTGATGTCATATAGATAGGTAAGTAGCTTGTGCTCCTTTTAATTCACTGAGCCTTGAGAAGTGCTAAGAAAGCAAGGCTGCTGCTTTATATGGTCGGACAATTCTTTAAGAGCTGCATATATTTCATTCAAAGCAGCTGCCAAGGAAGCTCTCCCCAGTGATAAAAGCTGTTCACAAGGGGATTCTGAAGCTGAACTCAAAATAGTTTGCTTAATACCAGGCCATCTTCAAACTAAAAATGAGTTGTATCAGTACAATAATGTCTTTAAGATCTCAACAGAGCCATGCTGCAAATCATTGACGGTCTAAGATCACTGACTTTAATAATATCATACTGGTGAATCTATCGATGACATATCGCTTTTACTAGATTTCCCTTCAATTGATTGATTTGATGCAATTTTTGGAGTATTAGTAAATGCATTTGCCTCCCTGATCAGTAGATCGGTTAAGTAAGACTTAATTCAACAGAGCGCACAATGCCACCTATAGGCCATTAGGAGTAGTACACATAAAAATCTACTCGAGCTGCAATAACACACACAACCCATGAGCAAGAGTGGTGCTATTTCTGGAAGGAAGTTGGCATGCTTTTCTAATCCCATACAAATTCCGTAGTTTACAGATTTCAAAATGCACATTTTACCCAAAACTTATGAGGGAAATGGGGGGGTGTCTTATAGTCTGAATGTAGCTTACCAGGGGCACAGGGGTCACACGAGGCAGGATCATTCTTGCAGGAAGCTGCTGGCGGCAGTAGGAATGAGGTGATGCTGAGTTGGGACTAGGGGGTTTCCTGGCAGTGCATGACAGGAGCCATTGATCTACGGGCTATGGGCTTTTGAGAAATGTCATCAGTGTGACACAGGAGTCACCGATCTCCCGGCAGTAGGCTTAAGATCTCAATCTGTGCATGCACCTCCATTGGTACCATTATCCTGATCCCCACTGCCAGCAAATCAATGGCTCCTGCCTTGAACCACCAACAGTGGGCTTTAGAGAAATAGCGCCAGAGGTGGCGCATGCGCAGGTGTAGATCTCAGTTCAGTAAAGAGCTGAGAACTCAATCTGCGCATGTGCCATCTCCAGCGCTATTTCTATGAAGGCCACTGCCAGGAGATCAATGATTCCTGCCTAACACTGCAAACATTTCCATGAAGCCTACAGCCAAGAGATTAATGGCTTCTGCCGCGCACTGCTTGGATATCCCTCCTCTCAGCGCAGAACCTGCAGCTTTGCTTCACTCCTGCCTCCACTGATCCCGCTCTACTGTCTCCCAGCCCAGGGCCCGCAGCATCACCCCACTCCTGCCTCCTGTGACCCTGCTCCACCGCCTCTCACCCCAGGGCCCAGAGCAGCACCCCACTCTTGCTTCCTGTGACCCTGCTCCCCACCTCCCAGCCCAGTGCCCACAGCATCACCCAACTCCTGCCTCCTGTGATCCTGCTCCACCGTGTCCCAGCCCAGGACCCACAGCATCACCCTACTCCTACCTCCTGTGACTCCGCTCCATCACTTCCCAGCCCACAGCATTGCTCCACTCCTGCCTCCTGTGACGCCGCTCCATCGCCTCCCAGCCCAGGGCCCGCAGCATCACCCCACTCCTCCTCCTGTGACCCCGCTCCATCGCCTCTCAGACCCAGGGCCCACAGCATCACCCCACTCCTGCCTCCTGTGACCCTGCTCCATCACCTCCCAGCCCACAGCATCACCCCACACCTGCCTCCTGTGACGCCGCTCCATCGCCTCCCAGCCCAGGGCCCGCAGCATTGCCCCACTCCTGCCTCCTGTGACCACGCTCCATCACCTCCCAACCTAGGGCCCACAGCATCACCCTAGTCATGCCTTCTGTGATCCTGCTCCACCGCGTCCCAGCCCTGGACCCATAGCATCACCCTACTCCTGCCTCCTGTGAACCCGCTCCATCACCTCCCAGCCCACAACATCACCCCACTCCTGCCTCCTGTGACCCCGCTCCATCGCCTCTCAGCCCAGGGCCCACAGCATCACCCCACTCCTGCCTCCTGTGACCCTGCTCCATCACCTCCCAGCCCACAGCATCACCCCACACCTGCCTCCTGTGACCCCGCTCCATGCCTCCCAGCCCAGGGCCCGCAGCATCGCCCCACTCCTGCCTCCTGTGACCACGCTCTACTGCTGTCGCTCCACCGTAAACTAAATTTGTATTATAGCACAACGAAGAAAAGGGGGGCTACCAAGGAGTGATGCAAACCAAACAGTATCCGTTTTTCAAACAAAGCAAATCTTTATTTAACAAATCAGGACAACATGAACAAGACACGTCACAGAAAGATAAAAACAATTAAAAGGCTTGTGTAGCCGTATATACAAGGACAATAGAAATAAACATTGGACCAGACCCACTGAAATGAGCCCAAAAAGAGGGACCTTGGCAAAATAGGTTTATACCTTCTCACTCTCAGATGTGGTGTTGGTTTGAACTGCAGGGGCACTCTGCTTTTTCGGCTCTAATTATTTCATTATTTAGTACACAAACTTATTGATACTGACCCTCTGCTTCCGGCTCAGGTCAGGTCCCTTTTCTAACAAATTTTGGACACATTAGGACGGTGTAATGTCTATTAGCTGAGGCTAGTGGCAATCTTATATTAGCCCTATTTGTGTCTTTTTGCTGCATTACTCCAGTTTCTTATTCTCTCCTTACTTTTGGGTACTGTGTAATTTCTACTGCAATAACTATTTTGTAATGGTACTTCTTTTATGAAGACCAGAGGGTCACTACATATATACTTCTTTTTATGTATGGGTATTGTGCAAACCATAAAGGTACCTTTACACGTCGCCACTGTGCCTAGCAACAGGTATCCACCGCACGTGCACGCGCACATTTTTAACGGTGGATACGATCGCTGATGCGAATTATATATGCCGCCATTGCGTTGTCAACTGAAGGTATCTTTGTTCCCTGGAAGTTCCGACAGCTCCTGCGGTTTACTTCCTGTTGAATACCTTCCCGCTTTACACGCCGCTACCACATAGGAATATGGGCGTACATCTTTCGCGCCGCAAGAACATAGGCGTGACAGAGTTGTGTATTCCGTGACGCTAATATGCTGATTGGACAACGCATTAGCATCATGATTGGCCAGCCTGTGCAGGAAGGCTGGCTAATACATGACGCCATTGCAATTGTGTAGTGTGAATGGATAGCTCTTTAAATATGCGCCCTGTACAGGGACAGCCAATCGTAACATAGTAGCCCCCACCAATGATCGCTGATGGGGCGCGGTATCCATGACGCTGTGGCACGCCCCTGGGAGTTCACTAGGCGACGCAACATCCATGCCTGTGCCCCGTTTAGACGCCACTACCATGGCAATTGTGCCTTTGTGTTGCCTTCGGTTTTTGGGCATGGCTCAACAACAGGTATCTGAGTCACTACAGGACACTGGAAGGAACTTCCCTATTTACACGCCGCCATTTCGTAGCAATTTCATGGCAACAGGCATAAATATCCCCAATGCCAGGCAGTTGCTACCTTTCTGTGGTGGCGTGTAAAGGGCCCTTAGGGATTACGTTTCCTAAATACTTTTGTGGATATTGTTCTGTAACAAACTATTTTGCCAAGGTCCCACTTTTTGGGCTCATTTGAGTGGGTTTAATCCAATGTATATTTCTATTGGTCTTGTATATTTAATTGTTTTTACCTCTTGTTCATGTTGTCCTGATTTGTTAAATAAAGATTTGCTTTGTTTGAAAAACGGATACTGTTTGGGTTGTGTCACTCCTTGGTAACCCCCTTTTCTTGGTTGTGCTCCATTTATTCTAGGGTTACATGTTGACCCCCATTGATAATTATATACCAATTTGCAGTGCCCACCAATCCTTCCAAATCTAAATTCGTATTATTAAAGTGATATTTTTACTATCTTCCTCCTCTAAATTTGGGGTGCATCTTGTGGTCTGCAAAATACGTAAGTAGTTATAAAGTATTAAGAGTAAAACAATCCCATAACTGAACATAAATCTGCGGCAGTTCTGTGTCCGAATGGCTGCTTTATTTGTATTTTACATTTCTTATACAAGTTCTCCTTCTAGGGGAATTAAAAACCTAAGGTAGGATTCCACGGGGGTGAGTCAGATGTATTGGCAGCAGCATCCAGAAATTTCGGCCAGCTTTGCAGGAGCCCTTAGAAGAATGGGTCTACTTATTGCCAGACGGTCTTCTCAGAGGGATTAGTGTGGGTTTAGTCTGTGTACTGTATGTGTGTGAGAAATGCACACACGTAGAGTGGGATAAGAGCCAAGCAACACTGTATGTCCGGAAAATAAACCCTTTCACCACTACAGAGTCTAAGACCCTCCATGACGGGAGCGAAAGCCATTAGTGTTACTGGAAACTTGCAAACCAAAAGCCAACCATTCATAAAGGAATAGTGACACTGACGAGCCTGGAAGAACAAGCGTTGCACTGCACTTGTATATACTCGTGTATAGGGGTGGGTTCAGACTAGCCAGGGTGCCAGGCTGTGTATAAGGCAAGGGTCCATCCAACCCCAACTATTATGTGACATGTCACGTGATCCACTTTTGAAAGATCATATGATAGGTCATGTGCTTAGCACACACGGACAGATCCATAGAGGCAAAAGAACAACAATAGTTGCGCTTAGCCACCTAGCCCCCAGTATAAGCGGCGAAACAGCCCAGTATCAGCGGAGGCCGAACACAGCCCCCAATATACAACAGAAGGCTGCACACAACCCTGAGTATACAGAAGTAAGTCACACACAGCCCCCAGTATACAGCAGGACGTCACACACAGCACCCAGTATACAGACGGAAGTCACACACAGCACACAGTATACAGCAGGAAGTCACACACAGCACCCAGTATACAGCAGGACGTCACACACAGCACCCAGTATACAGCAGGAGTCACACACAGCACCCAGTATACAGCAGGATGTCACACACAGCACCCAGTATACAGCAGGAGTCACACACAGCCCCAGTATACAGCAGGACGTCACACACAGCACCCAGTATACAGCAGGTCGTCACACACAGCACCCAGTATACAGCAGGAAGTCACACACAGCCCCAGTATACAGCAGGATGTCACCACAGCACCCAGTATACAGCAGGAGTCACACACAGCCCCAGTATACAGCAAGACGTCACACACAGCACCCAGTATACAGCAGGAAGTCACACACAGCACACAGTATACAGCAGGTGGTCACACACTGCCTCCAATATACAACAGATGGCCCTGCTTGTCTCTCTCTCTCTCTGTCCTTGCTCACAGGTTCGGTCTGGCCATCACGGGCTCTATAGTGATGCTTCTCTCTGCTTTAGGGTCACTAGCCCTAGTACGATGGCTGTGTTCCTACTCCGTGGTGGTAGGCAGGTCATGGGCCATAGAGTCCCCGCACCACGCCGGTGTGTCTTGTGATTAGGGTATTGGAGTCTCCCCAGTCACCTCTACAGAGCCGGCTCTCTGGCTTTCCTGGCCTAGCCCTCCAGTGACCCAGGTGTGATTTGAGCTCACCAGGCTCCTTCTGTCTCTCCGGTTCTCAGCTCAGGGTCCTCCGGCTAGCTATATTAGTGATTGCTGCCAGGCCCAGTGTTCTCCCACTACTCTGTGGTGTGTAGCTGTAGGGTGTGTCTGCTTGCGGTGCTTCTTCCCTCGCCTCCGTCTCTAGAGCAAGCTTTCTCCCTTGGGAAACTGACTCCAAGGTTCTGCATCCTCCAGGGAACCTCTCCTCCTGGGAATCCACCCCTCCAACTTAATGTCCCAGTGTTGTTAGTACTGTTCCTCCACCCCTTTGTCCGGGTTCTACCTCTCTCTCCACCCACACTTCTCTAAACTCCCACCACCCCTTGCCCTACATAGAGTCTTTACCTTGTCTGGCTGCAGTTCAACCTGTGGCTGCCCTGGTCACAGGGGCGCCACATATATAAGGTATTTTCCGCATTACAAGACACACTTTTGTTCCCCTAAATTTTGGGGGAAAGTGGGGGGCGCGTCTTATAATGTGAAACTTAACTTTCTGTACTGTAGGGGAGGGGGCTCTGGAGTGGTGTCCGGAGTCTGGGAGGAGTCTGGGAGGAGGCTGTAGCAGAAGGTTACGTGCTCCCTATCATTAGCCTCGTGTAATATGCATTATACCAGCTGTCCATCACCTTGGTGCTGAAACCACTCCAAGGTATGGACAGGGAAGCAGGCATATTACATTGCCTGCAGTCACCCCCATCCTGGATATGGCCCCCCCATCACTGTGTATGGCCCCCCATGCTGCTGCCCACACTAAAATAACAAACCGCTTTTTACTTGCCTCTTTGATGCTGCCATCTGTGACTCCCTGCTTGCCGCACTTCACGGGGAGCCGGTCATGTGTCCAGCACAGCTGAGTGACATCATCACTACGCGCCCGATCACATTACCGGCTCCCCGTAACTCAGGAAGTGTGGCAAGCAGGGAGCCACAGAGGGCAGCATCAGAGAGGTAAGTAAAAAGCAGTTTGTTATTTTTAGTGTGGGCAGCAGCCATGGGGGGCCATACACAGTGATGGGGGACCATATCCAGGATGGGGGGTGGCATATCCAGCACAGGGGTATGTGTGCCAGCCCAGGGGAATGTACCAGCCCAGGGGCATATGTGCCAGCCTAGGGGCATGTGTGCTAGCCCAAGCAGATGTGTACCAGCCCAGGGGCATGTGTGCCAGCCCAGGGGGATGTGTGCCAGCCCAGGGACATGTGTGTCAGCCCAGGGCATGTGTGCCAGCTCAGGAGATGTGTGCCAGCACAGGGGGCTGTGTGCAAGCATAGGGGCATGTGTGCCAGCACAGGGGATTTGTGTGCCAGCACAGGGGAGCATATCCCAGGATGGGGAACCATGTACCAGGATGAGGGGGCTAAGTACCAGGATGAGGCTTATATATATACCATCATGAGGGACATATATATGATTGTAAGACACGGCATTAAAAGAAGGACCCAATTGAAAATTTAAAATTAATTTTTTCTCTTTTCCTTCATCAAATTTAGGGTGCGTCTTATAATTCGGTGTGTCTTATAAAGCAAAAAATATGATATATACAAAAAAAATAAAGAACACACACACATATTAGGAGTGGGATCTTTCTTTTACCTTCCCCCAGCATGTCACCTGGGACTCACCGCACGCTCCAGCAAAGATCCTCTCCAGCGAGAAGCTGTAGTAACAGGGCGCACTGTATGACGTCACAGGAGACACAGCCTTGACAGCATCTGCTGTGATGTGGCCAGGCACGCACACGCACAATTGAATGTGCCGTGCAACCGGCTGATTAAGAAACCAGCGGCCCCAGCTGCCTGGAGATCTGCATTGGGGGAACGAATACAAGGCGAGTATCTGTTGTACATTATAATGAAGGAGATCTGGCCATGGGCTCTCTGGAGGCCCAGGCCCCAGGCCATAGCCCACATTACCCTTATTATAATCCAACACTGCTCGTATACCACCATACAGGTATATAGTACTATTATACTACATTACTATACACTATAAATAACTATGTGATGAGATACCAGTCTAGGGATGGATAGAAAAACTGTTTCATGTCATTCAACACTTTGTCTATGTTTTCAGGCAGCGTGCGCTCCATTGTTTTCCAAGAAAAAATGACAGATAATTGCAGGAAAAATGCAGCATCAATCTTGCATTAAAATAGGGCCCTTTTATGAGGCATTTTTCCAAAGACCTCAATTGGAAAAAAAAATCACAATAAACAAGGATATGTCGCACCCAGGGTATCTGGGCCCTCTGCTGCGATAGGGATGTCACTGGTGGCCTGCCCAGACCCGTGGCCCTGGTGGTCTGCTTTCAAAAAGCCTCCCTCCTCCCCTAACTCTCCCCCCAGGGACTGGGCTCCAACCATTTGCCTAGGCTCGAGTGTGGGAGTGCCAGGGTGGGAGCCTCCTACAAACCTTGCATTCCCACTGTGACAGGATAACCGCACACTCTTTTATGGGTGCAGTACCCCAACTGTGACTCCTGACCAGTGGGGCGCCACATTCCCCCTTGGTGGAATACACTCGTCCGCAAGTACTGGTGTACTGGCAGAGTGAAATTTTCTTTTTCAATAACAATATTAACAGGTTACATATTTACAATATTTAAAAACTTTTGTTCTTCCCTTTATGGGAGGCACCAAGCTTAAAACGTTGCAAAACATCATTAACTTTTCATCGGTCACACGGGGACCGGTAACTGTGCGGACCCAGTGGTAATTATTATCCTTCACAGTCCAATGTGCTTTATCACCGCTGGGCCACTTTGAATAAACACATGATATCATACGAGAGTCTCTGGCTTAACAGTGACAGTCCAGGCTCAACTCATTAATATAAAACGGGGTAACTGGGATCAGAGTTCTCATGAAAGTTTATGAGGCTCAAAAGGCAAGAAAGGATCAGTACACGTTATTCAAGAAAAAACAAAAAAGGCAAGATAAAATGAACTATTTACATTCCGTTTTTTTTCTTTTAGTAACTGCATGTCGCTCATAGGTGACCTGGTCTGCCGGGTAAAGGTCCCGGTCCAGGTGACCGCAGTGCAAATGGGGTTCAACATCCCGTCGTCCACAAATATTTTGTCCTTTAATTCAGGTTCCCTGATGAACCCCCACCCATCTGCATAATAAAAGGATACCATAATACCTTGCTTACGGAGTTCAAGGGGTAACAAGGTTGTCGGCGGGCGTAGTTGATGGCATGGCGGCTCTCCATCTCACGTTACCACCTCTTCTCGCGGCAGCGTTGTCGGGCCGCTTGGTCTGCCTTGCTGATTTGGGGGGAGTATGCCGTGGGCTGGTGAGCTGGTTACCAGGGCATCCTAAACAGCACTCACCTCAGCGCACAACCCATGCATGGTCTCGCGCCGATACTCCCAGGCACTTCACCATGTTGCTTCTGGAGTGCGCCTCCTGTTGCTCCTGGGGAGTAGTCCGAGTCATCCAGGTTGGAGTCCTCCTCCTTCGGAACCAGTCTGGTCGTCGGAGTCCCCTTCTTCGGCCTTGACGACAACATCTGGCTCCTGGTGGGATTCTCCGGAATCCTGGGTCAGTGGAATGCTGGTAGGGCCTGCAGGCGGGTCCATGGGTTGTCCGTTTGGACCCCTGCCTCTGGGTCTGCACGGGCGGTGTTGCTGCAAAGACCTCCGCTTCAGCTTGTGCGGCGACTGCTGCCTCTCGCGCTTCCCGGTTCATTGCCCGGGCCATTAGCTCCACGGCCCGGTTAGCACTCCAGCTGCGGACCACTCACTTCATCGTCTCTGCCAGGTTGTCCCGCATCTCCCGGAAGGCCTCTCTCCAGTACTCGTATCTCCCTCGTTGGTCAAGAGGGAGACCATATCTCCCATGAGCAATGCGGGCCTACTGTTCCACCTCTCGCATGAGGTCCACCCAACGGGTCGCCATTGCCGGTACCAGAGTCTCTTTGTTGTTGTGTCCTTCTCTTCCGGTTGGGACTGTATTGGCCTTGGGCGGTGCCCCACGGATCACTTTCTTTGGCCGTCCCCTTGGTTGATTGATGGCCATCGGGGGGGGGGCAAACAGTTTTCCGCGTTTGGCCAGGCCATCCCATGACAAAGGGCTGAGGCACACCCCTGGGCCTGCACATTGTCCTTTTACATGGTTAGGCCGCCATCTTGAGATTACTGGTAAAGTGGAACCAGTTCTCGGTGCCGTGTATAAAGACTGTGAAAGTTCTTGTAGTCTGGGTTTTAAAGTTCGTAAAGACACACAATACCCGTTAGGTACAGTTTGGTTCGAATCCTGTTTGTGACATCAGAAAAAGGCTTATGACGCACCTGGGGTATGGGGACTTGGGTATCTGGTCCCTCTGCTGCGGTAGGGATGTCACTGGTGGCCTGCCCAGACCCGTGGCCCTGGTGGTCTGCTTTCAAAAAGGGGAAAATTTGAAAATAACAAAGCATAAAGTTCAATGACGCTACATGCAGATTCTGGTGACTGGATACCAGGCCGCTTCAGACCTCCGGGAGGCGATGATACTGCAGCTTTGATGGAACAGCAACTTGCAGGTGGAGCTGGGCCTCTGGGGCAGGAGTGCACCGATGATGGAGCTGCAGACTGTGAAGGTAGATTGTCAGCAGTGCAGTTAGAGAACAAACACACAGAGACTTTGTCACTCTACCCGGGTACTTTACTGGAACAATTCTGGTGGCAATACAGTTCACAGTGCAAAGCAGTCTTTCTCAAGAGGTAACAGCGAGCTGCAAGGTCTCTCGAAGATATGCCTTCTGTAGTCGATCCCTGTCCTTGCACTACCCCTTACTACCAGGCCCGTTGGGGTGCTATTGAGTTCCCATGCTTCCCAGTTCTTGTGAAGGGGGCTCGACCTTGGTGGGTGATCCTGGTGTGGCAGTGCTGTTTGGGCAGGGTGTCGGGGCCAGTAAACTGACCCGTGACGACCAGTATTTGCGGCCCAGGGGCTAGACTCCTGCACCGCGTCCTCGGAGCTGGCTCCCCGTGGTGAACTAGGGTTCCCCCAGAGTATGGGGGCTCTGGTATGAGGGTTCCCTCTCTCTTTTCCTGGTTTGCCTGTTCCTCTCTCAGGCTCCCTCTCTTGGAGTCCCCTTTCTTCTCTCAGGGCTCCCGTTCCTTATTCTCCTCAGGGCATACTAGAACTCCCTATTTTTCTACCTCCCTCCTCCCCTAACTCTCCCCCAGGGACTGGGCTCCAACCATTTGCCTAGGCACGAGTGTGGGAGTGTCGGGGTGGGAGCCTCCTACAAACCTTGCATTCCCACTGTGACTGGGATAACCGCACACTCTTTTATGGGTGCAGTACCCCAACTGTGACTCTGACCAGTGGATGCCACAGATGTAAGAATAAAAAAAAAAGGATAATGGGTCAAAAAGCCCCTGGAGAAAGTACCATGCTTGTGCTGTTTTTTTCTTGAAGTTTTTTGACTGTGTTGCGTTTTTTTGTGTAAATTCTTTTAGCATTTTTACTGAGGTTTTTCCCCATTGAGATCAATGTTCACACGTCGCGTATTTTGTTGCATATTTTTACTCACACATTTTCATGGGGAGAAGCGCGCGTAAAAATATGCGCGTACAAGAACTTGAAATACGCATTGTCTAAATGGCAGACAAATGTGTATTTCCAGCTTTATAAAGGGACCTATAGAAGAAACGCGCGTAAAAAAACGCAAAGAATTGACATGTTCGTTCTTTTTACACGCACGTTTTTTGCCCCAAAAGCGCTGCGTAAATTTACGCATCTTCTGAATGGCAACAGTGAATGTCCATTCACTTTGCTGGGAAACGCAGACGCAGATACATTTGAGGAAAAAGCGCGTGTAAAAATACACGACAAATACGCAGCGTTGTGAACGGGGCCAAGAAGCAAAAAAAACACACCAAAAATTCATTAAAAATAGCCCCAAAATACATAAAAGTTTGCAAATTTTCCCACAGAAAAAAAATTGGTTGAGAAAATGTGTAGCACTGAATTTGGCTGTAATTGTGGTCATAATACCTCCAGTCGCGGGAGCAGTTCTAGTCTAAATAATTTATCACATATCCACTGGATAGTTGATAGATGTTAGCGCAGTGTGAGATCCCCACCAATAAACGGAAAAGGGGACTTGAGTCCCTCTGTTCTCCCCTGGCCACAAGACCACTGCCAGGAGGAATTCAATGAAATGACTAATTGCAGTCGCACATGTGCCTGCAACTTATTGTAATGCTTGAGGGCCACTTTAGGCGGCCGTCACACGCTACAATATCGTGAGCGATAACGTTAGCGATCACGTGCACGCGCGATCACTAACGATATCGGTCACATCGTTGGTGAGCTGTCACACAGACAGACTCACCAGCGATGTTGGCCAGCGAGATCGCTGGTAACTATGGTACACATCGGGTTACTAGGCGCCGCGCGGCTCTTAGTAACCCGACGTTTACCATAGATACCATCTCCCAGCATAGGCTCTGCCGCTGGGAGATCATTCATCGTGGAGTCACACACCACGATGATGTAGATTGATCAAGTGATTATCGCTTGATATGAGCTCCGGCTCACCAATCTGCGATGTAACGATCAAGCGATTTTACATTGTAAAATCGCTTGATCGCACGCAGCGATGCACAAACGATATCGCTTAAGCAATCAAAAAGCAGATCACTTAAACGATATCGTGCAGGACATTGAAGCGTGTGACGGCCGCCTTACACACACCAACTTATCTGTCCAACTTCTGAACAACTTACTGGTTGCAGTGAAATCATGGACACATTGCTCCATTGTACACAGTCACAAAATGGAGCAATGTGTCCATGATTTCACTGCAACCAGCAAGTTGGTCTGAAGTTGGACAGATAAGTTGGTGTGTGTAAAGTGGCCCTAATACACTCATAAATATAACCAAGCCTGTCGTATGATTACTGCCATGAGTGTTCCGCGTTCTGTTGTCACCTCTGGGGGACCTGAGGTCAGAAGGTCTCAGCAATTAATCAATCACAGTCTTTCTGTAGATACTGTGTATGATGTGCTTCCTTTTCTATGATGAAGGGATTAAGGACCCTTTCACTGCTGGATAAGTATTCTCTTAGCCTTTCAGCTGAAGTTTGTGATTACCCTCCCCTCCCGCTATATCTACCCAAATCCATGCTGATATAGCATTTTGCATTCAGCTCATGGTGTTTGAGATCTTCCAGTGTTGCAGAGAAGTCATGGGATCGTAGGTCCTAGCAAGATAACTTATAACTCTAAACAGACGGTGAAGGCAAAAATAAAGTCCATTGTTGGAGTTAAATGGCCGAGAGGCTTTAATAGGGGTAAATTTAATTTAAATACATCAATAAAATATAAATACGATAATTAAAATTATCAAACAAATGTTCCCAAGGTAACTTGAGAATACAACTAACTCCAGACTCGAAGGTTAAAACGACTATATTTCCCCTCGGCAAAGCCTCTCGACGACGATCCAGATCCAAACAGAAAACTGGGATGGGTGGACGGGTGACCAAACAGCTTCGTCTCTTCAGAGACACTGAGGTAAATTCCTACAGAGGGAATAGATAACAGAGCTTCCCGCACTTTTTTAACCAATCAGTAACACAGCTGACAGACAGCAGATCAGCCAATCACAGCGTTTACCTGCCTCTGTTACCTACCAAACAGGGACTATTAACCCTTTACCTACACATTCATGAGGATACCTCATGTATCTTTAAGGCATTAAATAAACTCACCATTTTAATTTGAAAACCTAAATAAAAAACACACTACAAAACTTCCTCTCCAGTGCCACGAGCCCATGTAGCCCCCGCTCTAGATGATGTGGGGGCTTGCCATTCTTATTGAAGCAACAAAGCTATTGTCTGGAGAAACCCTGGAGTCCTATCATACCTGTTGTCCTGTCTGAGTTCTGTTGCGCCCAGGCTGTGGGGTACTCAGGTGTCAGGCTCTGAGGGCTTTAGTGTTGTCACGGGGAATGGCGGCCGCGCCTGACCTCGTGTCCTGGGCCTATCTTCCAAAAAGAGGGAATATTTACAAGGGATTATATACAAGTTTGTCGTGACGCCACCTGTAGTTTCTGGTGAGATGCCACCAGCACCGCCGCAGTCCGCCGGAGGTGGATGGTACTGCGGCAAGTTGGTAAAGTCCTCCACAGGTAGGACTGGACCTCCGGGGCAGCGTGGTGAGAGAAGGCAGCTTGCGGAGGACCTGGGATGGTATAGGGAGTGCGGGAGCAGTCTATGGCCGGCTTCACACTGCATTTTTTTCACTGATCAGTGTCCATCAGTGTTTGGGTGCCAAAACCAGGAGTGTCTCCAAAACTTAGAACAGGTGTCAATCTTTCAATTATAGATTTTGTCTGCAAGTTCCTCTCCTGGTTTTGGCACCCAAACACTGATGGACACTGATCAGTGAAAAACTGCAGTGTGAAGCCAGCCTATGAGGGGCACTGGGAACGGAGAGGAATGACACACGCACACTGTAAGTCTCTTTTACCTTTTAGGGTACCTTTACACGCGGCTACATTTCTAGGGTGGCTACAGGTAACTTACTGGTTGCAGTGAAATCATGGAGACAAGGTTCTATCTTGTTGCTGTGTACAAATGGAATAATCTCTCCATGATTTCACTGCAACCAGTAAGTTACCTGTTGACACCCTAGAAATGTAGCCGCGTGTAAAGGTACCCTTACTGATGTTCGGCAGGTAAAGTTGTCCAGGGTACTGACAGGTGGACAGGTTGCACAGTGGGTCCCCACAGCAAGTGGGTATAAGGCCTCCTCTGTTACTTTTGTAGGGTTGAAGCACAGCCTGCTTGTAGCTAGTCTTGCTTCCTCTCTCTTCCTGTCCCTGCTGACTGTCTATCTTTCCTCCTGTGCGGTCTCCGGGTTACCATCTCTGATCACCGCAGTGGTGCACTGCTGTATCTGGCTCCCTTTCTTGACCCACAGGGGAAAACCGGGTGGCTGAAGCCTCCACGGTATACCAGGGTTTTCTGTGGCCCTGGAGTATTGCACAGGTGCGGATCTCCCCAATATTCGGTGCTTCTTTGGGAGAACGTCCTCAAGTTCCTCGCTCCCTCTTGGCTATCTGCTCCTAGCCTTCAGTCCCACTTAGGCTTGCGGAACGTAGAAGGGCCACTCCAGGTCACTGATTCGGGCCTAACTGTGGCACCGACCACCAGGACATCTTCGCAGCTCTCCTAGCGTTTACACACTCTGGCTAACTCCTCCCCCAGCAGCAGTATTTATAGGGGATCTTGCCTAAGGTCAGCAAGTTGAGCTCCCCCTACTGTGTCGGGGTGGAAGGTGTTGCATGTAGTAGGTACCTGCTGTGGAAACCCAGCTGTGCATTAGAGAAGTCTGTGGCTACCTGCGTGAGCAGGGCGCCACAGTTCCCTAATTGTTTCCTTGCTCTCCTGCCCCTTCACTCCCTTGGGTGGTGAGGGAGGGTGGACATCTACCGTCGGTGACTTGCATAAGACCCAGGCATCCCCAAATTCAGGGGTAATCTTGGGGACAGGGATAACCTAAGGTCACCTAGCTGGAGGGACAGTTCAAGTACACACTGTCCCTTCTTCCTAACATTCACAGGCATATAATCTCTCCTTGTGTGCTTGCCTGTTGTGGTAGTTGTGCTTAGTAACCTTTTCCCTGGTTCCTGAAGAGGCACGTGGAACTCTCGATAGCCAATCTGGAAGTGAGGCCTGAGCAGTCATCTGCTAGTCTTCCAGTTAGGGTTAGTCCTATATATGTAGGTGCCTTTAGGGACTGTGATGTAGTAATACTAGTCTGGTGGAGGTGCGGTAAATGATAGATTGTGCTTTCCAAGACTAAGTGAGCGTATTATTACCATAAACTTGGAACGCAATGGAAAGGCGCATGTCTGACTATCCGCTCCATTTGGCTCCTTGTGCCTATAAGAGAAGAAGGGAGGGTGGGTGACCCAAAAACTGCACCAATGTGACAACTATCCGAATGGTAGTCTGAAATAGCCTTTTAAAGAAACTCTATAGCCCTATGAATCCCACTTTCAATGAAAAAAATAAAATATAATTGCCAATAATGATGTGAAATAACAGAAGTAATACTTACTTTACCAATGCTTTGCCACTCCCATGCTAATGCTAATCTGGTAATCCGACATTCTCTCTCTATAGTCATGATAAATCGGGACTAATGGTTCTCACTGCGGCCAGTGATCGGCTGCAGCGGTCACATGTTGAGACACCAAATCATCCACGAGAGCAGATAAATAAATGCTGGCAGGGGGACCAATAATGCATCAGTTATACTAATGCAGTGCTATATTAGACCAATGTATACTATTTCTTTTATACTGTTTATTTGTTTTTTAATACTTTCGGAAACCACTTTAAGATAGGAAAAAATGATGCATGCAACTGATCATCAGTATAATGCATCGGCTATCGTTCATGAAAGCCATAACTACTGACTGATACGGATGCAGCATTTCTAAAAAGCACAAGAGCTTGTTTTTATGCCATTTGGGTAATGTTGCTTCACAATGCAAACTGCGTAAGGATGCCCCGATAGCGCTGCAGTGTGCGCCGCACAAGATAGTTTAGGTTTGCAACATCTGTACCTACAAATGTAGTGGTGCAGGTAGAGCCACTGTAGCTTTGTGGCTCCATCCATGGCCCAATCACCAGCACATCACATACACTCCTCAACAATGAAATTGCAACACCAAGAAGGAAAAGTCATGGAGTTGTGGAAATCACAGATTGGAGACATTAAATATATGCAAATAGTGAAATAGTGATGAAAAATGGACATAAAATTATCAAAAAATCTTAATCTATGCAGTAATGAGTATGTGCCATGAGAAGAACCCCTTACTTACACGTTTTCTGCTATTGGTGAGGTTATTAATTGTCATCTGAATGCACTTAGGTAACTCATCAAGATCCACTGCTGACAGCTTCTTTGTAGCTGCCCATTGATGATGTGGCGCCCCTGCGACCAGGGTGGCCACATAGGGAACTGCAGCCAGGCAGAAGGTAGACAGTTTGTGCACCAAACACCCTCACAGCACACACACCCACAGGAGCACAACACCCAACCAGGAGCCCGGGACTCTAGGCGGGCAAGGGGTGGTGGGGTTTAGAGGAAAGTGGGTGGGAAGGAAGGAAGGTCAGGTGACAGATAGTACAAATAGAGGAAAAGAGGAGGAAGGAGTTAGTAGGCCAGAGTGAGCCGAGCAGCACAGATCAGAAGTAGGCCGGAGTAGGCTGAGCTGTAAAGACAAGACCAGACAAAGTGAAGGAAGCCTGGAAGGACATATAGAAGGAGTGAGGGGTCTCAGAGCGACAGCCTGGCTGCAGAGGGTTAAGTGTTACCGGAGTTAACTGTGTAAAGCTGTTAAGAACTGAACTGTACCGCGAACTGTGTGACTTGGAAGAACTTGAGAGTAAACCCGGTGAACCCTGCTTCAGTTTCTGTGTCTGATTCCAGGTATACAGAACTGTACTTTATCCACCTTTTACCGTGCCAGGAGCAGCCCGACCCGCAGCGGGCTCATCCATCCAGCTGCAGCCCATCCATCCCTCCAACCTCCTGGCAGAGCTGTGTTGCAGCGGTGGTCCCATCACTGACCACAACCCGTGGGTGGCGTCACGACAAACTAATCCTTGTAAATACCCCTTTTACTTGTGAGAACCCGGGACACGATCTGGACCAGGACCGCCGTGATATCCCCAGCAGTACCCTGGTCCGGTACCGAGTACCCTGTCCCAGTGGGCTCCACAATGACATCATAGATGAGCACATGGGGAGAGAAATCCAGAGACATTGCAGCCTATAGTAGCACATTAAGGCCACGCTGGGTGTTCACAATAGGGTGACCAACATGTGCCTGGTGTTTTCATGTTGAAAACTACTCCTGGGACCATTTGAAGAAATTGCCGTACCACTGATTCTACTACCAAATCATTGTAATGCTGAGTTGTTTGGGCACCTGGAACGAAGATTAGATTGGACCAGCAACCGTACATTATGCCACCCCACACCATATCCCGGGAGTAAGACTGGTGTGATGTTCCCTCATGAAGGTTTCTTCATGACATTGTTACTGTGGCCTCATCAGATTAGTAGAGTGTCACATAGTGATCCAGTCTGGTGTGCAAGGGACATTAGACATCACATATCAAAACTAGAGCGTCAAACAACCTCTACACAAACCATCAATAGGCGTTTGCATAACATCCATATGAGCCAGACATCCAACCACAGGTGTCCAATGAATGCCACGCTCTCAAAGGCTATCATGGTGAAGAGCAAGACAACATGGAGCTCTGTCCTCCTCCGAATTCCCGCTTTTATCTTAGATGCCATGATAGTTGGAGATCGGTCTGGACACCTTGAAAGTCTTAACAAGGGAACATGAAAGTGTCCCTAGAGCCGTTTTTCAACAAGGCAACATAAAACCACTTTTCACTTAAGCTATTGTCACACCCTATGTGGCCTACAGTATATAGCATCTCTGGACTAGTCTTCCATCGAACAGATTTGAGATGTCATCGTTTGGCAATTGCAAAGGTAGCTGCCAGCAGCAGATCTTGATTTAATACCCAAGAGCACTCAGTGTGACTGAACAGTCCTCAGACAACTATTAATATGCTTGTTAACTTTTCCCTCTTGTTCTTGCAAATAGAAAGGTGAGTGGTGTAGATCAGCAAATCTATATTATATACCTATGGACTTCAGTATTGGATTGCAAACTGACTATGTATTATAATAATATATGTATTATCTGTAATATATAATATATATATATATATATATATATATTATATACACATATAGACTGTATATATGTACATGGATATATACAGCTGAATTCCCGCACCTCAGGGATCCTACATAAAACGTGTGTCCTCTCTGCTTCTTCATTCCTGTAGTTGTAGATCTGTATAACATATGGTTCCTAGTTAAAGACGTAGGAAAAAGCTACAGGCGATGAGCAGGGAGACTACAATCACCTAAAGCCAAGGGCGTCACTGCCTGACGAGGAGCTCGTTACCCAGAGATAATGCTGTATTCAGGCTACAGTCACAATGGGGTCTATAGGCTCCAAGGTTACACCTACATATAGAGGATAAGGCCAATGCTGCGAGGTGCACAGGAGGAATAGGAGGACTGATCTGATCTATTTCACATATAAACAGACACCATTTGGCTCATGTATGTGTTTACTTCTGGAATTGCAGCATTATGTGTGCTCAATTACTAACCTGCCTCCTCAGGTAACATCAGCACAAACATTGCGCCTGACGGGAGCTTCATGGCCAAGCAGCTGCAGCCGTACATCACCAAGCACAAACACTGTGTCGACCAGGACTTTCAAGGCCGAACAGCTGGAGCCATACATCATCAAGCACAAACACTACGCAGACCAGGAGCTTCAAGGCCGAGCAGCTGGAGCCATACATCACCAAGCACAAACACTGCGCCGACCAGGAGCTTCAAGGCCGAGCAGCTGCAGCCATACATCACCAAGCACAAACACTGTGCCGACCAGGAGCTTCAAATGCGGCACCCCAGAATCATAGTGCCACAGTATCACCATTGTTAGGTGTCACCAGAGAGCAGTAAGGGTATGTGCACATCTGACGTTTCTGCATCTTTGCAGACCGTCCGGAAACCGGTGGAGAATGGCAGAAACTGAGTTTTCTGAGCTCAGCAGTGTCCCTCGTTTTGTTAGCATTTTGCTAACGTTTTGCGATCGGTTTTTTAGCGTTTATACAGCGTTTTCTCGGCGGTTTTATGGCGGTTTTTCTTAGCGTTTTCCAGACTGGTTTTTGGTGCACTTGTAAGCTAGATCCGCTGGAAAAACGCTCAAAAGAAGTCACTTGCTCTATCTTTGAAAACCGGTGGAAAACCGGTGAAAGAAACTGGAAAGGAGACAAAAAAAAACCGTTCTAATGTACACAGCGTTTTCCAAACTCCATTGACTAGCATGTTAATCCAACCGGTGGCTAGGATTAACATAAATTACCATAAAACTCAGCGGAAACCGCCGACGGAAAATGCTCAAAAACAGCCCACAAAACGACTGATGTGCACATACCCTAAAGGGTGTTCCACTCAGGCAACACGCAAACAACACCAACACCTCCCAGACAGAAGGGGGAGACGAAGCCCGGCTTCAGGGTGAGCTCCCCTATATATTCTGGTCTGAGGAGCAACAAGTTTAGTTCAGTCCCTAGGAGGGCTGTGAAGAGTTCAGTTCCTGGGAGGACTGTGAAGTGGACAGATTCTGTGCATAGTGAGAACCAGACCTGGGTGTAAACGAGCTGTGCCAGGCCCATCCCGAGGTCCAGGGCTGGTGGTATAGCCCCCACCTACATCACCAAGCACAAACACTGCGCTGACCAGGAGCTTGAAGACCGAGCAGCTGTAGCCATACATCACCAAGCACAATGCTGAGCAGCTGCAGCTCTACATCACCAAGCAAAATGCCGAGCATCAAATAGAGTGGTATAAATCCGCCACTGGTGGAGGAGACGTGTTCTGCGCAGTGATGGATCACACTTCTCTGACGGATGAGTCTGGGTTTGGTGAATACCAGGAGAACATTACCCACCTGACTGTATTGTGGTGGCTGAAAAGTTTGGTTGAGGAGAGCGGTTTATACTATGGGGTTGCTTTGTTTCAGGAGTCGGCCTCGGCCACATCCTAAAGGGATTGTCCGACACTGAAATAATTTTTCTATGCATGAATGGTTTTAAAACAATAAATGAAGGCAGACTCACCATTCAGGACTGCCATCAATCCAGCACAGGCTGCTCTGGAGATTTGTGCCGGCTTTGGAAACGATGTCTCCTCCGTTTGGAGGTCACCGGTTCCACTACATGCTGTGATTGGCTGCAGCGGTCAGGTGAACTGAAACGCTTGTTATTGGATGCTTCTTTGATGACGCTCTACAAGTCACATGATCGCCTGACTGCCGCAGCCAATCACAGCCTGCAGTGGTTCAGGTGACTTTCAAACAGAGCATACATTACCTCCACAGATCAAACATGATAATAGTCTCTTCAGAGAGGAAGAGGATGAACTCTAGTTCCACCTATTGGGAGTAGCAATCCTAAAAGTCAATATTGACCCTTTAATGAGCCTTGTCATATGACTTAGGATAAAAAGCCAAACCAGAATCTCAGTTTGCAGACATGGTGTTTCGGGGTGTTTGTTTCTCATCAGTGCAAAGTATGAGATCTGGTATGGCTAGGTGAGGGGCTAAAGGCCGGTTTACATGTAGCGACATCGTTAACAATGTTGTTGCAACTTGTGAAGCTGCAGCGACCTCGTAGTGAAGTCACTATGTGTGACATACTGCAACAATCAGCGATCAGCAAGAACGCTGGTAATCAGGGTAAACAGTGGGTAACTAAGCAGAGTACTGCGCTTAGTTACCCCGATGTTAACCCTGGATACCATCTCCCAGCGTGTGCTGTGAGGCGCTGGGAGCTGGTAACCAGGGTAAACATCAGGTAACAAAGCGCAGCGCTCTGCTTAGTTACCCGCTGTTTACCCTGGATACCAGCGTTCTCGCTGGTCGCTGATCGCTGGTGAGTCTGCCTGTTTGACAGCTCACCATCAATCAAATAACGATGTCCTAGCGACCCCCATCATTGCTGGGGTCGTTGGGACATCATTATGTGTAAACCGGCCCTAAGACTGGGGATCTAAGTGGTAAGGTTTCTCCTTGTCGAGAGTGACAAGCCAGTATGAGGAGACTTAAATGCCACAATGCTCCTTTGGGTAATGGAGCATTGCAACATTTACGTCTCCTCATTACTGGCTTGTCACTCTCCACAAGGAGAAACCTTACCACTTAGAGGCAAAACAGACCATCAGAGCAGCCTGCCCTGGAGCCACATGACTGCAGAACGGTGAGTACACCTCCATCTATTATTTTATAATTATTAAAGCTTTGGCACACAAGACATTTTGGATAACTGTAGCCTCCAGTTTTGCGTAACTACAACAGGTGCAGGAGTTGCAATCGCACCCAGCCCCTGGGGCCTAGGAGGTGCCAAATGTCCCTTTGGCCTATAGGAAAAGGCTATTGCTATTAAAGATTTGCAATAATTGGGGGCCCTGTTGGAGCTTTTGCATCGGCGTCCATGAGCTTCAAGTTACGCCACTGTCTATACCCCATGATTATAGGCAATACACAAAGCAATGTCCATAAAGACAGAGTTGGAGGAGTTTTGGTAAATGAGAAAAAAGTCCAAATTCTTGTAGAGACCCTCCTAAGAAGAGAGTAAGCTGTTATACACAGGGACAGACTCTGTATCAATTTCTATTGATGTGGAATGGGAGGTCATAAACGTGTAATGTGGACATACCCCCATTCTCTTGTCCCTAAACTGTGGATATAAAAAGTTACACCCCTATACAAACACCCGGCTTTTGTCATGTAAAAAAAATCATACCAAGAAAAATAATTTCAGAACTTTTTCCTCCTTAATATCACCCATACAAATATTTTCTGGTGGAAAAATCAAAATAAAAAACTAAAATAATGTGGTTACATAAATATGTACACCCTTAAACTAATACTTTATTGAAGCGATCAACTTTATTCAGTCTTTTTGGGGTAGGGGTCTATCACCTGGCACATCTAGAATTGACAATGTTTGCCCAGTCTTTCTTGCAGTAGGTCCAGATCTGTCAGATTGTGCTGATCTCTCCCATGTACAGCGCCCTCCTCAGGTCACCCACAGATTTTCAGTAGGATTCTAATCCGGGCTCTGGCTGGACCACTCCAAATCTATGAACGTCTTCAAATGATGAAGCCATTATTTGTTGATTTTGAGGAATCCTTAGGGTTGTTGAGCTAGAAGATGAAATTCCTCTTCGTCTTCAGTCTTTTAGCAAAGGTCTAAAGTTTTTTTTGCAAAATTGACTGATATTGTAAACTGTTCATAACTCTCTGCTCCTTGACTAAAACCTCAGTTCCAGCTTCTGAACAAACAGCCCAAAAGCAAAATGCTGCCTCCACCATGCTTCACTGTGAGTATGGTGTTCTTTTGGGAGTACACAAATCCTTTTCGAATTATGGCCAAAACATTGAACCTTGATCTCATCAGACCGTAGCCCTTTTTTCCACATGCTTTTTGCAGATTTGGCAAAACATAGCTGGGTTTGGATGGTTCTCTATTTAAGAAAATGCTTCCATCTTGCCACCGTACCCCACAATCCAGACATATGAAGAATACAAAGGATTTTTGCCAAAACCAGTACCTTCAAGAAACTCCTGCAGCTTCTTTAATGTTGTTGTAGGGCTCTTGGTAGCCTCCCAGACCAGTTTTTCTTCTTCTCTTTTCATTAATTTTTCAGGAATGTCCAGTTCTGGGTAATGTCAGTTTTGTGCAAAGTTAAAGCCACTTCATAATGACATCTTCTATGCACTCCGTGATGTTTCTAAAGCCTTGGAATTTTTTATACACTTCTCCTAACTGATAAGCAGGGCTGTGGAGTCAGTGTCCATTTTGGTGGAGTCGGAGTTGAATTCAGGGAAATTAAGGAGTCGGAGTCAAAGTTGGAGTCGGAGGTTTGGCTTACTGACTGCACACCAGAGCTATGGATTTGGAGTCGTGGAGTTGGTGTCCATTTTGGTGAAGTCGGAGGTTTGGTTTACCGACTGCACCAGAGCTATGGAGTTAGAGTCGTGGAGTCGGAGTTGGTGTCCATTTTGGTGACGTCAGAGTTGGAATTGGAGGTTTGGCTGACCGACTGCACACCAGAGCTATGGAGTTGGAGTTGTGGAGTCGCAGGGAGTTGTGGAGTCGGAGTTGTGGAATTGGACTTGAGGAATCAGAGTTGTGGAGTGAAGTTGGAGTGCATTTTGGTGAAGTCGGAGTTGGAGTCAGACATTTGTCTTACCGACTGCCCACCAGAACTATGGAGACAGAGTTGTAGAGTTGGAGTACATTTTGTTGGAGTTGAAGTCAGAGGTTTGGCTTACTGACAGCACACCATGGCTATGGAGTCGGAGTTGGAATTGGAGTCCATTTTGGTGAAGTCAGAGCTGGAGTCGGAAGTTTGTCTTACTGACTGCCCACCAGAGCTATGGAGATGAAGTTGTAGAGTCGGAGTTGGAGTATATTTTGGTGAAGTTGGAGGTTTGGCTTACTGACTGCACACCATGGCTATGGAGTCGGAGTTGTGGAGTTGGAATAGGAGTCCATTTTGGTGAAGTCGGAGTTGGAAGTTTGTGTTACCAACTGCCCACCAGACCTATGGAGCAGGAGTTGTGGAGTTAGAGTTTTGGTGAAGTTGGAGGTTTGGCTTACTGACTGCACACCATGGCTATGGAGTCTGAGTTGTGGAGTTGGAGTCCATTTCTGTGAAGTCAGAGTCGGTGGTTTGGCTTACCGACTCCAAAGCCCTGCTGATAAGTTTAAACAATGGGATCCCTTTGCTCTGTTGTGAGCTGTTTACAGACCATGGGCATGCAACTAAGAAAATGTCAGGAAAATCCTCGTAGAACAGCTCAACTTAATGTACATTAGTGTTAATTAGAATCCCTGTAAATGCCGGCAGTTGTATATTTTATTACTATGTAACCTGAGTGTAAATGTGATTGGATAATTCTGAACACAACCACATCCACAATTATATTACTTGTGCAACCAAATTATTTTAGTTTTGTTACTTTTATTTTCCCGTTAAAATGATTTCACTTAGTTTTTGGGGATTTGTACTGATTAGGTGACATTAAAGGTGGAAAAAGTTCTAAAATTATTCTACTTGTTATGATTTTTTTCAACTGACAAAAACCTGGAATTGTAACCGGGGTGTGTAGACTTTATATAACTACAGTAGCGTGAATGTCAGTAGGATCAAACACTGGATTTCTATCCAGATGTAGTAGGGAGTCTTACAAGAAATGAATGTGTGGTGCCCCATGGCTAGGCGCCACAGGGAGCTACTGCACCCCAAACACCAGGTGTAGTGCCTCCGTAGTTACGGGTTTGGGGTTCTCCTGTATAGAGTCTGTCTTTCACACACAAGACTAGACCACCTTAGAGTAGGGGACTGATTATTCAGTAGGTCCCAAAGGGGATGGAGCCTAGGTTAGAGCAGGAGACTTGGGAGAGAATTTAGGGAGTTAGTGCTGGGAAGGCAGCCAGAGAGGACGCGCCTGGCAGCATCTCTGACAGGAGGGCACCCATCTTCAAGAGGGTGACTCAGGACAGAAAGAGACGATACAGGACCAGTTGGAGCCGGCTGGAAACGTCTGGGGACAACAACCGGCATATCGGAGCCGAGGCAGTGAGCGGTCTAACCCTCACTGCAAACCGTACGACTGCGGGACTGGAATAAGAGAACCGTAGTGCCACAAAGATGTACCTCCACCTCAGTCCCAAAACAGGTCCAGGACACTCTAGAAATCGGGCCAAATTCCAGTGGTGGGAGGATATGTTTGTTGTCGCGACCGTCTGTACAGGGAAGGAACAAGCCGTGTCTACCAGTAACAGACCAGGGGACTGGGGAGGAGCTATGCAAAGGAGGTTAACGACAGTGTAAGGAAAGACTGGGACCCCGAAAGCCATAAAGAAATGTACACTGACGGACTCTATAAGGCAACCCGAAACCTGTGGCTACGTCCCCGTTGAACCAGACTGTAACTGTCTCCTATAACATCTGCCAGTACCAGTAAAGTGATGTTTGGAGTTGAATCGGTGTCTGTCCTCCTTTCCCGCCAGCACCCCGAAGGCCTCAGCATCATCAGAGGCGTAAGAACAACTACTCCCCTAATCCACCCTGCTGCCCTGAGGTAAAGCTCCACCTGTGGGGAGCTGTAACACCCAAGCTGCATCACATCCTGCAGCGCTGGTATCTAAATTACCAGATACCACAGGTGGCGTCACAACAACATTTCCTCCCCCATCCCCCATCATCATCTTTCAAAGAGGGTTAGGGCACGGAACCGGGAAATCGACCACCCGTGATCCCCGTAAAGGTACCTTTACACGCCGCAACTATCACTGGCGATCGGTAGCAACCGTACGTGCGCGTGCACGTTTTTAACTGTTGCTAACGATCGCCGATGCCCATGTACACGCCGCAATTGCGCCCTCAACTTAAGGGAACATGGTTCCCTGGAAGTTCAAACAGATCCTTTGGGAAACATCCGGTTGAATACTGTCGCCGCTTCACACGCTGCAATCAGTAGGGGAATGTGGGCGTACATGTTCAGTGGCGCTAAAACATAGGCATGACAGACTCGTGTATTCTGTGACGCTAACACTCTGATTGGACAACGCATTAGCGTCATGATTGGCCAGCCTGCGCAGGAAGGCTGGCTAATATATGACGCCATTGCAATTGTGTAGTGTGAATGGACAGCTCTTTAAATATGGCGCCCTGTGAAGGTACAGCCAATGGTAACACAGTAGCCCCCACCAGTCATCGCTGATGGGGCGCGGAAAACATCACACAATGGCACGCCCCTTGGAAATCACTAGGCGACGCAGATTCCATCCCTATCGCCCGTTTACACGCCAATACCAGGGCAATTCACCATCTGGGTTGCCTCTGATTTTAGAACAATGCTCTGAAACCGCAACCCGGAGCAATTGCGAAAATCACGATCACTTTCGCAAATTACAAGCTGCAATTTCAAGGCAACCGTGACAAAAATCCTGATTGCCTGGCAGTTGCTACCCCGAAGTGGCGGCGTGTAAAGGTACCTTTAGAGAGAGGTGACCCGGGAACCGGAGGGGACGAACCAAGCCTGGTTGGAGCCAGCTGGGGAAGTCCGGGGTCGACACCAGCATACCGGAGCCGAGGCAACCAGCGGTCTATCCCGGGTTGCAAACCGGCAAGCTGTGGGACCAACAGAAGGGAGCCATAGCACCACAGACTGCACCTCAACCTCAGTTCTAAATTAGGTCCAAGACACTTTAAGGAAAAGGGACCGAATTCCGGTGGCGGGAGGATTAGCTGGTTACCGTTCCCGTCCATACCAGTAAGGAACCGAATGTACTTAACTGTAACAGACCCCTGGGCTGGCGTAGGAGCTCTGCAACGTGGTTACAGAGGGTAAAGAGGCACACGGACCCTGAAAGCCATTAAAAGGGATCATCAACAGACTCTACAGGATCACCTTACAATCTGTGGCTATGTCCCCGTTCAATCAGACTGTGCCTGTGTACTGTATCATCATCCCGGTACCAGTAAAGTGACGTTTGAATTGAATCAGTGTCTGAGGGCCTCAGCATCATCAGAGGGGTAAGAACTACAGCTCCCCTCTTCCATCCCTGCTGCCCTGAGGTAAAGCTCCACCTGTGGGGAGCTGTACTGCTCTGAGCTGCATCTCCATCACCTCAGCGGCTGGCTACAGCACTGGTATCCACGTTACCAGGTACCACAGGTGGCGTCACAATGCCCTTCCTTCACCCCTCCATCATCGTCACCCCCATCTCCTACCACTGAGGGTCCAGGGCACGGAACCGGGAACCGACCAGCTGTGATTCCTCCATCGAAGCAACCGCCTATCCCGGTATCCGAGTACCCCCTACCGTGTCAACCGACTCATTTACATAGAAGATTAATGTGAGTGATTGGATGGTGATGTCACAGCGTGGTGCAGTGATGTCATACTGTCTACATAGAAGATTAACATGGGTGATTGGATGGTGATGTCACAGAGTGGTGCAGTGATGTCATACTGTCCACATAGAAGATTAACGTAGGTGATTGGATGGTGATGTCACAGAGTTGTGCAATGATGTCATACTGTCTATATAGACATTACCATGGTTGGGTGGTGATGCTACAGCATGGTGCAGTGATGTCATACAGTCTACATAGAAGACCTACGTGATTGGATGGTGATGTCACAGAGTGGTGCAGTGATGTCATACTGTCCACATAGAAGATTAATGTAGGTGATTGGATGGTGATGTCACAGAGTGGTGCAGAGATGTCATACTGTCAATATAGACATTACCATGGTTGGGTCGTGATGCTACAGCATGGTGCAGTGATGTCATACAGTCTACATAGAAGACCTTTGTGATTGGATGGTGATGTCACAGAGTGGTGCAGTGATGTCATACTGTCTTTATAGAAGATTAATGTGATTGGATGGTGATGTCACAGTGTAGAGCAATGATGTCATACTGTCTGGCTCATAGTAGTACAGTGACGTTGCAATCTATATAACCAGTAAAAGTTTATGATGGGTGATGATATCACAGAGGATTATGGTTATGTCACCCAGTCCATGAAACTTCTTAGTGTGAGTGACTATATGGTGATTTCATAGAGGAGTACAGTGATGTTACAGAGGAGTACAGTGATGTTACAGAGGAGTACAATGATATCCCAGATGAGTACAGTCAGGGGCGTATCTAGGGGGGTGCAGCCGGATACTTTGCCCCGGGCGCAGCTCAGAGGGGGGGCGCCAGGGAGGGGGCACAGGAGGAGCTATACAGAGGACTGAGTTAGCCACACTATAACGGGAGGAGGAGGGACCGGCACCTTCAGCCTCAGCAACAGCAACAGGTCCGTGGCGAGGAGCCGCCTCCTGCACCATGCCCTCCTGCCAGCCTCACTCACCACCGCCGGTCACTGCCCGGGAGACATGAGCGCCCCAGGTGACGACCCGGAGCTTGACTATCTGTTCGAGTATGAGTACAGGACGGAGCCCAGAGGTGGGTGCGGGGCGCGCCAGATGGGGCACACTGCATCTCCCAGCATGCAGTCACATCAGGACTTCACCACTTGCTGGGAGTTGTAGTTTTACTGACGGGTGTAGGCAGTGTGATCTCAGTATCGGGCAGTGCCTGCCGGGACCAGGCATCTTATAGGGCACAGTTCTATGGTATCTCCGGCCACAGTAACCTGAGGGTGCCGTCAAACTGTGCCACACACACTGTCTCTGGGGATGGATGGTGCACAGTTATTTTCGGATAGGGCACAGGGCACGTTATAGCCTGGTCAGAGATAGAGATGGAGGGTATGGGGGTGCTGTACCAGGCTTGTAGCAGGCTTGTATCGGTGCTGTACCAGGGCTGTACCAGGCATGCACCAGTGTTGTAACAACCCCCCCCCCCCCCCCCGCCTCCTCCTCAACCGAGGCTGCAGGGCTGACAGCCGACAGCACCCCCCAGCCAGCCCCCCCACCCCCCACTCCTCACCTACTTCGGGGGGGCGCCGTAATGGATCTTTGCCCCGGGCGCCATGAACCTAGTTACACCCCTGAGTACAGTGATGTCAGAGGAGTACAGTGATGTCACAGAGGAGTACAATGATATCCCAGATGAGTACAGTGATGTCACAGAGGAGTACAATGATATCCCAGATGAGTACAGTGATGTCACAGAGGAGTACAGTGATATCCCAGATGAGTACAGTGATGTCAGAGGAGTACAGTGATGTCACAGAGGAGTACAATGATATCCCAGATGAGTACAGTGATGTCACAGAGGAGTACAATGATATCCCAGATGAGTACAGTGATGTCACCGAGGAGTACAGTGATGTCAGAGGAGTACAGTGATGTCAGAGGAGTACAGTGATGTCACAGAGGAGTACAGTGATGTCATAGAGGAGTACGGTGATGTTACAGAGCAGTACAGTGATGTCATAGAGGAGTACAGTGATGTCATAAAGGAGTACAGTGATGTCATAGAGGAGTACAGTGATGTCATAAAGGAGTACAGTGATGTCATAGAGGAGTACAGTGATGTCAGAGGAGTACAGTGATGTCAGAGGAGTACAGTGATGTCAATGAGGAGTACAGTGATGTCAGAGGAGTACAGTGATGTCAGAGGAGTACAGTGATGTCACAGAGGAGTACAGTGATGTCAAAGAGGAGTACAGTGATGTCAGAGGAGTACAGTGATGTCAGAGGAGTACAGTGATGTCAGAGGAGTACAGTGATGTCATAGAGGAGTACGGTGATGTTACAGAGCAGTACAGTGATGTCATAGAGGAGTACAGTGATGTCATAGAGGAGTACAGTGATGTCATAAAGGAGTACAGTGATGTCATAGAGGAGTACAGTGATGTCATAGAGGAGTACAGTGATGTCAAGAGAGAGTACAGTGATGTCAGAGGAGTACAGTGATGTCAGAGGAGTACAGTGATGTCACAGAGGAGTACAGTGATGTCACAGAGGAGTACAGTGATGTCACAGAGGAGTACAGTGATGTCAGAGGAGTACAGTGATGTCAGAGGAGTACAGTGATGTCAGAGGAGTACAGTGATGTCAGAGGAGTACAGTGATGTCACAGAGGAGTACAGTGATGTCACAGAGGAGTACAGTGATGTCAGAGGAGTACAGTGATGTCAAAGAGGAGTACAGTGATGTCAGAGGACTACAGTGATGTCAGAGGAGTACAGTGATGTCACAGAGGAGTACAGTGATGTCAGAGGAGTACAGTGATGTCAGAGGAGTACAGTGATGTCACAGAGGAGTACAGTGATGTCACAGAGGAGTACAGTGATGTCAGAGGAGTACAGTGATGTCAGAGGAGTACAGTGATGTCAGAGGAGTACAGTGATGTCAGAGGAGTACAGTGATGTCAAAGAGGACTACAGTGATGTCAGAGGAGTACAGTGATGTCACAGAGGAGTACAGTGATGTCACAGAGGAGTACAGTGATGTCACAGGAGTACAGTGATGTCAGAGGAGTACAGTGATGTCACAGAGGAGTACAGTGATGTCACAGAGGAGTACAGTGATGTCAGAGGAGTACAGTGATGTCAGAGGAGTACAGTGATGTCAAAGAGGAGTACAGTGATGTCAGAGGACTACAGTGATGTCAGAGGAGTACAGTGATGTCACAGAGGAGTACAGTGATGTCAGAGGAGTACAGTGATGTCAGAGGAGTACAGTGATGTCAAAGAGGAGTACAGTGATGTCAGAGGACTACAGTGATGTCAGAGGAGTACAGTGATGTCACAGAGGAGTACAGTGATGTCATAGAGGAGTACGGTGATGTTACAGAGCAGTACAGTGATGTCATAGAGGAGTACAGTGATGTCATAAAGGAGTACAGTGATGTCATAGAGGAGTACAGTGATGTCATAAAGGAGTACAGTGATGTCATAGAGGAGTACTGTGATGTCAGAGGAGTACTGTGATGTCAAAGAGGAGTACAGTGATGTCACAGAGGAGTACGGTGATGTCATAGAGGAGTACAGTGATGTCACGGTCTACAGATCTTCTCAGTTTATACCCCGGTTGTGATGTATCTTGTACAGTCCTCAGTCACTATCGTTCAGATATCGATGTAAGCTGATCCTGCGGCGCGGTGTCCTGAGGGATTATCACCATTTATGAGACCAGAAAGGAACATGAACCTGACCATGACCTCATCACACAAATAAAGAAGAAATTGCTCGAAAATGTTTTCTATTTTCTGGAGCCCAATCAAATGACAGATTTATGGAGAAGACAATCTTATACATCGGGGGCTTCTCCAAATATATAGAGAAGTCTGGTCTGGTCTAAGTGCATGGGAAGTGTGGTGTAAAAATGCATATATCCTGATCAGTACCTGAAAAAAGCCCACAAGGAAAAATGCCCCTAGGCGGCCCTCACCCCTCACCCCTCACCCCTCACCCCACCTCTGCGGGCATTTTTCTTTTGGCTATTTCTCTGGTCACCATCCTAATCTTATCGGGGGAGTGAGGTATACATTGTATTAAGGAAAAAACAAGGTAAAAAAGGCAAAACTACTAAAGTACTAAAAATCTCAATAATCCTAATCCTGACCAAAAATCATTAACTATCCAAATAGCGAGCGATGATGACGGATGTACGGCGCATTGTCTGAGGTGACTTATAATCTCCTCCATAAAAATGATAAAACTAACAAAAAGGGGAAGAAAAAGCCGATCTGTCATAATGAAAACACACAGAAATGAAGCAACTGAAATCACTGAATCTGATCACTGATGTCGGGGAATAATCACAATTATAGGAAAGGAGGATAAAACCGGGAGGAAAGGCTACAAGAGCAATGAAAAATTAACACACCCCAAGTTTTTGAAAATGTTGTAATTGGGTGGGTCAGTGGATAGCACTGTAGGGTGGCTCAGTGGTTAGCACTGTATGGTGGCTCAGTGGATAGCACTGTAGGGTGGCTCAGTGGTTAGCACTGTATGGTGGCTCAGTGGATAGCACTGTAGGGTGGCTCAGTGGTTAGCACTGTAGGGTGGCTCAGTGGATAGCACTGTATGGTGGCTCAGTGGATAGCCCTGTATGGTGGCTCAGTGGTTAGCATTGTAGGGTGGGCTAGCGGATAACACTGTATGGTGACTCAGTGGATAGCACTGTATGGTGGCTCAGTGGTCAGCACTGTAGGGTAGCTCAGTGGATAGCACTGTAGGGTGGCTCTGTGGATAGCACTGTAGGGTGGCTCAGTGGATAGCACTGTAGGGTGGCTCAGTGGTTAGCACTGTAGGGTGGCTCAGTGGATAGCACTGTAGGGTGGCTCAGTGGCTAGCACTGTAGGGTGGCTCAGTGGATAGCACTGTAGGGTGGCTCAGTGGTTAGCACTGTAGGGTGGCTCAAAGGTTAGCACTGTATGGTGGCTCAGTGGTTAGCACTGTAGGGTGGCTCAGTGGTTAGCACTGTAGGGTGGCTCAGTGGTTAGCACTGTAGGGTGGCTCAAAGGTTAGCACTGTATGGTGGCTCAGTGGTTAGCACTGTAGGGTGGCTCAGTGATTAGCACTGTATGGTGGCTCAAAGGTTAGCACTGTATGGTGGCTCAGTGGTTAGTACTGTAGGGTGGCTCAGTGGTTAGCATGTATGGTGGCTCAGTGGTCAGTACTGTAGGGTGGCTCAGTGGTCAGCACTGTAGGGTGGCTCAGTGGTTAGCACTGTAGGGTGGCTCAGTGGTTAGCACTGTAGGGTGGCTCAATGGTTAGCACTGTATGGTGGCTCAGTGGTTAGCACTGTAGGGTGGCTCAGTGGTTAGCACTGTAGGGTGGCTCAATGGTTAGCACTGTAGGGTGGCTCAGTGGTTAGCACTGTATGGTGGCTCATGGATAGCACTGTAGGGTGGCTCAGTGGATAGCACTGTAGGGTGGCTCAGTGGTAGCACTGTAGGGTGGCTCATGGTTAGCACTGTAGGGTGGCTCAGTGGTCAGCACCGTAGGGTGGCTCAGTGGATAGCACTGTAGGGGGGCTCAGTGGATAGCACTGTAGGTGGCTCAGTGGACAGCACTGTAGGGTGGCTCAGTGGTCAGCACTGTAGGGTGGCTCAGTGGTCAGATTGTAGGGTGGCTCAGTGGTCAGCACTGTATGGTGGCTGAGTGGCTAGCACTGTATGGTGGCTCAGTGGTTAGCACTGTATGGTGGCTCAGTGGTCAGCACTGTAGGGTGGCTCAGTGATTAGCACCGTAGGGTGGCTCAGTGGATAGCACTGTAGGGGGCTCAGTGGATAGCACTGTAGGGTGGCTCAGTGGACAGCACTGTAGGGTGGCTCAGTGGTCAGCACTGTAGGGTGGCTCAGTGGTCAGGATTGTAGGGTGGCTCAGTGGTCAGCACTGTATGGTGGCTGAGTGGCTAGCACTGTATGGTGGCTCAGTGGTTAGCACTGTATGGTGGCTCAGTGGTCAGCACTGTAGGGTGGCTCAGTGATTAGCACTGTAGGGTGGCTCAGTGATTAGCACTGTAGGGTGGCTCAGTGGTCAGCACTACAGCCTTGCAGAACTGTAGTCTTGGGTTGAAATCCCACAAAGGAAACATCTACAAGGAGTTTGTATGTTCTCCCCGTGTTTGTGTGGGCTTCCTCCAGGTTCTCTGTTTTCCTCCCACACTCCAAAGACATAGTGATAGGATGTGAACCCTGATGGGGACAGTGTTGCTAAAATGTATGTAAAGTGCTATGGAATTAATAGCGCTATAAATATATATATATATATATAATATATATATAATATATATACACACATATATATAAATGAATGTTATGTATTTGTGAACGTCCCAGGTGTTGTGTGGATGAGACACCCCTGGGCAGGCGTGCAGCTCCTCCATCCCCGTGCCTGAGGGAGGTAGACGTGTAGCAGTTAACCCTCAGGTATATGTCATAAACACTAAAATATTCATCTGCCCAACCTAAAGTGACCTTCCTGGCAGCTCCGCCGACTGCTGGGAACAGACTGCTCCTTCCTCCAGCCCGGGGCCATGTTCTGACCTGATCATCGCACAAGCACAGACACGATCCCTGGATACACAATCATGTGCGCTCTCTTCCATAAGAGACAATTAGTATTCCAAACAGCAATTACCACTATTATCACGCTAACCCCTCATATGCTGGAGTGCCGACACTTACCCCCTTTTCATTTTTTGGGGAACTGTGGGTGGCTAATTATCTCCGGGCAAAATCGCCAGGAAAAATAAATAAATTGGCGTTTGCAAATTGTGCAATTATCATACCGGACTCCACCTTTTCTATATTTGCAAAAAAACAACTGGAGATCGGCATGTAAAGTGGTCAGTCCTGAGTTATCGGGGTCTGATTTTCGGATTTTCTCTGTACATGTACCCTCTGAATTGTAAAGTGCTGCGAAATATGTTTTGGAAACATTAATTATTATAATCGCCTTTTTCCATTGCGTAAAGAATAGTATGATGTTGCCTGGACAGGAACAAAGTTTTGGGGGAATTTACGGGGTCGCGAACAAATACAATGCCCACATTCTGCCATCCTCCCCGTACCCATTGCCTTACCGGTGCGGTGTCCTGGCTGCGTCCTGAGTGACGGATCACTGGATACCGGAGCGTAGATCCCCCGTCCTTCGCTGGCATCTGTGAGCCCCTGGCTGCGGCGGTGGTGACGGCTGCTGTGTGCACTGTGACTTGCAGCAGACGTTATGGTAATGAAATGATGGCTTATAGTCTAGCAGCCAGTGTGTGAAACCAGTAAATCCTGTTTAACATTTCCCTCTGGATCTCACAGTGTGCCCCCAGGGTTAGAAAGGAAATATGACAACCTCGTGTCTTACCCATGCAATGCACTAAGCTTTCCTATTCTCCCTCCTCCAGACTGGGGAGGTGTGACTGCTGGCACCTGGTGGCATTGCCAGGCACTACCCAGCCCTCCCTGCCTGCGGAGACGCATGAGAAGCGGAGGACAAATTATTCCCATCACGCCGGATGCTGCGCTGCACTAGAACTCGCAGATGTAGCAGAGCTGAACTTGTTTACAAATATCTCCTACACACTGATACATTGTATCAAACTGTTTACAGCCTCTGATTATCGTCTTATTTCGGTTACGTTCAAACGTTGCTTTTTTGCATGTTTCTTTCATGAGTTTTATGCAAATTAAAAGCTGCTTTTGCAACGGTTGTAAAGACCAGGGGTACTTGACCATCCGGGATCAGTCAGGGGGATGTCACGGTGGCAGTCATAGCGGTCGTGACCCTGACCGAACATGTAAAGGGGATATTTACAGGGGATTAAAGTTTATTGTGACGCCATCCGTCAGAGTTGACCAGTGCTGCTTGTAGTGAACCCCGGGGAATAGGTGTAATTGCAGCTCGGTGTATCACTCCCCACAGACGGAGTGGGTCCCCAGAGTTTGGTATTAAAGTCAGTGTGGATGATGGTGGTTGTTGGTGCAAGGAGGCACAGAAGGAATGGACGGACACAGAGGTTCCAGTTTTTACCAGTTTCTTTACTCGCAGTTCTTGGTTCAATGCAAACCCAGCCTGGGTACTGTCCTCTCCTAGTGTGCAGCTTGGCCAGCCCTCAGATAGTCCAGGAACACTCCACTGAAACACCTTTCATAAGCCTTTCTCTACTGCCTTTCTTCCTCTGCGCTGATCTTCTCTCCTTCCTCCCCTGCTACAAGTCCCAAGGCAGGCAACTGCAGGCCCTGCTGAGTGACGGTCGACACATCTCTTGACCCTGTGTAGTCACTTTGCCTGGGAGTGTACACAGTGTTGGCCACTGCATCTGCAGTCCAGTAGCCTCTGGTTTCCTGGCTTGAACGTACAGTCTCACACCAGACTAGTTCCACTACCATGACCTGGAAGTTGGTTGTAGATTCAGGGTTTCTCTGTATCAGGGTTTCTTGGGCTGACCTACCCACTGGTCCAGTTAGGCCCCAGCTCCAGTGTCCCCTAGAACTCCATCTTGCTGCTGCTACTTCCTCACTCTAACTCTAATTACACACAAACTGTGTTCCCACCAACTCTGCCTACTCCTTCCTCCAGCCAGGAGATGGGGTCTGCTCAAGGTGAGTTTCTTCCACCCATTATTCCCTAGCCTGGAGTTGGGAATGGCATTGAGTGTAAGATTATTATTATTATTATTATTAGGTATTTATATAGCGCTATTAGGATACATGGTGCTGTACAAGTTAGAGGGTAGACAAAGACAAGTGGTTGAAGAACGACGACAAATCGACAAAACAATCGTACGGGTACAATAAGGCCAGGGATCCTGTCCGCGAGGGCTCACAGTCTAGAGGGAGTGGGGAGGGAGACAGTAGGAGGGGGAGAGGCGAGATGGTGCAGTGGTTTGGGTCTCAGTGTGTGTTGTAGGCTTGTAGGAAGAGGTGGGTCTTCAGGTTTTTCTTGAAGGTTCCCAGGGTCGGGGAGTGTCTGATGTGGTGGGGGAGGGAGTTCCAGAGTCTGCTGGAAGTACGAGAGAAGTCTTGTGTGCAGTTGTGGGAGGTGGAAATGCGGGGGTTTAGAGAAGGAGTTCCTGAGAGGAGCGTAAGTTGCGTGAGGGGAGGTAGCGGGAGACTAAGTCGGAGATGTAGGGAGGGGACAGGTTGTGTATGGCCTTGTAGGTCAGGGTTAGGGTTTTGAAGCGAGATCGCTGGGGGATGGGGAGCCAGTGGAGGGCTCGGCGGAGGGGGGAGGCGGGGGAGTAACAGGGAGATAGATGGATGAGTCGGGCAGCAGAGTTGAGGATGGTGCGGAGAGGTGCGAGGGAGGTGGCAGGGAGACCGGTGAACAGGAGGTTGCAGTAGTCCAGGCGGGAGATGACGAGGGCATGGAAAAGTGTCTTGGCCGTGTTGTGGTCAAGGAAGGAGCGGATGCGGGCAATGTTTTTTAATTGGAGTCGGCAGGAGGTGGAGAGGGATTGGATGTGGGGCTTGAAGGAGAGGGAGGAGTCAAGGATTACCCCGAGGCACTTGGTGTGGGGGAGTGGTGAGAGTGTGCGGTCATTGACGGTGATAGATAGGTTGGGGAGCGGTGCGGGGTTGTTCGGGGGAAAGACGATAAATTCGGTCTTGTCCATGTTGAGTTTTAGGAAGCGGGTAGAAAAGAAGGATGCAATGGCGGATAGGCATGGAGGGATTTTGGATAAAAGGGAGGAGATATCAGGGCCAGACAGATAGAGTTGGGTATCGTCAGCGTAGAGGTGGTTTTGGAGTCCATGTGACTCGATGAGATTGCCTAGGCCGAGGGTGTAGATGGAGAAGAGTAGTGGTCCCAGGACCGAGCCTTGGGGAACGCCTACAGAGAGGGGGTGGGGCGAGGAGGAGGAGTGAGAGTGGGTGACCCTGAATGTCCTGTCCGTTAGGTAGGAGGAGATCCAGGAGAGGGCGAGGTCAGTAATGCCGAGAGACTCAAGAATTTGGAGTAAGAGGGAGTGGTCAACAGTGTCGAAGGCAGCAGAGAGGTCGAGGAGGATGAGGACGGAATAGTGTCGTTTGCTCTTGGCGATCAGAAGGTCGTTAGTTACTTTGATTAGGGCTGTTTCGGTGGAGTAGTGAGGTCGGAAGCCGGATTGTAGGCGATCAAAGAGAGCACAGGAGGAGAGGTGGGAGGACAGTTCGGAATAGACGTGTTGTTCAAGAAGTTTAGAGGCAAACGGTAGGAGAGATATGGGGCGATAGTTGGAGACTATTGTGGGGTCAAGGGATGTTTTTTTTAGGATGGGTGTGATTAGGGCAACTTTGAAGGGTGAGGGGAATGTGCCGGATTTGAGTGAAATGTTGAAGAGGTGTGTTAGAGCAGGGATGAGGACTGAGGTGAGGTTAGGGATGAGGTGGGAGGGGAGCGGATCAAGGGCACATGTGGTGAGGTGTGATCGTGCTAGAAGGGAGGAGAGGTGGTCCTCTGTCATGGGGGTGAAACTGCGTTTTGGTGAGGGGGGTGGGCTGGAGGTGGGATGGGGCGAGGGAGTGTGGGTCGAAGCTTTGTCTGAGTTTGTCAATTTTGTCTTTGAAGAAGGTGGCGAAGTCGTCGGCAGAGATGAGGGGTGAGGGAGGGGGTGCAGGGGGACGAAGTAAAGAGTTGAAGGTTTTAAAGAGTTGTTTGGGGTTGTGAGACAGAGCAGTAATTAGGGAGGAGAAGGCTTGTTTTGCGGAGTCAAGGGCAATCTTGAAGGTATTGAGGGAACGCTTGTATAGGGCGAAGTGGTCTGCGGAGTGGGATTTCTTCCATTTCCGCTTGGCTGCCCTAGTCGTCCGTCTGAGTTTTTTGGTGAGGGTCGTGAGCCAGGGTTATCGTTGTACTCGTGTTAAGTGTGAGGGGAGCAGCCTGGTCGAGGGCTGTGGTGAGAGTGGAGTTGTAAAGGGAGGCAACAGAGTCAGCGTCTTGGGAAGAGGCCAAGTCTGAGAGGGGGAGGAGGGATTCTGAGAGTGAATGGAAGTCTATGAGCCTAAGGTTTCTGCGGGGGTGGGGGAGTGTCCGGAGAGGGGGTAGCGTGGTAGGGGGGGAGAGGGATGAGAATGTCAGTAGGTTATGGTCGGAGTGGGTGATGGTTGAGTGTGTGAGGTCGGTGAGGGAGCAGAGGCGGGTGAAGACTAGGTCAAGTGTGTGGCCGCCAGTGTGTGTGGCGGAGGAGATCCATTGGGGGAGGCCGAAGGAGGAGGTGAGGGATAGGAGTCTGGAGGCAGCGGCTTTGGGGGTGTCGATGGGGATATTGAAGTCACCCATGACGATGGTGGGGATGTCGGAGGAGAGGAGGTGGAGGAGCCAGGTTGTGAAGTGGTCAAAGAAGGTAGAGGGGGATCCAGGGGGGCGATAGACAACGGCCAGTTGGAGGTTGCAGGGGGAGTAGATGCGAACAGCGTGTGCCTCGAAGGAGGGGAGGGGGGGTGGTGTAAGTGGGGAGAAGGAACAGTCATTGGCCAGAAGTAGGCCAACGCCTCCGCCGCGGGTGTTGGTGGGGCGGGGAGTATGGGAGAGAGTGAATCCACTGTAGGAGAGGGCAGCCGGGGAGGTTGTGTCAGAGGGGGTAAGCCAGGTCTCTGTGAGTAACATAGTAACATAGTTTTAAGGTTGAAGGAAGACTTTAAGTCCATCTAGTTCAACCCATAGCCTAACATGTTGATCCAGAGGAAGGCAAAAAAAACCCCATGTGGCAACACTAATCTCCACATTGGGGGAAAAAATTCCTTCCTGACTCCAGATACGGCAATCAGACTAATTCCCTGGATCAACGCCCTATCAAAGAATCTAGTATGTATAACTGGTAATATTATAGTTTTCAAGAAAGGCATCCAGGCCCCTCTTAAATGTTAGTAGTGACTCACTCATTACAACATCATGTGGCAGAGAGTTCCATAGTCTCACTGCTCTTACAGTAAAGAATCCGCGTCTGTGATTATGATTAAACCTTCTTCCCTCCAGACGTAGAGGATGCCCCCTTGTCCCAGTCTCAGGCCTAAGAGTAAAGAGATCATTAGAAAGGTCTCTGTACTGCCCCCTCATATATTTGTACATTATTATAAGATCACCCCTAAGCCTTCGTTTTTCCAAGCTAAATAACCCCAAGTTTAATAACCTGTCTTGGTATTGCAGACCCCTTAGTCCTCTAATAACTTTTGTCGCTCTTCTCTGGACCCGCTCTAGTTCAGCTATGTCTTTCTTATACACCGGAGACCAGAATTGTACACAGTATTCTAAGTGTGGTCGCACTAGTGACTTGTATAGAGGTAAAATTATGTTCTCCTCATGAGCATCTATGCCTCTTTTAATACATCCCATTATTTTATTTGCCTTTGCAGCAGCTGCCTGACACTGGCCACTAAATGTGAGTTTGTCATCTACCCATACACCCAGGTCTTTTTCAGTGATAGTTTTGCCCAGTGTTTTATAATTAAGCACATAATTATACCCTTTGTTTCCTCTGCCCAAGTGCATGACTTTACATTTATCCCCATTAAAGCGCATTTGCCATTTAGCAGCCCAAGCTTCTAGTTTACATAAATCCTCCTGTAATATAAAATTGTCCTCCTCTGTATTGATTACCCTGCAGAGTTTAGTGTCATCTGCAAATATTGAGATTCTACTCTGTATGCCCCCTACAAGGTCATTAATAAATATATTAAATAGAAGCGGGCCCAACACTGACCCCTGTGGTACCCCACTGTTAACTGTGACCCATTCTGAGTGTGTTCCATTAATAACTACCCTTTGTTTCCTATCACTAAGCCAGTTCTTAACCCACTTACACATATTTTCCCCTATCCCCATTGCCCTCATTTATGTATCAACCTTTTGTGTGGCACCGTATCAAAAGCTTTTGAAAAGTCCATATACACCACAGAGGCCGAGGAAGAAGAGTTTTCTCGAGATGAAGAGGTCATGGATAAGTGTAAGTTTGTTACGGACCGAGCAGGCGTTCCAGAGAGCGCCGGGTCAGGGGTAAGATGCTGTGTCTCAGTTTCATGTCCCTGTCTTACCTGAGAGCAATGGCACCTCACCTGTGGAGTAGGTGCAGTACCACTGTGGTGACCAAGACGCAGGGGGGCGACACTTTTTACAGCACCAGCAAAAGCTCTGAGATTCCAGAAATATCCTGCACACGATCCCTTTTTTACTGACTGAGGCTATGTTCACACCATGCGTCTGTAATCCATTTTTTTTTTATCCGTTTTTTGCAGTGAAAATGCAGTGAACGCATCACTTAAATGGAATTCCAGCAAAGTCAATGGATTTTCAAGTTTTGCTGTTCAATCAGTGCTTTTAGGACCTGATCCTGTTTTTGGGTGAAAAAGTGATCCTGAAAAAGAATGAGCTGTCAATTTGCTGCATTTTTCTGATCTGTTTTTGCCATTGACACCATTGTGTATGGGCTAAAATGGACGATACTTTTCTGATGCGTTTTATTCAAAAACATCCAAATTTCCAGTTGAAAAAGAGAGAAAAATGCACCTGAAAAAATGGAGCAAAACCGTACAGTGTGAACATAGCCTAAGGCTGGTTTCACACTACCATTTTACGGTATCCGTGTGAATTCAGCTTAAACTGGATGCACCAGTGGCATCCCTGAAGTTCAGTCACCACAGTGGAACTGTACCTATCCAATAGGTGTAGTATCATGCTCACAGTTAAGAGGGGAAGCTTTGCTGAGATACACCTACACACACCCAACACTACCCAAACTCCAGGCCAGGGAGATGCTGGGCGGAAGAGGCTCGCTGATAGAGCAGTCCCCATCTGCTGGCTGGAGGGAGAAGTTATGTTAGGCATGGGAGTAGTAAGGAGTTAGTGAGAGTTGGAGAAGAAGCAACTTGGGACGCAAGATGGAGAGTAAGCTCTAGGAGCTGGGGAGAGAGTGTGACTATGCTTTGGTCAGCCACTAATCTTCAGGACCCCAAATCTACAGCAAACCGTCCAGACCGGGTAGAGGAGCTAGCTGCACAGGGGACCAGCCCCAATTCGGCCTGGATATCTGCAGGGCCACCCGAGAAACTGGAGGTCATTGGGCTGCATATACAGTGTCTACCATCGTGGACTCTCCCAAAGCAAAGAAACTGTAGAGGGTCAAGAGGACTTGCAAGGCAGTCACTCACAGGGCCCGTAGTCACCTGCCTTTGGGACTTGTAAGCACAGGGACACTAGAAAGGAAAGGAATAGAAGTGTCAGAGAAGAAGGGTAGCAAGGAGGGCCATATTCCCTGTGTCTCAGCAGAGTAGACCCGGACTACTTGTGAGCTGGCCAGGCTGCAATCTTGGTTTTTGGTGCATTTTTCAGCAAGAAGATGCAGATCTGAAATACACAGCGTGTGCCCAAAGCCTGGAATGGAAAAGCACTGTGTTTTTGGAAGAAGCAGCGTGTCAATTCTTTCAGCATTTTTATTGGTTTTGTGGTAAATGAAACTAACTTTATTTAAACATATAATATAGACAAATTACACCAAAAATGCAGCTAACGCATCAAAAACAGCTTTTTGGAAGCAGCTTTTTAGTGCCAAAACAGCAGGTATTGCTGCAGCAAAAAGGCAAAATGTGAACATAGCTAGAAAGGAATGGTGTCTCACGGTTCGCGCTGCTGCTTCAAAAGATGCATTGGGAAGACATTACTTCATCCATCACCTCCTTTATTCCTCCACACTCTACCAATGCGTTTCGGTGCACACCTTGCACCTTCCTCAGGGTGAATTACATTGTGGCGCCCTGCTCACGCAGGTAGCCACAGACTTCCCTAATGCACAGTTGGGTTTCCACAGCAGGCACCTACTACATGCAACATCTTCCACCCCGGCACAGTAGGGGGAGCACCACTTCCTGACTTTAGGTGAGATCCCCTATAAATACTGCTGCTGGGGAGGAGTTAGTTAGAGTGTGCAGACGCTAGGAGAGCTGCGAAGACGTCCTGGTGGTCAGTGCCGCGGTTAGGCCCGAGCCAGTGACCCAAAGTGGCCCTTCTGACGTCCCGCAAGCCTGAGTGGGGACAGAAGGCAAGGAGTAGACAGCCAAAAGGGAGTGAGGAACTAGTGGAAGTTCGCCCAAAGAAGTACCGGACATCGGGGATCCGCACCTGTGGGATAGTCCAGGACCACAGAAAACCCAGTCATACCGTGGAGGCTTCAGTCACCCGGTCCCCCTGTGAGTCAGAGAGAGGGAGCTAGACACAGCAGTGGTCCACCACAGTGATCAGCGAGGGAAACCCATGGACCGCGCAGGAGGAGAGAGCAGAGACAGGGAGAGAGAGGAGGCCAGGCTGGCTGCATGCAGACTGGGCTTCAAGCACCACAGAGGAACAGAAGAGGCCTTATACCCACTTGCTGTGGAGACCCACTGTGCACCTGGTCACCTGTCAGCGCCCTGAACATCTTTACCTGCCGTAACAACAGTAAAAAGGTAAAAGAGACTTTTCCAGTGTGTGTGCGTCTTTCCTCTCCGCTCCCGGTGCCCCTTATAGACTGCTCCATCATCCCCTACACTGACTTACAGCTCCACTCCAAGCAGCCCCTTTACACTATGCTGCCCCGGAGGTCCAGCCCTACCTGTAGAGGGCTTTGCCATCTAAGCCGCACAACCATCTACCTCCGGCAGACTGTGGCAGCGCTGGTGTCCCAGGTGGCGTCACGTGAACTGTATATATTTCCCCTGTAAATACTACCCTTTTTGAAGACCCATAAGGGGCCGAGCTGCCGCCATATAACCCGCGGTGAAAACAGAGAGGGAGAGAACAGCCTGAAAGGACACTTAGAGGGAGTGAGGGGTCTCAGAGCGACAGCCTGGCTGCACAGGGTTGAATGTTCCCGGTGTTAACTGAACTGTGTTGAGAACTGAACTGTGCATTGCTGTGAACTGCTTGAGGAACTAGAAAGTAAACCCGGTGAACCCTGCTTCAGTGTCCATGTCTGATTCCAAGTATACAGAATTGTGCTTTTCATACCTTTTATCCTGCCAGGAGCAGCCCGACCCGCAGCGGGCTCATCCATCTGGCTGCAGCCCCATCATTCATCCATCCTGGCAGAGCTGCGCTGTAGCGGTGGTCCCATCACTGACCACAACCCGTGGGTGGCGTCACGACGAACTAATCCCTGTAAATATGACGCACCCAGGGCAGGGTAGCGTCACGACAAACTAATCCCTGTAAATATGACGCACCCAGGGCAGGGTACTCAGCTCTCAGGCTCGGTCTGGAATGTCACGGGTGGCTGCCCGAGGCTGTGGCTCTGGTAGCCAAAGGTTAAATAAATGAAAATAAAGTATATAAGTTTGTGACGCCACCTGCAGTATGTGGTGATACTCATCAGCGCCGCTACGGCCCTCCGGTGGTCAGTGATATTGTGCCAATGATGTTGTAGTCCTCTGCAGGCAGGACTGGACCGCCGGGGCAGCGTTTCTGTAAGGAAACAGTTCATGCAAGGAAAGATGCAGCAGAGTCGATAAGTCACTTCATGGGTACTTTACTGAAAAACTTTTCATGGTCATCACAGTTATTCAGTGCAGTAAGTTGCTTCTTGACAAATGGCTATGGGTGCTGCAAGTGGATTTTATGGTTGATAGATGGATCCCTCACTGTGTGCCGTTCCTGTTCCTTCTGTCACTTGCCTCTCAGTGGCTGTGCAGTCTGACCTCATGAAGATTAATCTGACCTCCTGCTGTTCCTCGTCTTCCTCTCCCTTGCACCCGTCGGGTGAACCTTTTTAGCGACCGCTGCGGGAGCCTACCACGGGTCTGATTCCCCTCTTAGTGGATCTTTTGGGAGTCAGGGCTGTGTCTGAAGACCTCCCCGGTCATCAGGTTTCTGTGAGCCTTATCGGTTCTCACAGGTGCGGGCCCCTGTACCCAGTTTCTTTCCTGGGGCAAACTCTTTAGTTACTGTGCTCCCCACATTGAGTGAACTCCCGCCTTTCCTTTCTTCTGGGATCTCTTCCACCTGTCCTGGGTCCCTCAGCCGAGGAGACCCTCCTTGCTCCCTCCAGGCCGACTGCCTGTGTCTTTCCTTCTCGACTCTCACTGGTCTACTCTGCACTCTCTATGGTGAGGCAGAGACCTGAAGCCTAAGCAGGCTCTGGCCAAAGACCTCCTTTCTCCCCCTGCGGTCTACTATATACCCTCTCGGGGACCCTACCACCTGCTGACTAGTGTGGGGTGTGAGTTCTAGGGTTCCACCTACTGGCCATAAGTCCACTTGCAGTGGGGCGACTACAACGCTTTTATGGGTGTAGTACCCCTTTTGTGGCACCTACATAGTGGGGCGCCACAAATACCCCTTTACTTGTGAGAACCCGGGACACGGTCTGGACCAGGACCTCCGTGACATCCCCAGCAGTACCCCGGTCCGGTACCGAGTACCCCGTCCCACTGGGCTCCACAATGACATAAGAGCAATCTTATGGAAACCCACTCCTATTACAATCCTAGTGATAAATTCAGCTCTGCTACATCCATGCTACATTTATTGCTAGAAACACCATAATAGGAATGAATAATAATGGGAATCTGTCACCAGATTTTTGCCACCTACTCTGAAAACAGCATAATGTAGAGGAAGAGATCCTGATTCCAGCGATGTGTCACTTACTGAGCTGTGCAGTGCAGTTTTGATCATATCATTGTTTAATCAGCAGGAGATTATCATTAGACGACTACTTGGCTGCTTCCAGGTAGTCCAGCATATTCATGAACTGCTAAATCTGCAGCAGAGAAAATAGTAATTTTATCAAAATGACAGCAAGCAGCTCAGTAAAGGACACATCGCTGGAATCAGGGTCTCTATTTCTATATTATGCTGCTCTCAGATGGGATGGCAAAAACTTGCTGACAGATTCCCTTCAATACTGTGCTGTAAAAAATGTTCTCTCTTTTGTGATTTTTCTATTTTTTTTTACTCCTCGACTTCTATTGAGAAGGCAGAGTATTATATGCAATGTTGTATATGTCTTCTTGAAGGATCGTTAGAGAAAAGAGAAGGAGAGAGAAGGGATTATTCATTTTTTGTGAAGCCACCTGTGTCTAGATAATATCTCCACAGCCACTAACACAAAAGATCTAAATGTGGACCTGTCACTTGCCATAAATGTTGTTTTTTAACATGGTGTAAATGTCGCTATTTTCTAGTGCTGCAAGGGTTAAGCCGTTGGTTTGGTCTTCTAAGGTTTTCTGTCCTGTGTTATCTCAGCTGTTCTGATTTTTCCATTCCCTCTGCTATACACACTCACCTCTCAGCTTGGGTAATTGGCAGTAATAGCTTGCTATACCTTGGTCCTGGTGTGGAGGTGTGAGCTGTGGACAAACACGTTGTTTAAAGGGACACTTGTGGCGCCCCACCATGTAGATGCCGCAAAAAGGGTACTGCACCCATAAAAGCGGTGTAGTCACCCCACTGCAATTGGAACTATGGTCAGTAGGTGGAACCCAAGAGTTAACACCCACAAACTAGGTTAGTAGGTGGGACAGACCCCGGGAGGGTATATAGTGGCCTCTAGAGGGAACTAGTGAGTCGGTCGAAGGAAGCAAGGAGGAGGAGTTGAAGGGTTGGAGCCTGGCTGCCAGCCTGGACAGGAGCAAGGAGGGTCCCCTCGGCTGAGGGGCCCAAGACAGAACAGATCTCAGAGAAAAGAAGGAGAGCAAGTAACTCAGAACAGGAGTTCACTCTAAGAGAGGAAGAGAGTAACCTGAAGGTTTGCCCCAAAGGAAGCAACCGTGTACCGGAGCCCGCACCTGTATAGATACGGCTCACAGAGAATCCGATGATCGGGGATATTATAGATACGGCCCTGACTCCCAAAGAGCCCACAAGAGGGGAATCAGTTCTGCAGTTGGATCCTGCGAAGGACAGTAAAAGATTCACCCGACGGGTACAAGGGAGAGGAGACTAAAAGACGCAGCATGAGGTTAGACTGTCTTTAAGAGGTCAGACTTCACCGCCACTGCTAGGCAAGGAAAGAAAGAGAAAAGAGAGGTATACAAGGAGGGATCCATTTAACGGCCAGAAATTCCACTTGCAGCATCTGTAGCATTTGCCATTGAAACATCTTGCTGAACAGTAATGACTTTGGAGACGTTTTCAGTAAAGTACCCGGTGAAGTAAGTTATCGCCTCTGCTGCATTCTTTCCATAAACTGTCTCTTACAGAATCGCTGCCCCGGCGGTCCAGTCCCACTTGCGGGGGACTATACTAAGCTGGCCGCAATACCATCGACCACTGGAGGACTGTAGCGGCGCTGGTGAGCATCACCAGATACTACAGGTGGCGTCACGACAAAACTTTGTATATAATCCCTATAAATAACACCTTATTCATTGACCCGCCAGGGCTACGGTCTCGGGTAGCCACCCGTGACATCCCAGACCGAAACCCGAGCTGGAGAGCTGAGTACCCTGCCCTGGGGTGCGTCACACTGTCAGGTCATTTTTCTGTATGATACTAATATTACCCTTGAATAGTGCCTTAGTAGACCTTTTAAAAACATGTAAAATCATTATTGTACCATTTGTAGTTTTTATGTTATCAGCATTGTCAGACCCTGCAGGGAGCTCCTGGATTAGTTATCTCCATTATAAGCAAACAGGAATAGTCCGGCTATATATACTGTCATGTAATTATGCACTCCCTCTCAGTAGCTCTCTGCTCCCTCCTCCCTTCTCTCTCTCCGCCCTCCTCCCTTTGCTAACAGTGCAGTGTCAGGTTTGACTTACAGGATGTCTGTTCTGTTGAGGACACTATGGAGGGAGAGCACTATTATAGATCTGCCTTTTCTAGACTCCATTTGTTTCTGTAAGCCGATATCCTGCTGTGCTGTGACAGTTTCTGTGTTGTATTTGACCTGTTGTGATGCTGCAGACACAGAGAGCAGAGAGAATACAACCCCCCACCCCCACCCCCGCAGTGATCTCTTGTGCAGTGATGTGGTGTGAGTATGTGACATGAATATTCATCTTATGGGGAGGGGACAGCAGAGAACTATGTGGATCACTCACTGTGAGTGACAGATGGAATGATTCTCTTTATTTGAAGTTTACAGAGGAAAGGAGGGAGATATAGATAAAAGAAATACATCAATAGAGAGAGTTTGGAGGGAGTAATTAGAAAATGATAGCAGGTACATATGGATTTTTGACCTGACAGTTTTCATTTAAGGCGATAGCTGCTTGAAAGTTTGGTATCTTCCCACCATTTATGCCCTTTTTGGTTTGTCTATCTTATCCTTTCCCATTACTCCTTCCTGTAGCACGGTGTGCATTGTATGATTGCTCTTTCCTTTATCTTTTTGTCCGTCTTTTCCCCTTTTTGTCTTTATTCTAAAGCGGACTTAGTGTTCCTGCTGTCCTGCTCACTAGACAGAGCCGTGATTAGGGCAAGACACGGGCAGGAACGTGATAATCACACAGGGTGTAAGAATGTGAGCTCAGGGTTGCTCAGGGTAAATGTCTGAGATTGCCTGTCCCTATTGCTCCTAGTGTCGGTTCATCTCTTCCTCCCTCTCGCCTTGCGCCAATCAGCCCCTTGGTGGAGCACAACAACCAGGAGCCACCCTGGAGTGGTATCTGATGCCTATCATCAGCCAAGTCCAACTTCACCATCAGGGGCTCTGGTGAAAAGTGCCCCCCTGGGGTAAGCCTAGTTCTGGAGCAGTGGGTCTACAGGTCTCTCCCCTCTAACAAGACTGTCAGTCATTACATGTCTCACCCTGGTATCACCTTCTTTTATTTATAATAAGCACAGGAGGTAGAGTCTCAGGGAGATCTATGCCCTGCCCATAGATCTTAACAGCTTATTTACATATTACAAAAAGATGGATTTTTCTGAAATAAGACATCAGATCACAGATGTCAGGGTATCATTTTATTCACGTCATATAGACGACTTGCTGGTTCTACTTGCAGATTCTCTTTAAAATCCCATGTATAGTTCAGTGTGGGACATGCCGCCGACTACCTGGGACAGTGAGATCACGTCCAAAATCTGAGATTATGTCCGGCTGGATCCAGAAAAGTTGCTGTAACCTTTGCTAGTGATGGATCTTCTTTAGATTATCTTCTTTATAGAAGTGTATTTCTATATATACCCCCCCCCCCCACACACACACCACATCTGTATACCCCCTCATGTGACTGTGAAGATGTGAAATGCACTGAAGCGCTGTGTAACTCGTCTAATCTGGATGTCGGCTGCCAGTCACCGTCCATCTGTTGGTTTGTCCTGCAGCCAGGAGGGTATCTGTAGCTGCGGATGTTGGTGTTGTCTGTCAGTAATGACCCAGCGGTGATGTTCTGCGTCCTGAGCATCGCTGCTCACTTCATCATACTTAGTTCTGCAGAATTATCCGAGCTCCGGACTCAAGTGCCTCCATGTTGCCTTCTGCTGTCGTTTGATGCCCGCTCATACCAGTTTTACTAGTTTAGTCCTTGCATCATATTTATTTTCACATTTTACAGCACATTATAACTGGGAATTACAATTGATCTGCAGATTTTTGCTTAAAGTGACTGTGGTTTATTTTAGTGTAAATTAGGGGTCTCAAACACGCGGACCCTGGGGCTTCATTATGCCGACCGCGGAACCAGAACCCTCCTTTCCTATTACACGCCGTCAGCCGCTACCATCGCCTATCAACTGTTAGAGCTTGCCTGAACAGGTGCCGCAAGTGACGTGTGAACAACGTCTCTCACACACGCACCTCGTTGATTTGGCGGTGCAAGATACATTTCTCTCATCTACCCGAGTGTGTTCCACATCCTGTGTAGCGGCGTGTAAAGGTACCTTAAAGGATGGACTGCAGTTTGTAATCCACTTCAGTCCCCCAGAGTTTAATTGTTTAATTGTAAGTTTAAATGAAGAATACAAGAGGAATTTTTTTAAATTATATTTTATTATTGTTTAAAAAGTAAGGAAACAGTCATAGTACGTATTGGAGAGAAAGGGTATAATTATTTTTAATATAATTATTATATCTGTACTTTGGGCAGGAGAGACTAGAGAGGTATGTACCCCAGTGCTTTTTTTTGTGGTGTACGTGGTGGTACGGCGTACCGAAAAATATGCAGAGGGGTGGAAGCTAATGGTGTACTGCCGGCCACTGCATGTGCCCCTGCCTGGTGCACAGGAACTCCAGCCGCCCGACAGCCCCCGCCCCGCGCCTGATAGCATCTATACCCCCTTCCGCTCTCAATCGCGGGGCTGAGAGCATCTCCCCCCCCCCCCCCCCACTTGCCTGTTGGCATATTCATTTACAAAAAAAGCACTGTTTTATCCCTCAAATCTGCATATGACAAGGTAGTGATTGCACCACAGGAATGTGGAGCACTGCAGGACACAAAAAAATACCCCTAGTACACAAAGCAATGGAAATTAATGTAAAACCTAAGGAAAGATCTTCCTCTAAAAAACATAATTGAAAAGTTCTATAACACACATTAGTATTAAAAAAGTATCTATTGAATATACCCTAATCGAAATGCACGTATCACGTTTCAACATTAACACTTTTCATGTACCGTGAGCACTTTTAATCTAAGACCTTTTATATTGCATACTAAACTAATCACAATTTGCTAAATATGTATCTTGAAAGTAAGATTATATGGTGCCTAAAAGCTGGGTCACTAAACAGGAAAGTAAGACTGGCAGAGGATCCAAGATAGATCACATGAAGTTAGTAAACTGAAGTCATCTCGCATGCACGAACAGCAGATGGCACGCAGTACTTCCGTATCCATTGGAGTACTGACGTTGAAGCCCCGACGCTATGCGCAGTAGGACTTCCCACGCCGAGACACGGCAAATGCGGTATGCATAGTGATATATATAGAAGATTGAGTATAATATAAATCATGTGACAGATATGAAGAATTGAGTGCCCAATAAGTCTAAATGAATTATGACCACATATGTGATAACAATGATTCTGTAAATGAAGAATATGATGTGTAGAAGGTTTTTCACATGGGAGATAAATGCATGTTAAAAGGGAAGATGGTTAAGACTGTAAGCTGTTCATGAAACATAAATTGATTAATGATAATGAGATATGGAACAGATGTAAGATGATGTATAAGAAGCCCAGCATTTGTAAAGGGTGGTTGCTGGAAGAAGGTCTTAGGCCGGCTTCACACTACAGCTGGGATCCGATCGGTGGCTGTCCACTTGAGGCAGACAGCCGTAGACCGGATCAGCACACAGAACTGGAGGGCTAATTTGCCCTCGGGTCCAATGTGCAGCCGGCGCAGCTGCCGCCGCTGATAATTCAGGACCGTGGCTCACTCCTTGTTCCTGATCTGTCAGAGGGGACAGCTCCATGGTGCTGAAGCTCAGCACCGGCCCCTCCTGACAGTTCAGTCCCGACCTATCAGCGGCGGCAGCTGCGTGCGGCTGCACACTGGACCAGAGGGCAAATTAGCCCTCCAGTTCTGTGTGCTGATCCGGCCTGCAGCTGTCTGCCTCAAGCTGCCACACATCGGATCCCAGCCGTAGTGTGAAGCCAGCCTAAGGACCAAACGTCCGTCACACTATGCCTGAAGGCCAATAAAGGCTATATACATCTAAAGTGGAGTGCTGCAGTCTTCATTACTGTCTGTATACAAAGAGTGGATAAACTCCACTCTGGACTGATTTGCACCAACCTTGTGAGGGAAGAGTGCTGCTCCTATTTTCCGATAGATAGATAGATAGATAGATAGATAGATAGATAGATAGATAGATAGATAGATAGATAGATAAATGGATACACAGATAGAGAGAAGATGGAGCTGTCACATAGGCCTGAGACAGATAAATGTGAGATAAGGGGCCGTCACACACTACGATTTTGTGAGCGATCTCACCTACCCAGCGAGTGGGTACAAGGCCTTCTCGTTACTTTCCCTGTGTGTGTGTGAAGCCCCCACCTGTGTAGAACTTGGCTGGCCTTTTCTGCTCTCTCGTCCTCCTCCTGTGCTGCCGTTGGGATACCCTCTGTTGACTACCGCGGATTCTCTCCCCACGGTGCCTGGCTCCCTGGTATGTGACTGCGCAGGAATCTGGGAAACTGAAGTCTCCACGGTTGTCCGGTGTTCTCCACTGGGCCTGTTGCACTCCAGTGGATGCAGACTCCGGTGTGTTGCTCGGGGGTGAACCTAACACTGGCTCCACGGTCCCCCACTGTTCTGCCTCTTCTCCTTGCCTCTCAACTCCACTCTTGGGCCTTGCAGGGCTACCGGAGACTGGTCAGGGTGACTGGTTCGGGCCTAACGCAGCACTGAACACCAGCACTTCTTTACAGCTCTTGTAGCGTCTGCCACACTCTGTCTAACTCTGCCCCCAGCACCAGTATTTATAGGGGATCCTGCCTAAAAGCAGCGGGTTTAGCTCCCCCCACTGTGCTGAGGTGGAAGGTGTTGTGTGTAGCTGTGTACCCGTTGTGGAAACCCATCCATGCTGCGGGTGAGTTTGTGAGTACCTGTGGTTAGCAGGGCACCATAGATAGATAGATAGATAGATAGATAGATAGATAGATAGATAGATAGATATGGGATAGCTATATGATAGATAGATAGATAGATAGATAGATAGATAGATAGATAGATAGATAGATAGATAGATAGATACTGTAGATAGATA